>JBBHAA010001911.1:0-325000 GCA_037953035.1 Aquarana catesbeiana
AACAGGGGAATAACAGGTTTTGTAAAAATATAATTTTAATAGGAACAGTCTTTAAAAAGTTACAATACCGCATACAGTTGCGATTTGAAACAATGACAATACATACAACCATATGGATTACACCCAATTTTGATGATAGATATATATATAGCTTAGATTCTCGACCGGTTTCGCGGTTCTCACCGCTTCCTCAGGAGAGCCATATCTATAGTGTGACATAAAATAGTTGTAACAAATACAGACAACTCGACAAGTGCATATAATAAAATTATTATCGCAGCAGAATTATTAATGATACATCAAACCATTACATACAGATTGTAAACAATAAGGACAAGCTCACCCATTCAGGGAATCTCTGTAGGTATGTAAGGCCCCATATAATTCCCCCTGCGGCGAACACAGGGGATGACAAACAGCCTCTGGTGGATAAATTTTGAATAAATGAATTGTACAAATCACCAGACTAAAAAATCAGGAAAGGGTGGGGGTATAGAAGTGCTAGTAACATAACTGTCAGAAATTCCGAAACAATAGTGCAGTGAAGGGGCAGAAAAAATGTGATATTGCTTGAAATTTAACCACTACCCGACCGCCGCACGACGATGTACGTCCTAAGTTTGAAGGGGTATATCGTTGTTATGGCAGCAGCTAGCTGCCATAACCCCGGTATCCCCGTTTTCGTGCGCGGCCGGCTTTCAGATAAAAGTGGTCCCTGCGGCGGATTCGCCGCGAGATCACTTTTATCGGTGGCGGGAGAGGGCCCTCCCGCCGCGATCTGGTGCCCTCCGCCACTTACCGGAGCCGTCGGTAGCGGCGGAGGCGATCGCGTCCTGTGCCGTTGTGTGTCTGGAGACGAGTGAGGCCAAGATGGCGCTCACTCGTCTCCATGACACTGCTGGGCGGAAGCGACGTCAAAACGTCACTTCCGTCCACGCCTCTTAAAGGCATATTTTTTCAAATGTCATTTTTCTAAATGACTTTTTTTTTTTTTTTTTTTTTTTTTTATTGCATTTTAGTGGAAATATGAGATCTGAGGTCTTTTTGACCCCAGATCTCATATTTAAGAGATCCTGCCATGCTTTTTTCTATTACAAGGGATGTTTACATTCCTTGTAATAGAAATAAAAGTGACACAATTTTTTTTTTTTTTTTTAAACAGTGTAAAAATAAATAAAATATTGTAAAATAAATAATAAAAATAAAAAAAAATTTTTTAAAACCCCCCTGTCCCGACGAGCTCGCGCGCAGAAGCGAACGCATACGCGAGTAGCGCCCGCATATGAAAACGGTGGTCAAACCACACATGTGAGGTATCGCCGCGACCGGTAGAGCGAGAGCAATAATTCTAGCCCTAGACCTCCTTTGTAGCGCAAAATATGCAACCTGTAGAATTTTTTAAACGTCGCCTATGGAGATTTTTGAGGGTAAAAGTTTGACGCTATTCCACGAGCGGGCGCAATTTTCAAGCATGACATGTTGGGTATCAATTTACTTGGCGTAACATTATATTTTACAATATAAAAAAAAATTGGGATAACTTTACTGTTGTTTTATTTTTTTATTCAAAAAAGTGAATTTTTTCCAAAAAAAGTGCGCTTATAAGACCGCTGCGCAAATACGGTGCAAAAAAAAGTATTGCAATGACCGCCATTGTATTCTCTAGGGTGTTAGAAGAAAAACCATATATAATGTTTGGGGTTCTAAGTAATTTTCTAGCAGAAAAACCTGTTTTAAACATGTAAACACCTAAAATCCAAAACGAGGCTGGTCTTAAAGTGGTTAAGGTACTGGGGAAGAGAAAGAAAGGGGGGGGGGAGGAGGGAAGATGGAGAGAAAAAGGGGGGGAAGGGGGGAAAAAAGGAGGAAAAGGGGAAAAAAAAGGGGGGGAGGGAGTGAAGAAAAAAACGGGGGAGCGGGAGAGGCAAGGAGAAGAGGGAAAAGAGGGGGGGAGAGAGAGAGAGAGAGAGAGAGAGAGAGAGAGAGGAAAGAGGAAGAGGGGAAGGAAATGGGAGGGGGGAAAAGAGGGGAAGAAGAGGAAGGAAGAGAAAGGGGACAGAGAAGAGTGAGGAGGGGGGGGGGGGGAACAAGGGGGAGGGGGAGGGGGAGAGAGGGAAGGAAGGGGTGGGGGATCAGGAAGGAAAAGAACCCAGTAATCCCATCTATGCAAGGGAAAAGTAAAAGGCTAGAGAGAACTGCACACTGGTATAAAGTCTGACACTCACCACCTGGAGATTAATTGGCTAAAAGACGCATAAGCTGGGGTAGATGAGGGCTTCCCATTAAGAGGACCGTAGAACAGAAAGGTCAGGAAGGACCATAGACTGTAGGCAAAAAGAGCCCCCTAGAGCTGGAACCATTAGTGTATAAAGAGGGAGGTCACAGCAGCAACTGAAATCAAAATCGATACATCAAGATTACCATACACATGGATATACAGAGGGTTAATCCACAGGTAGCGTAGTGGTATACATACATACACTGGGGATAGATAGAGCAAGGTTTACAATTACATGAGGTAATGCAAGCTGACAATGGGTATGAGACAATCTATTCCAGGCTGAGGAGCACTAATCACCAGGGAGAGGGAAGGCAATGAAGGTATAGCAGTGAACAGAGAATCTGATAAAACTGCATACAGGGTTACACAGGGTTCAGTTCGTGCAGGACCAAGGATGAGAGGTGAAGGGGAAGGCTAACAAGTAGCGAGGAGAAAGGGGGGGAAAAACTCACCTATGAAGGGCGATCCTCAGCCAGCGCAGCGTCAGGAGGCTGTAGGCTCATACAGCGGCCATTGCTGGCCGCTATAAAAGCACCCCAACCCGGAAGTCAGGGGCGACAAGGAGGGGGCGGTCCCTGACGTGGCCAGGTTTGTTCGCCCGCACTGCGCAGGTGCACAAACCAAGTGCTACTGCGCAAGCAAGCGCTCCTGTCAAAGGGAAACGAATTCCCAGACACGGAGACACAAGCAGCCCAGAGGCTGCCAGGGCGAACATGTGTCCGCCGCAGAGAGAAACATCGAAACACAGCAGTGACCAGCAGAGCCTGATGGTCGAGGGAGAGGTTGTCCTTGAACAGCAAAATGTAAAATATCATGATAAATCAATAATATATAAAGAAAAGCAGTATATTGATTATATAAGTAAACATTGCAAGTGCCAACAAACAACAACAATAGGGTTTTTTTTTCCCCTTTTCCTCCTTTTTCCCCCCCTTCCCCCCCCTTTTTCTCTCCATCTTCCCTCCTCCCACCCCCCCCCCCCCCCCCCCCTTTCTTCCTCTTCCCCAGTACCTTAAATTTCAAGCAATATCACATTTTTTCTGCCCCTTCACTGCACTATTGTTTCGGAATTTCTGACAGTTATGTTACTGGCACTTCTATACCCCACCCTTTCCTGATTTTTTAGTCTGGTGATTTGTACAATTCATTTATTCAAAATTTATCCACCAGAGGCTGTTTGTCATCCCCTGTGTTCGCCGCAGGGGGAATTATATGGGGCCTTACATACCTACAGAGATTCCCTGAATGGGTGAGCTTGTCCTTATTGTTTACAATCTGTATGTAATGGTTTGATGTATCATTAATAATTCTGCTGCGATAATAATTTTATTATATGCACTTGTCGAGTTGTCTGTATTTGTTACAACTATTTTATGTCACACTATAGATATGGCTCTCCTGAGGAAGCGGTGAGAACCGCGAAACCGGTCGAGAATCTAAGCTATATATATATCTATCATCAAAATTGGGTGTAATCCATATGGTTGTATGTATTGTCATTGTTTCAAATCGCAACTGTATGCAGTATTGTAACTTTTTAAAGACTGTTCCTATTAAAATTATATTTTTACAAAACCTGTTATTCCCCTGTTTACCCCTTATGTTTACTATATACTTATATTGAGTACCGAAATAGTCCCCCTCTTTTTCCCTGTCGGGGGTGGAGACATTGGCTGACAGGAGCAGCTAACTGCGGCCGTCCCCCTCCCCCTTCCTTTTCCTGAACCCATCTATTGAGCACTCGTGGTGAAGAACTAGAAGTTTATTTTTTGAGCATCACATTTTGGTGTTGGGATTCATCACATATGGACTTTCTGCTTGCTATACCATGTATTTGCTATACCCTGTATATTTATATTTGCAATTAATTGTATATGATTTACTGAACATTACTAGCGCCTCAACCTTTAATATATTGTTTGCAGATTTCGGTGACTTGTTCACTCCTAAAGGAGCAGCTTAAACTATGTTTATTCACTGATTTTACAGGGCGCCATTCATTGTTTTTTATTCTTTCAAATATTTAGACTGCTTATTTGACTTTCCCAACCCAATTATATTCTGGAATCTGCTTGAAAACGGGGTGAAGCAATTGAACCTGCAGGCTGCAGAGCCCAGAACAGCCCAAAGCAATCATAAGCTGCTCAACTGATTACAGGAGAACCACAAGAACTAAATTTACCTAACCTAACTAGCAACCTATCTAGGAAGGTGCTACATATGGGTTTCCTCTGGTTTCATCCCAAACTACAAAGAGAGACTGGTAGGTTAAGTGACCCCTGTCTAAATTGACCCTAGCATGTGAGGTGAGGTATCGACCTTAGATTGTAAACTTCTGGAGGGCATAGACTGATGTGAATGTGCAATATTGTTGACACAATATAAATGCCTAAAAAAAGAAAATACAAACCAGAAACAAGCTGGGTCAGTATTGAAACAGAGAAGACCTGAAGTGCTGGTCAGGATATAGGAAACAGCTAAAGATGACTCAACACCGACCCCAGGAAATTCTGAGTCTTAAATACCCATTTGGTGTGTGGCACATAATCTATGCGTGTCTTGCCCTACACGAAGTGCTATGCAGTAGAATACATGTGCAAGCATGTAACACTGATAACCCATTGATTATTGGAGCTTTCCTGACTGGAATACCAACTAACACAATGTCCATACTTTAATTTTGAAGCCTCAAAGAATTGTAACAACATTTATTAACTAGTTCAATATTCCTATTACCATCGCTGTAATCACTCTTTGACTTTCATCAATAAAAGACAGTCCATTTATGCACAAAGTCAAATCAATGAGGCGTTCAGTACTAAATTCAATTAACAGGTCAAAACTGTAATTACACTTCATTATGCTAATACCATTCAGTAAATACAATTATGCAGCACAATTGGTAAAGAATCCATGAACTCCACCTACATAAAAAAGGGTTTCAGGCAATTAGGCTGTAAAATTAGTATTACTTTCCTTATCAGTGTGGCTTCATGATTTTGGCCTGTTTCCACTACACTGATAAAGCTAATACATTTTCTCTCCAATAAATTCATTGACCTTTTCTATCAGTGTGTTGCGTTTGATAAAATATACAATTTTTCTATAAGACTGTGATAAAAACTGGTCTGATTGCTATTCTAACAGAGATCAGGTTTGTCTGAGGATGTTTCTCAAACGAATGCCTTGGTAACAATGGGAACTGTTGACAGTTGGAAGTGTGGTTATTTTGTAACCATTGTCAACAAACTGGTAAACAAAAGCTCAAATAAAAGGAGCAGTAGAGACTAATAGTGCAGCCCACTCAACATGGATTAACATCGAAGGACACTCAAATCTGTAATCAGCGAACAAGAAGGTGTCTGTTCTCCAGGAGCAACGGAAATCATGAACACAGTAACTAGAGCTAAGTAACTTTTAAGTTTATTTCTACTGTTACAGACCATAGGCTGTTTATTTGCTGGGCATTTTGCTTGTTATAGATATCTGTCAGTCTTGTATTGTATTCCTAATATCATAATAGTTTTGTATGTACAGCATCTTTGTATAGTAAAAGCACATTTACACACTGCAGGGGTCTCAGCTTTCTTGCTTATACCACAAAGTGACCTTGCTAGTTAGACATAAGCAAAACATTTGGGAGGCTCGTACCAGGATTGTGCTTAAGTTCAACTGAAGGAGACCTGTTTTTTTCTGTGTTGTATTGTGTAGCTTGTGCTAGGTAAAATGCTGCGTAAGCTGTTTAGGAAAGGCAAAGCTGCAGAGGGTTCTGGTGACCAGAAGAAAGTGTGCAGCTTACCTATCTGGGCCAGAGACAATGAGTGGGAGCCTCTTGCTAAAGAATTTGTGAAGTATGCTTCTGCCTTGATTATGACTTGGGGTGATAAAATATCAGATCTAGATTTAAGTAAAAAAGAGAAGAGGACAGTGTCCACAGTGAGTTCCTTCGTGCTATTTATACAGAATCACATAGAAGGGAGAAGGCACAGGCAGAAAGTAAGGTTTTAAAAGACCAGCTAGCAGTTGCTTCAGAGTGTGTACGTTCAACCTCTAGTCGGGCTGATGATTTGCAAGAGCGGTGTGCAGCACTCATGACCAAATCAATTAATGCATTAAGGAAAAGGAAGGGTCATAAACCTGTTAGTAAAGCCAGGATACGTGCCATTGTCACATCCCAAAACTGGGATTGTGAGGATGTGCTCTCCTCAAATGATAGTGAGGATGAGGAGATAGAGTTTGATATTACAGATGATGATCTGCTAGTGGGAAAGAAAAAGTATGCCAGACCTCTCATTACTAAGCATAGGAAACGGCAACATGATAGAGAGGATATGGCAGAAGGGGAGGTGCATTATCGCAACCCCAGAGATGTTGAATTTGAAGAAGTATGGGAGTTTACACAAACTGAACTCCATGAGCTGGCAAAGCAATACAAACAAAGGTCTGGGGAGCCCCTATTGAGTTGGCTCCTACGCTTGTGGGATGAAGGGGTGGACAGTGTTATTTTGTCAGGTAAGGAAGCAGTGGCTATGGGAATGTTAACCCATGATCCACAATTGCGTCAGGCAATGCGAAAAGCCCGAGAGTTTAGTGTGAATTTTTCATTGTTAGACCTCGTGAGGGATGGAATAGTCCGATATACGCTAGTCCTAGTGACCTGGAAAATACTTACTCCTGGAGAACAATAGGAGAGGGTATTTCCAGGTTACGCGAGATGGGTTGTATAACCAAATTAAATACATTTCCAGAATGGATGGGTCCAGATATATAACCCTTTACGTCTGCTCTGCGCTCCAAGCTGATGAAGTCTGTGTTAATTAATCTCAGGGCTCCTTTATTGTCCTTACTGAGAGGCCTGGGGTTAAACAGCAAGATTCATGAAGCCACTACCCTCCTAAGCCAATTGGGGGAGCTAGGGGAGACTAAAACAAAACCTGTCAGGGCAGTAGATAAGGTCAAGGCCAGACAGGAAGAATACAAGCAGAAAAGAACAGAGAAGAAAAGGAATGTGGGAGAGAAGACAGGAGGTGAAGAGAAAACCAGGCTGGTTATTTCTAGGAAAGAAATGTGGGTGGACCTATTAAAGGCAGGAGTATCTAAACATGAGATAGATGGGATTTCAACTGCAGAAATGCTGAAGATGTGGCTATTGGCAAGGGATCAGGATTTATGACAAATGTTTTGGTATCAGAGTTACCCGAAAATATTCTTGGGATGGGTATACTTCAAGGTCAGTTAATTCAGACTGAAAGGGGTACATTAACATTCAGGTATCCTGATTAGGGATGAGCTTCGAGTTCGAGTCGAACTCATGTTCGACTCGAACATTGGCTGTTCGCAAGTTCACCGAACAGCGAACAATTTGGGGTGTTCGCGGCAAATTCGAATGCCGCGGAACACCCTTTAAAAGTCTATGGGAGAAATCAAAAGTGCTAATTTTAAAGGCTAATATGCAAGTTATTATCATAAAAAGTGTTTGGGGACCTGGGTCCTGCCCCAGGGGACATGGATCAATGCAAAAAAAAGTTTTAAAAACGGCCGTTTTTTCAGGAGCAGTGATTTTAATAATACTTAAAGTCAATCAATAAAAGTGTAATATCCCTTTAAATTTCGTACCTGGGGGGTGTCTATAGTGTGCCTGTAAAGGGGCGCATGTTTCCTGTGTTTAGAACAGTCTGACAGCAAAATGACATTTTGAAGGAAAAAACACATTTAAAACTACCCGCGGCTATTGCATTGCCGACAATACACATAGAAGTTCATTGATAAAAACGGCATGGGAATTCCCCAAAGGGGAACCCCGAACCAAAATTTTAAAAAAAAAATGACGTGGGGGTCCCCCTAAATTCCATACCAGGCCCTTCAGGTCTGGTATGGATATTAAGGGGAACCCCGGCCAAAATTTAAAAAAAAAAATGACGTGGGGTTCCCCCTAAATTCCATACCAGACCCTTCAGGTCTGGTATGGATTTTAAGGGGAACCCCGCGCCAAAAAAAAAAAAAAAACGGCATGGGGTCCCCCCAAAAATCCATACCAGACCCTTATCCGAGCACGCAACCTGGCAGGCCGCAGGAAAAGAGGGGGGGACAAGAGTGCGGCCCCCCCTCCCTCCTGAACCGTACCAGGCCACATGCCCTCAACATTGGGAGGGTGCTTTGGGGTAGCCCCCCAAAACACCTTGTCCCCATGTTGATGAGGACAAGGGCCTCATCCCCACAACCCTGGCCGGTGGTTGTGGGGGTCTGCGGGCGGGGGGCTTATCGGAATCTGGAAGCCCCCTTTAACAAGGTGACCCCCAGATCCCGGCCCCCCCCGTGTGAAATGGTAAGGGGGTACATAAGTACCCCTACCATTTCACGAAAAAAGTGTCAAAAATGTTAAAAATGACAAGAGACAGTTTTTGACAATTCCTTTATTTAAATGCTTCTTCTTTCTTCTATCTTGCTTCATCTTCTGGTTCTTCTGGCTCTTCTGGTTCTTCTGGTTCTTCCTCCGGCGTTCTCGTCCAGCATCTCCTCCGCGGCGTCTTCTGTCTTCTCCTCGGGCCGCTCCGCACCCATGGCATGGGGGGGAGGCTCCCGCTCTTCTCTTCTTTTCTTCTTCTCTTCTTCTCTTCTTCTTCATTTTCTTCTCCGGGCCGCTCCGCAATCCATGCTGGCATGGAGGGAGGCTCCCGCTGTGTGACGGCGCTCCTCGTCTGACAGTTCTTAAATAACGGGGGGGGGCGGGGCCACCCGGTGACCCCGCCCCCCTCTGACGCACGGTGACTTGACGAGACTTCCCTGTGGCATTCCCCGTGACGTCACAGGGAAGTCCCGTCAAGTCACCGTGCGTCAGAGGGGGGCGGGGTCACCGGGTGGCCCCGCCCCCCCCCGTTATTTAAGAACTGTCAGACGAGGAGCGCCGTCACACAGCGGGAGCCTCCCTCCATGCCAGCATGGATTGCGGAGCGGCCCGGAGAAGAAAATGAAGAAGAAGAGAAGAAGAGAAGAAAAGAAGAAAAGAAGAAAAGAAGAAGAGAAGAGCGGGAGCCTCCCCCCCATGCCATGGGTGCGGAGCGGCCCGAGGAGAAGAAGACAGAAGACGCCGCGGAGGAGATGCTGGACGAGAACGCCGGAGGAAAAACCAGAAGAACCAGAAGAGCCAGAAGAACCAGAAGATGAAGGAAGATAGAAGAAAGAAGAAGCATTTAAATAAAGGAATTGTCAAAAACTGTCTCTTGTCATTTTTAACATTTTTGACACTTTTTTCGTGAAATGGTAGGGGTACTTATGTACCCCCTTACCATTTCACACGGGGGGGGGCCGGGATCTGGGGGTCACCTTGTTAAAGAGGGCTTCCAGATTCCGATAAGCCCCCCGCCCGCAGACCCCCACAACCACCGGCCAGGGTTGTGGGGATGAGGCCCTTGTCCTCATCAACATGGGGACAAGGTGTTTTGGGGGGCTACCCCAAAGCACCCTCCCAATGTTGAGGGCATGTGGCCTGGTACGGTTCAGGAGGGAGGGGGGGCCGCACTCTCGTCCCCCCCTCTTTTCCTGCGGCCTGCCAGGTTGCGTGCTCGGATAAGGGTCTGGTATGGATTTTTGGGGGGACCCCAGGCCGTTTTTTTTTTTTTTTTTTGGCGCGGGGTTCCCCTTAAAATCCATACCAGACCTGAAGGGTCTGGTATGGAATTTAGGGGGAACCCCACGTCATTTTTTTTTTTACATTTTGGCCGGGGTTCCCCTTAATATCCATACCAGACCTGAAGGGCCTGGTATGGAATTTAGGGGGACCCCCACGTCATTTTTTTTTTTTAATTTTGGTTCGGGGTTCCCCTTTGGGGAATTCCCATGCCGTTTTTATCAATGAACTTCTATGTGTATTGTCCGCAATGCAATAGCCGCGGGTAGTTTTAAATGAGTTTTTTCCTTCAAAATGTCATTTTGCTGTCAGACTGTTCTAAACACAGGAAACATGCGCCCCTTTACAGGCACACTATAGACACCCCCCAGGTACGAAATTTAAAGGGATATTACACTTTTATTGTTTGACTTTAAGCATTATTAAAATCACTGCTCCTGAAAAAACGGCCGTTTTTAAAACTTTTTTTTGCATTGATCCATGTCCCCTGGGGCAGGACCCAGGTCCCCAAACACTTTTTATGACAATAACTTGCATATAAGCCTTGAAAATTAGCACTTTTGATTATTCATGTTCGTGTCCCATAGACTTTAACGGTGTTCGCATGTTCGAACGAACTTTTTTCCTGTTCGCATGTTCTGGTGCGAACCGAACAGGGTGGTGTTCGGCTCATCCCTAATCCTGATAAAGCAGAAAGAGAGGAGGAAGAGCCGGACGAAGGTTACAGCAAAAAAAGAAGGCGGGAAGACTAGGTGAGGGAATCTACAATTTAAGTGGCAAAGACCTATCAAGAGAAGAAATCCTGACTCTTGATAAGGGTATAAAATTTGCACCTAAGAAGGGGTTAAATAAATTTGAGACCTACATAGGGGTGCAAAAACTCATTAGAAAGCTTAACATCAAAAAATACTACGGCTATAAGTAACAAATTCACTAATCTGCGTAATAACTCTGTTTTTAACCCACACGTAGCCAACAATAGATATGTGGATCTTTTTAAAAAATTGGTCACTACTGAGCTGGAACAACTACCCATCAAGAAGGCATACGAGCACAAAGATTGGATTCATTAGAGAAGAGAACTGATATAGTAGTACGACCAGCGGATAAAGGGGGGGGCATTGTAGTACTTTCACTACAGCAATATAAAGATGAAATGAATAGAATACTAAGTGATAACAGCACATATCAGACGTTGAGTGCTGATCCTTCGAAGGTTTTTAAGAAAGAATTGGATCTCATTATCAAACACGGTGTGGACAACAAATTTTTAAATAAACAAGAAGCCAAGTATTTAATTCCCACGGTTAGCAGGATTCCTGTAATATATTACTTACCGAAGATTCATAAGGATAGCTCCAATCCCCCAGGAAGACCCATTGTGAGTGGGATCGAGTCCTTGACGTCAAGGCTCGGGGAGTATATAGATCTACACTTACAACCCTTGGTGAAAAAGACACGAGCTTATCTTAAAGACACTAAGCACACCCTTCAATTGATAAATGAACTCGACACGGAAAATAATATAATTATGGCTACGGGAAACGTGTCATCATTATACACCAACATTGACCATGAGGGCGCCCTGGAAGCAGTGGAATGGGCCTTAGATAAGGAGGAAGGGATTGATAAAGGCCTTTGTGGATTTATTTTGAAGTGCTTGGATTTTTGTTTGCACCATAACTTTTTTTGGTACAATAATAAATTCTTTCTACAAATAAAGGGTGTTGCCATGGGCGCTAAATTCGCCCCGAGCGTAGCAAACCTATATATGGCTAAATGGGAGGAGGAGTCAGTAATGGTTGAGCAGTATACGGATATAGCGTTATATAAAAGGTTTACTGACGATCTTATAATCATGTGGAAGGGAAGTAAAGAACCATTAATGACGCTACTGGAAACCATGAATGATAACGATCGCAATATCTCTTTGACTTGGGATATAAGCGAGGACCGTATACACTTCCTGGATTTGGAAATACTCAACACAACAGAGGGTATGATCACGAAGTCCTTTTTTAAGGCTACAGATCGTAACTCCTATATCTCCACTACGAGTTGTCACCACAAACCATGGCTTGATAACATTCCCAGGGGCCAGTTTATGAGGATGAGGAGAAACTGCACGCTTGTAGACGACTTTGAAACGCAATCAGACAGGCTAGAAGGAATGTTTTTAGATAAAGGATACCGAAAAGAATTTCTGAAGAAAGAAAGAAATGTGGTCAGGAATCTGAATAGGGATGACTTATTGAAAGATAAAAACGCAGCTGTGGGAAATAAGGAATTTGATAGTACTTGTATTGTTTTGGATTACAGTTTACAAAGTAGGGATGTGGAGAGGATTTTAAAGAAGTATTGGAGTGTACTTAAACAAGATACTCATCTAAAAGACCTTTTGTCCGATAAACCCAAGATTGTTTACAAAAAGGCGCCTTCGTTACGTGATAGGCTGGTACACAATATAGTGGAACCACCTCCATCAAAGCCCAAAATGTTTTGGAACCTAAAAGGTTTTTTCGGCTGTGGAAGATGTTACAGCTGTGTCAGGGTTCCTTCGAATAATAGGAGAGTGAAGGAGTTCTCTAATCCCCACAGGGGTAAGTTGCATATTATAGAGGATTTCATATCTTGCGATACGATAGGGGTGGTGTATGCGGTCAAATGTCCCTGTAATTTTATTTATGTGGGCCGCACTACTAGAGCTTTGAAGGACCGTATGGAGGAGCATGTAAGAAATATTAGAAAGGGACATGATAAGCATCACCTCTCCATACATTTCAAAAGGGTTCATAATCAGAGTACGCAAGGTATGAAATTTTGGGGAATTGAAGCACCCAAACGCAACTGGAGAGGCTCCAACTACGTCAGGGACATTAGCAAACGTGAGTCCTGGTGGATTCACCAGCTGGGCTCTTTGTCGCCTGGTGGGTTGAACAAAGAGTTCGATCTTACATGCTTTTTGAGTAATTTTTAATTGAGCTCATAGATTTTATCCATTTAAGGATATATGTTTGTTGGAATCTGAATAGTTTATATGTTTGTCACTCTAAGTTTTGGATCCATTTTACTTATTCTCATAAGAATTTTCATATAATTAAAACATCCACCCCCCCCCCCCTTTTTTTACTGTTGTTCGAGTGGAGAAGAGAAACCCCCCCCCCCTTCTTGCTATTGCAGATTATAGATTTTAACATCAATAGAGAGATTTAAGGATGTAAGGATTAATTTTGTATAGAGACTGCTGCTTTCAGTATTTAGTACCTGTGTATCTTCACTCAGATACATAGGCTCTATAACAGTTATGGCACTTGATAACAACTAACATAATGTGTGTGGGATAGCGTCCCTATTATATTAAGAGAGATACAGTTCTTTACTGCAATAATATTCCAAGGAAGAAAATTTAGGACACAAATTATTGTTCATTATTATTTTCTTTGTATGGCTCACTTTTATCATATGTCACTATATTTTAAATAACTGGTTTTATGCTATTAAATATATATTAGATTATGTATGGCTATGTTGGTGCAGTGGGGTATCCTGTTTTCTTCCTAAGGCTCCGTCCTGGATGAGTATAGGCATAGAATGGGATACACAGTGATAGTATTTGACTATACAGCGTCTTTTCACTGATTCGCAACACATGAGATAGAGTGATGTAGCCCATTAGGATCTAGTCTGCGATCTCAGGAAAAATGGCCGCCGGGAGAGTATTTAAGTGACAGAGCACCCGTCCAATTATATCCCCCTGATGAAGACATGTGACCCCCTGTGTCGAACACGCGTAGGGGAGGGGCCAGGACGGACGAAAAAGCATACAGCTGAGCTGGGAGAAAACACATACCCTGCGGCATACCAACTAGCGGTTTTATACAGCGTTTTATTGTTTGGTGCACAGCAGCACCAGGAGAATGTGAGTACCCCTCTGTGGGAAGTGGTTTTATATTTTAATAAAATAGTGTTTGATGGTATTACACTATGTAGTCTCTCTTCATTTTATGAGTGGATGTCTTTGGAGCCTTTCAACCCAGAGTGAGTGGAGATCGCATCCATTATACCTTGCAGAGCCCAATGAGTGGCTACCAAGCGTGATTTGACATAGCTAGCCACTGTGTCACACGCTCTGAGGTGAGCGCAATCACTTTGGGGGGTCCCCAGAATACATCACAGTTGTTTGCAGCACTCGAATTCATTGCACTGGATGTTTTGGATTTCGCTGGACACAGATGCACTTTTGATTTGGACATTTTATGGACACTAGAATATGGAGATTACTAAACGCAGATTATATTGACTGCGTTTAGGAAGCACTGAGCACTTTTATGCTATTTCATTTTTATGTTATTTGATTTTTTGCATGCTGCACTAGATGCGAGATATTGCATGTTGTTTGATACATCACTTGATTAAGTTTTGCTTTGGCGTGATTGTATATGCACATTGCACTTTAATTGTTTGATATGTAAGCACAATATAGAAGTCAATGTACACACTATATATGGGAAGTTCTCAAGTTGTATTCATTTGTTTATTCGATATTTATATATCAGTGATCTTTGACACCATTTTTTAGATTATTAAGCGCAGCGCAAACATTTTTTATTTAAATCCTGATAAAGCATATCTGGTTAGGGCGGTGAAGGCTGTGGCCAGAGGTCCTGCGAAATGGACCCCTGTCTACATTCCTCCACCAGAGAAGCCAGTCTGCCTCAAGCAGTACAGACTTCCTGGAGGCCACAAAGAAATTGGGGAGACTATTCAAGAACTATTGAGAGTAGGGATACTTAGACCTGCTGTAAGTTCTTTCTCATCTCCGGTGTTCCCAGTAAAGAAACCTGATGGGACATATAGAATGACTGTGGATTACAGAGGTCTAAACAAAGTGGCACCTACATTGAAGTCAGTTGTACCAGATATTATCTCAACTGTTGAGAAAATTGCTAAAGAGGCAGAAGAATATCATGCTGTGATAGACCTGGCTAATGCTTTCTTTTCAATTTTGATAGACCCAGAGGGGGTTATTTACGAACGGAAAATCCACTTTGCACTGCAAGTGCACTTGAAAGTGCACTGAAAGTGCACTTGGAAGTAAAGTCGCTGTAGATCCGATGGGGGCATGCAAGGAAAATAAAAAACAGCATTTTAGCTTGCACATGATTAGATGATAAAATCAGCAGAGCTTCCCCTCATTTTAGATTTACCCCTTAGATTTAGAGCGACTGCATTTCCAAGTGTACTTTCAAGTGCACTTGCAGTGCAAAGTGGATTTGCCTTTCGTAAATAACCCCCACAGTGTCAAGAACAGTTTGCTATGGTATGGGACGGCCACCAGTACACTTTCACTGTCCTTCCGCAAGGCTATCTTCATTCTTCAATGATTTGTCATGGACTGATTGCCCGAGATTTAAGTACCCTGAATTTGAAAGTCGCTGTGTTTTACTACATTGATAACATCATGATCTCTGGGACAAAAGAAGATGTAACTGAAGCACTGCACGTGCTGATACAGCACTTGGAGAACAGAGGGTGGGCTATCAACAGAGACAAAGTCCAAGGACCTGCCACAGAGGTGAAATTCCTGGGAATGATGTGGACTGGCCCACAGAGGAAAATTCCAGAGACAGTTGTGCAAACTATCCAGGCGCTGTCGCCCCTACTAACAAAGAAGAGGCACAGAAGTTCATTGGAGTTGTGGGATTCTGGAGATCGCACATTCCACATCTTGGACTGATTCTGAGGCCTATATACAATGTTACCAGGAAAAAGACTGAGTTCTCATGGGGTTCAGAGCAGCGGACTGCATTCCTTGCTGCTAAAGAAGCCATTTTGCAGCATCAGGGATTGGGACCCGTAAGACAAGGAGTACCATTTCAGCTGGATGTAGTGGAGCAGGATGGTAAAATATCTTGGAGTCTGTGGCAGCCAAATGAAAAGAAAGGACTGAGAGCAATACCCATTGGATTTTGGTTCAAACAACTGACAGGGGCACAGAAGAGATACACGCCCCTAGAAAAGTACCTGTTTGGGGCCTACACAGCATTTCAACATGTAGAGACCATTACAGGAAAGGACACAGTCACCATCCATACTGCATTGCCAATAACAGGATGGGTGAGAGATAATGGACTGACCACTAGGGCAGCTGTAGCCCAGAACCAGACACTGATGAAATGGAAGTGGTACCTTCAAGCAAGATGGGGTATTGCAGCTGGGGATGTTAGAGACATTTCAAAACAGTTGGCAGGGCTTGTTACTTTTACCAGCACCCAGCCAGAAGAGGAAATTCCTGTGCTGCAGTCATCACCCATTCGAGAGTCTCCACCCTTTGAGTCTCTGTCAGAAGACATGAAGGAGTCAGCGTGGTTCACTGATGGTTCAGCCATAGTCGCCTCGTCTGGGCGTAACTGGACAGCAGCAGCCTACAACCTACAAGTACAGATAAAGTCGTGCAGGAGACCAGAATTGGAGGGTCCAGTCAGTATGCAGAGTTGAAAGCTGTAGTGATGACTCTTTAGGAGGATCCTTCTTCCCATGTCACTATCTACACTGACAGCTGGGCGGTTTTTAAAGGACTGACAACTTGGATGCCCACGTGGAAGTCCAATGAATGGATGATTCATGGAAAGGTGGTGTAGGGAGGCAAGGAAGACTGGGACTACATCTGGAAGGAAGCTCACTCCCGCACCATAAAAGTGGGGCATGTTGATGCACATGTGCCCCTAGTCCCAGACTTTGAGAACTATAACAGAGTTGCAGATGAAATCGCTAAAGTGAAGCCAATTGATCCTGTCTTGATGAACTAGGCCAACTGGGCCCACAAGCAATCTAGACATTTGGGGCAGAAAGCAACATATGAACGGGCACAGCAGAGAGGATTGCCTACCTGTATATCCATGGACATGATAAAGACTGTAATAGGGAACTGTACAGTGTGTGGAGAAGTGCGACAATGGCCATTGCAAAAATACTCCACCGGGTTGATTAAGAGGGGTGAGAGGCCTGCAGAGATATGGCAAATTGACTTCATCGGTCCCCTGCCCTGGTGAAACAATGGACTGAGATATTGTTGCACTGCAGTGGACACCTATTCAGGACTTATGCTTGTTCATCCTTGCAAACGTGCAGATCAAGCCAAAACGCTTCAGCCGCTCCAGAAACCAGGTTTTTTACAATCTATAGAAAACAAATGCTCTAGCGGCACAGTGCATATGAACATAATGTAATACAGCATGTATTGACAGTTTATAATGATTTGGGTTTAATGACAATTTAATAATGCCCATCTAAATAACCGATTAGTATGCACTCTGTAATAGATTAAAAAAAACACATCAGAGGGGAGAAGAGGGGCAGGGAGGTCTCTACAGTTATGCTCTGTTATTAAATCACCCAGAATCAAAACATAAAATTGCTGTGTATGGGGTACCCAACTGGCTGGTAGTTCAATGTTCTGGCTGGTTGTTTTGCTTGCGTCTATCTAGCAAGGTTACTTTGTGGTATAAGCAAGGAAGCGGAGACCTCTGCAGTCTGTAAATATGCTTTTACTATACAAAGATGCTGTACATACAAAACTATTATAATATTAGGAATACAATACAAGACTGACAGATATCTATAACAAGCAAAATGCCCAGCAAATAAACAGCCTATGGTCTGTAACAGTAGAAATACACCTAAAATTTACTTAGCTCCAGTTACTGTGTTCATGATCTCCGTTGCTCCTGGAGAACAGACACCTTCTTGTTTGCTGATTACAGATTTGAGTGTATTTTGATGTTAATCCATGTTGAGTGGGCTGCACTATCAGTCTCTACTGCTCCTTTTATTTGGGCTTTGTTTACCAGTTTGTTGACAATGATTACAAAACAACCACACTTCCAACTGTCAACAGTTCCCATTGTTACCAAGGCATTTGTTTGAGAAACATCCTCAGACAAACCTGATCTCTGTTAGAATAACAATCAAACTAGTTTTTATCACAGTCGTATAGAAAAATCGTATATTTATATCAAACGCAACACATTCCGCCCTTGATTTTTCTCTCAGACTACACACAAAAAATCTCTTCATTACTAACAACTCATTCTACACATTCATTTCCTTGCATGCAACCCCCTCCCATATTTATGTCACTGAAAAGGTTGATGTTCGTACTTTTAAATAAACCCATCCATTTTGATCTACACCATATGGAGGGATTTTTCTTTCTTTAATCCCCATATTCCTCTGGATGAGAGTGTTCTGCATTCACTGCCCGCACCTCGATTGATCCTCTGAGTTCCAGTTTTACCCTCTTCCATGGGAGTTCCAGGGTCCACCACCGGAGTTCCATGTCCTGGCATTCTTAGCGTGATTGACCCCCTGCCGCTGGAATGTGAGTCCACTTGATCCAGTGAGAGTATTTACTCCTCACACTGGGTGGAGGACAACCATCCCTGGTGTTCTGTGTGCTGTCATGGCTGTTCCATGTTACTTTTTGCTTCAAGGGTGGACTGTTTTCATGTTTTTGGCCATCAATCCCATTTGAACTCACTTTATTACATAGTGACCTACATTTATCACTGGTTCTGGCCATTGGAATTTGCACTTTTGCTTTCAGCACTATATTTATTATCAATATATGTTTTATATCACTGTATGATATATTGTACTTTTATATGTTTCATTGTCACTTTTAGACCCCTTTCACAGCGAGGGCGTTTTGCAGGCGCTGTAGCGTTAAAAAGAGCGCCTGCAATCCGCCCTCAAACAGCTGATCCATTGTTTCCAGTGTGAAAGCCCTCGGGCTTTCACACTGGAGCGGTGCGCTGGCAGGATGTCAGGAAAAGTCCTGCCAGCAGCTTCTTTGGAGCGGTGTGTTTACCGCTCCTCCACCGCTGCTCCCCATTGAAATCAATGGGGCAGCGCTGTGATACCACCGGCAAAACACCACTATTGTGTCGCATTGCGAGTGGTTTTAACCCTTTCTCGGCCGCTAGCGGGGGGGTAAAAGCGTCCCGCTAGCGGCCGAAATGCGCCACAAATCCAACGGTAAAACGCCGCTAAAAATAGCGTCTTTTTACCGCCGAAGCTATGGGCGGCTCAGTGTTAAAGGGGTCTTAGAGCTACATTTTGTATCACATTCTCTTTAAATTTGTCCATTTTTTTGTTAGCTGCTTCTATTTATACTTGGGTTAGCGCAATAATTTCACTTACCTTTCACTTTGATCTTTCTGCCAGACTTTTCATCATTGAGGGATTTTGCCCTTTTATAGAGCTTAGTTGTAGAAGCTTCCCTGCCAGACTCCTCACTCTAAAGCAGGGGTCTTCAAGCTTTCTAAACAGAGAGCCAATTTATTGTCCTTCAGTATTTACTTGTGGCCCCAAGTAGAAAGTGCCCCATTATTGGTTTTAGTGGGAGGAATAGTGCCCCATTGATGGTGTCAATGGGAGGAATAGTGCTCAATAATTGGTGTCAATTGGAGGAATAGTATCCCAAGGCCCAGATAAAGGCAAGCAAAAGGCCACACCCGGCCCCAGGGCTATTACAGAACATATTCATAGTGGTACAGAGGATTAAGGAAATAAAGGCAATTTTAATCAATAATGTTTACTAAATGCCAACTAACAAAGGGAGATGAGAGGAGCCCTCAGGTTAGTCTGCACCCACAGCAGGTATAAGCAACCTAAGTTAGCCAGGAGTGGTATTTTATAGCTAGATCACATTAATTCTATGTCATGCTATATAAAGCATATACCCAAATTTCCTCCCAATTTACTCTGAACTTCCTCAATCCAATCAAAAAGTACAGATTTGTATAAATTATTCTACCCAGATTTTGTCTCATAAAACAAAGTGACTTGCTTAACCACTTTAGCTCGGGAAGGATTTACCCACTTGGTGACCAGGTCATTTTTGCAATACTGCACTGCGTCGCTTTAACTGACAATTGCACGGTCATGTGACATTGTACACAAACAAAATTTATGTCCTTTTTTTCCCACAAATAGTGCTTTCTTTTGCAGTCTTTATTTTTTGCTCTATAAACAAAAAAGACAGATAATTTAGAAAAAAAAACAATATTTTTTACTTTTTGCTATATTAAATATCCAAAAAAACCCCCAAGAAAAAAAAAAATCTTTATAAGTTTAGGCCAATATGAATTCTTCTACATATTTTTGGTTAAAAAGAAAAATCACAATAAGCGCATATTGATTAGTTTGCGCAAAAATTATAGCATCTACAAAATAGGGAATATATTTATGTTTTTTGTTTTTTTTTTCCAGTAAGGCGGTGATCAGCGATTTTCAGCGGGACTGCGACATTGCAGTGGACAGATCGGACACTTTTGACACTTTTTTATATAGCGAACAGTGCTATAAAAATGCACCGATTACTGTGTAAATGTCACTGGCAGGGAAGGGGTTAACACTAGGGGGCGATCAAGGGGTTAAATGTGTTCCCTGTAGGTGTTTCTAACTGTGGGGGGATGGGACTGACTGGAGGAGGAGAGAGATCGCTGTTCCTGATCACTAGGAACAGCAGATCTCTCTCTCCTCCCCTGTCAGGATGGGTATCTGTTTACCTTGACTGATCCCTGTTCTGGCTCTCTGTGGAGCGATTGCGGGTGGCTGGCGGACATTGCGGCCACCATCCACGTGCACCGGCTCCGGCATCGCACCGCGGGCGCCTCCCACAGCTCTTAAAGCGGCCGACGTACACCTGCTGCAGTTTGCGCAGCCGTTCCCACCTGCCACTGTATAACGACGGAGGCTGGTCGACAACAGGTTAAATACTGGTGCTATGGACCTAAAATCAGTGTTTGAGAATGTCCCCATTTAAGTATTGTTGATTCGCATTCATTAAACTTTATTGATTAAGGTTGTATTTACATCTCTCCAGGATCCTTCCTTTTGACATATTTCACCCGATCACAGACCTCTACACTATATTACCAAAAGTATTGGGACGCCTGCCTTTACACGCAGATGAACTTTTTTTAAAAAAAAGTGTTTATTTTGATTTTGTAACATGAAAATACAAGAGGAAATAATAAAAGAGGAACTGTAAGTACATCTGTATAAGGAGCACTTGGTAGAGCCCTTACATAGTAAAAACATTGGAACAAGATTACTAGTCCAGGAGACAGAAATACCCCAACAGAAAGCATACATTAGTTCATACATACAACCATTTAAACCTGCAACACATGCGACCCTGTGAGGACAGCAAAGGTCCAGAGTCCCCCTATGTAGTAGGTGCTTCATAAAAGACATCCCATGATTCTCAGTTTTGGTATCTTGCCAGGCAATAATATTAGAGTACATAAGTAGTGGGTCTACTGGGAAAGCTGTGAAGAGAGGACATTCCACCAGAAATCCTCCGATACATCAAACCATGGTTGCCAGATTTTAGTGAATTTCTTAGGACATGCCCTACCCTTGTATATCAATTTGAACCGGGGAAGGACCCCATGGACATTGTGGAAGAAGTTGTGGGCTGAAAGAGGGCCCACATCCTTCCAGTGCATAAGGATGGTTTTACATGCATAAAATATACATAGCAATGTCCTGGCATGAGTATGGTAAACATGGTCGTTGAGTATTCCCAAGAGTCCCACCTCCGGGATGTGAGGTATCGGCAGGTGGAGTTTGTGGTCGAAGAAAGCAAACAGTTCCTTCCAGAAGGTTGAAAGTCCGGAACAGGTCCAGAACATAAGGAAAAAGTCAGCAGCAATCGTATCACATCTAGCACATGCAATATCCTGTACCAACCCCATCCGTACCAGCCTAGCTGGAGTATAAAGCAATTGGTGTATAAACTTAAATTGTACCAGTAGGTCAGCGGTGCTAATGATATCCTGAAAACATATCTCAGTTGCTTCTTCCCAGTCCTCTTCAGAAAGCTCAGGCATAGACAATAGCTATTTACGATGATAGTTCTGGAAAGGATCAGCCCCCACCAGTTGGAGGCGACCATAAAAGGTATCTTCAATAGACGATTCCGTGAGCTCAATGGTCAAACATCCGAACTGTGCCCGGATGGCGTGTCTGAGTAGGAGTTATTTGAAGAAGAATTTATTATCCAGGTCATGTTTAAGCCTGAGTACTTTAAAGGATAGTAATACATTCTCTTCGATGTGAGCAGGGCCGGATTAGCCACAAGGCTACCAAGGCCAGGCCTCGGGGCGGCAGTGGTGTAGGGGTGGTGCCGCTCCTGCAGCGACTTCGCGGCCGCCCCCCCTTTTGTGCTGCCGATTACAGTCTATTATGGGCACCAGTGCCCATAGAAAAGATGGCCGCGAGCCGACCACGAAACTGCGCATGCGCCGTTCCGAAGCCGGCCGAGCTCGGGAAAGCTCGTAAGCGCTCGGCCGGGCGGCGCATGCGCAGTAGCGTGATTGCGCCGCCCGGCGCCATTTTTAGAAAAAATTAGAGTAGCAAGTAATGTCAGCGGTGCGGCGGCGGGGGAGAAAGATGACATCTCTCATTGCCCGCACCGCTGTTCCGCCCTCCTCCTTCTGGTGGCAGGCAGCATGGCAAGGGACATCCCCATCTGGTGGCAAGTGACATCCCCATCTGGTGGCAAGTGACATCCCAATCTGGTGGCAAGTGACATCCCAATCTGGTGGCAAGTGACATCCCAATCTGGTGGCAAGTGACATCCCAATCTGGTGGCAAGTGACATCCCCATCTGGTGGCAAGTGACATCCCCATCTGGTGGCAAGTGACATCCCCATCTGGTGGCAAGTGACATCCCCATCTGGTGGCAAGTGACATCCCCATCTGGTGGCAAGTGACATCCCCATCTGGTGGCAGGCAGCGTGGCAAGGGACATCCCCATCTGGTGGCAAGGGACATCCCCATCTGGTGGCAGGCAGCGTGTCAAGTGACATCCCCATCTGGTGGCAGGCAGCGTGGCAAGGGACATCCCCATCTGGTGGCAGGCAGCGTGGCAAGGGACATCCCCATCTGGCGGCAGGCAGCGTGGCAAGTGATATCCCCATCTGGTGGCAGGCAGCGTGGCAAGTGACATCCCCATCTGGTGGCAGGCAGCGTGGCAAGTGACATCCCCATCTGGTGGCAGGCAGCGTGGCAAGTGACATCCCCATCTGGTGGCAGGCATGGTGGCAAGTGACATCCCCATCTGGTGGCAGGCAGCGTGGCAAGTGATATCCCCATCTGGTGGCAGGCAGCGTGGCAAGTGATATCCCCATCTGGTGGCAGGCAGCGTGGCAAGTGATATCCCCATCTGGTGGCAGGCAGCGTGGCAAGTGATATCCCCATCTGGTGGCAGGCAGCGTGGCAAGTGATATCCCCATCTGGTGGCAGGCAGCGTGGCAAGTGATATCCCCATCTGGTGGCAGGCAGCGTGGCAAGTGATATCCCCATCTGGTGGCAGGCAGCGTAGCAAGTGACATCCCCATCTGGTGGCAGGCATAGTGGCAAGTGACAAGAGATGGTGGCAAGTGACACGCTCAGGGCTCCCAATGATTCTGCATTATGGTGAGTTGAACTATTTCAGTTTATATTACAATGTAATGATAGAAATAATGTGTTTCAATCATCCTGACACCAAAACAACCATGGTGCCGGGGATGATTGAAGCACTAACACCAGCCATTGCCTTGAAAATTTGCCTGCGAAAAATCCTTACCCCTCGCGCGCTTACCCTGAAGTATTTTTAGTCTGTACAATTAAAGCCAGTTATTTTCAGTGTTCTCGTGTGTGGAGATGTGTTTTTAATTGATCTATTGTAGAAGTCATCGATAAAGGATGTGGTGTGTGTGTGTGTGTGTGGGGGGGGGGGGGCGGCATTGAAGGACCCGGCCTTGGGGCGGCAAAGAGAGTAAATCCGGGCCTGGATGTCAGTTAGATGTGTAATCCCATGGCGACTCCACCAGGTCGAGTCTGGATGACCAAAGAGCTCAGGGAGGTTGGGGTTCTGCCACAGAGGAGTCTGTGGTGAAATACCCATAGGAGACTGTGTCAGCGTTTTTCCGCCCTCCCTCCAGGCCATAAAACTAACCTCAAAGGGGGAGAATCTAGAACCATCTGAATGATTTGATCTATGGAATACATCTCGTAGGGAGGTAGGAGGTTCAAAGAAGGTCAACATAAGTGCTGTGGCAGGAGTCGGTGGGTCAGAGTGTAACCAAGCATGGACATAGGTAAGTTGGAAGCAATTTATTCAATTTGGGCAAGCCAGGCCGCCCGCGGTCTTTGCCGCTTGTAAGGAGGCGTTAGATGTGTAATCCCATGGCGACTCCACCAGGTCGAGTCTGGATGACCAAAGAGCTCAGGGAGGTTGTGGTTCCGCCACAGAGGAGTCTGTGGTGAAATACCCATAGGAGACTGTGTCAGCGTTTTCCCCCCCTCCCTCCAGGCCATAAAACTAATCTCAAAGGGGAAGAATCTAGAACCACCCGATTTCTAAGTGCTGTGGCAGGAGTCAGTGGGTCAGAGTGTAACCAAGCATGGACATAGGTAAGTTGGAAGTAATTTCTTAAATTTGGGCAAGCCAGGCCGCCCGCGGTCTTTGCCGCTTGTAAGGAGGTACTGGCTATACGGGGCTGACGGCCATTCCAAACAAAGGAGGAAAAAGTGGAGTCTATTTTCCCAAAAAACTTTAGTGAAAAAAACTGGGGCAGCTCAAAAACAGTATAGAAGCTTAGGTAAAAAAAATCATCTTAAATATGTTTATGCGTCCAATTAAATTGAGGGGCAATGACGACCAGGTATAAAACCTATCATTTGTTTAATTATGGGAGTGACGTTAAGTTCTTCATATTTCAGAATGTATTTGAATAACTAGGTATTTAAAGGAGGATGTCAATTGAATATGTGACCTTTGTAGGTATTCAATAGGAAAGTCTCTCTTTTTTCTCAATAGAAAAGGGGCGGACTACAAGGAAGGCCTGAGATTTTTCCCATTCCACATGTAGTCCCGAAGCTGCACTGAAATCCTCCACGACAAACAATAGTTTTTGGAAAGTGAGGCCCGGAAAAACTTAAAGAAAAGAAGCATAGTGTAGGGCCGGGCATGACAGTGTGTCTAGTGTGACACATATAGGGTTAAAAGTTTGGTGTTTGAGTGGGGGAGGAGACAGCAGGAAAGGTGGTGGGCGTGGCCATAGAAAAGGAGGGGGCGGAGCCTGGATCGGGGCAGTGTGCTAGGGGAAGAGACACGAGGAGACAGATTTTCCCACCCTCCCTCCCAGTTAGAGTTTGTTGTTGGTGTTGTTAATGTGTGTGTTTATTTTTCAGGATCGGATGAAGTTGGTCGTCATGACAGCTGGGGGTTGACTGTGTTTTTCTGTTGGTCATTGACGGTAGTGGTAAACAAATGTGGTAAAAGGGGTGGGGGGGTCATCGATAGTATGGCCCCTCTGGTGTATTCCCGAAAAAGGTTGACGGAATACCGGTATGGTTGCACTGCGGGTATGGGGTTGTCTCCGAGCGGTACAGCTGGAGGCCTATCAGTTTTAAAAATGGTTCCCGCAGTGTACTGGTGTTATATGTGGTGGAAGGGGGTAGCTCCGTCATTGACCAACAGATTGGGGTTAAAACATGTTGTTTTTCACTGATGTTATATGTTATATATATATATTTAAGTTGATATTGGAGGTATTTATCCAGATTGTTTAATAAAAAAAGGCTGTTATGGCCATTTATACTCCAGAAGCATGGTGTGGTCTTGTTAATTCAAGAGGGAAGGAGAAAGGGGGTTTCTGCGCTACTGTCTCAGCCAAAGAGGAGGAGAGTCTTGAGCACCTGAGTCTCTCCTGCAACATTGCTGGAACGAGATGGAGCTCAGGTAAGTATTGGGGGGACTCAGAGGGCTGTTGCACACAGAAGGCTTTTTAGCTGAATGCATAGAATGCATTCAGCTAAAAAACCTTCTGCCTTTACAATCACTTTAAAGCGGAGGTCTGCCCAAAAAATAAAAAAAATTAAAAACCAGCAGCTACACATACTACAGCTGTTGGCTTTTAATAATAGGACACTTACCTGTCCTGGAGTCCAGCAATGTCGGCCTGCTCCTCTCTCCTACTGGCCCGGCGACAGGGAGAGGAGGAGGGAGCCCCAGCCGTGACATCAATAGTCGCGGCTGAGGCTCCCGGAAGTGGGATCACCCCTCCCCCCCTAAAAAATTTTTTGCATTAAAAGACTCTTTTTAACCTAGAAAAAACATTTCGAGGAAAACATTTTTTTATACTTACCAGAAAGGCCCTGTTGCTATGTAGTCTTTGTAATCTACCACTTCTTGGTCCGCGGAGCTCCTCGTGACTTCCTCCCTCGCCTATGCTCCTGGGAAATGATGACACATCATTTCCCAGGAGTCTGTGGGCAGTACTGTGATCAAAAATTGTAAGATTTAAGGTGGATCACAACGCCACCTTTGTTCAGTGTTGTTATCTAAGTTGTCATAACAACGGGGCAGGACCTTCCTCCGTCGCCACCCGTTGTTATGGCAATGTTAGAAACAATCGGCGCTAAGGCTACCGTTGAATTGCGCATGCGCAAGATCGAGAGGTGCATGCTGGTTACCCAGCATGCACCTCTTCAAAGCAATTCCAGGAAGCAATCTAGATTGGGCTTCACATGCCCACATTCATGATGGAAACGGCCACAAACGGAGGAATTCAATATAACAGTAAGAAATGTATATTTTACAACAATCGATCATGATCATTGCATAGTCTTTTGTGAATTTAATTAGCAATAATGCCAGGATCCAAAAAATTAAAATATTTTTTTTCGCCGGAACTCCGCTTTAAGAACATGAGTTTTCTTGATCCCCTGTTAAAGTAGTATTAATACTTCAATGTTTTTAGCCTAACACTTTGCGCATAACAAAACAAACATTCTCCAGGAAACTATTTGTCAAAATTCTGACCTCAGCTATTACAGTGTACAACGTTTAATGTTGCTGCCTCCTCTTTTTGTGCTACTTCCCTGAACTTCTGGTCTTCACAGGAAAGAGTTAACAGTGGACAGTGCAGTCTTCAGTCTGGTTGCAGAAAGATGGGGGGGAGAGGGATGTAGGAGCAGAGGAGTGCTTTGCCACCCTAGTCTATGAGGCTGTGTGTATCTATTGATGCACACAGTGTAGGGAGACACAGTTCTAGCTCCTGCATGCAAGGATGGCTTCATAGGAAGCTGCAAGAAAAAGTAGACTGCCTGAATCAGGAAATCAAGGCAGCAGGCATGCTGTCAGCTTAAACTGGAACATAGGTAAAGATTAAAAGTTAAAGAAGCTACATACTCAGTAAATGATTAAATCAGCTGCAGAAAGTGCTTAAAAAATGAGGGATTAATATTCCGGTAATTTTAATGCACAGCTTCTACCCCTCATAACACAATCGTGACAGTTATCGTCATACTAAATTCTCCCTACTCTTATACGGGTCCTTTGTGTCTATTCATAAGCAGAGAGAATTGTCTATGCTGGAACCTGAAGTGAATTATAATAGCTGTTCAGTATCGGTAAACATGCCTTCCTCTCATATACATTAGGCATATGTCCAGAGTTCGCTCTTCTCATTAATTAACTTGTCGAAAGTAAATTGGAGGAAAGCTGAGCGGGGATTATGTTTTCCACCGCAATGCAATTTGCTTACAAATGACAAGGTGAGAGAAAGACACTTTTTTTCTATTTAAGCCAATTAAAACATGTGAACAAGTAATAATAAAATGTCACTGATTCATGGAGTGTATGTACAGAAATGTAAATGGACCTGGACTTTTTTTTTGCGTTCCGTGCGATCCTCAAGAAGAAAAAACACAAATGTATAAAGGAGCTAACGAATCCTTAAAGCAAACTTGTCCATTATTTATGCAGGGCAAAGCACTAGGTTCACCTAAATTTTGTCTTTCTTTTGAATCTGTGTTGGTGCGCAAAAACAAAACACCAAAGTGTATAAAAAAGTGAACCTTGACCTCCCAAGGCTCATGGCAGGGGCAAAGCTCAACTTGGTCCACCTAGCCAAAAGGCCCAGCAGACCTCTCTCCTTGTGGTCAGCCAAAGCTTACCCCCAAGTCCTAGGTGAGGGGCTCTCCTGAAAGAGACCCCAAGTTCAGGGGAGGAAGGAACCTGATGGCCACACATTCTACCCCTAGACTTTAGGGTGGTTCCGAGGACTCACACCCTTCATCCATTGAGAAAAAGAAACAGACAAAAGGGCAAAGTGACAAAACATGAGAAAAAAATACATTTAATAAATATGATCAGTAAGAAAGGATATCCTACACTATCACTACTGATGTGTAAAGTGCTAAATGAAATGAAATAAAGCTGCTTAAGTCACCGAATAGCTTACCCGTAGCTAGTGTGGCATAAATTATATGTAACGAGTGGTGCTGCGCTGCTGGGGTGTGTGCAAAAAAAAAAATCACTGCACAGTGTCTTATATCTGTGCAAAGATTCTAACAAAGAATGGTGCAAATCAGGCAACCATAAAATGTGCAACTTTGCAGATAAATTAATTAAAAATCCCCAAGTGAGTGCAATAAATAAGAGTGCATGATACATCACTTAATAATACAAAACCATAACAAACAAAATCATACGATAGCTATATGCATGAAATGAAGTTCAGATCCTGTGTATATCTCTAATTGTCCAGTTAGTACATCATAAAGTGCATACATCCTAGTGTAAGACTTTAGTGGACTGAATGTGTCCCTTCACCTCGGTGTAACAAAGCAAATCAACTTGAGTGTCTTCTTAATAAAACTGTTGTGACACCACTGTGCTCTCTGGGTTCTCACCTTATTGCTGCTTTTGTCAAAGCATGTAATGATGTTTTCCCAGTAAGATGGTTCTCCTATTAACACTTGCCGCTAGGGACCCTCTAGTTGTCCTCTCAGACTTCCGGGTCCCTTTGGTAAATGGGGTCTCCTCTATGGTGTTCCTCTCTGTCCACTCTCAATTTCGCCCTGGATTATGCATAGGCGTGAAAGAAGCTTCCCATAGTGTGATAACATTTTTTAAAAGCTTTATTAGGCTAAAAAGGTTTTACTTACACGTCCGCTGACTTCACTTCTGGTATGCCTCTGCTCATGCCCTACACGTTACATCATGAATACATGACTTCCTCAGGGGATCCCTGAGGGATAATTTACAGAGTGATTTTTTTGCACACATCCCAGCAGCGCAGCACCACTCATTACATAACGTTATGGCCACTTTCACACTGAGGTGCTTTTCAGGCATTTTAGCTCTAAAAATAGCACCTGTAAAGCGTCTGAAAAGCGCCTCTCAAGCCACCCCAGTGTGAAAGCCTGAGTGCCTGAGTGCTTTCACACTGGGGAGGTGCACTTGCAGGACGGGAAAAAAAGTCCTGCAAGCAGCATATTTGGGACGGTACAGGAGCGGTGTACACACCGCCCCCCGAAAACACCCTGCCCATTGAAATCAATGGGCAGCTGCGCTTTTTGGGTGCTTTTAAGCCCTTGTTAACCCCTTCTTAGGGGTTAAGAGCGCCCCGCTATCGCCCTCACAGCACCGGTAAAGAGCCGCTAAAACGAGAATAGAATTAATTTCTAATGGTTTAAAATATTATTTTTAAATGGGATTCTCTGGACATGAGTAGTAGCCATTTTGTTATGGTTTTTTTTAAGTTGAATCTGAGTTCATGATTTTTCAAGAGTGCCTCACAAGGAGACTGTGTAAGCCTTATCTGTATTTTTATCCCAGATCGTAAATTAGAGGTTTGGACACTAATGCCGCGTACACACAAGCGGAATTTCCGACAGAAAGAGTCCGATGGGAGCTTTTCATTGTATATGCCAACCATGTGTATGCCCCATCGGACTTTTTCTGTCGAAAATTCAGACGGACTTAGATAGAGAACATGTTCCATATTTTTCCGAGGGAACAAATTACTATCGGAAAAAACGCTTGTCTGTATGCTGTTCCGACGCACCAAAAATCGACGCATGCTCTGAAGCAAGTACAAGACCGAAGCTATTGACTACTGGCTATTGAACTTCTGTTTTCTAGCCCCGTCATATTTGGTGTGACTGTGTGTATGCAAGACAGCTTGAGCAGAATTCCATCGGAACTCCGTCGGAAAAACCTTCAAAGTTTATTCCGACGGCAAAACCGGTCGTGTGTACACGGCATTAGTAAAATAAACAAGATAAGGGAACCCTGAGCTCACAGACCTAATTTTTGTTTCCAGGACTGAACAACAAGAGAGGGCTTCTTCACAAATTAAACATATTGTATTATGTATTGCATAACAATCATATTTACAATAATCCTCAATATATATATAAGTTCATTATATTGAAGTACTTATATGCATAATTAAGCAAATAATTTCCATTAATACATACCGTATAAAATTAAAAATAGGGAAACCGCGCTATAAATGATAAAGAGTCCAAATTACAGTCCCATAAACCATAAATGAATAGTCCCAATGTTAGTCCAGATTAAAAGTTCATCCAAAAAAGACAGTGATAATGGACACAATCAGCAGAACACTTCAACATCAGTTGCGCTTACCAGAAGTAAGATATTAAGGGCGAGTGGCTAGAACCCAGCCTGGGCCTTTAGATGTACACTCCAGGTGAAACAGGAAGGGCGCCCTCATCCCGTGTATCCACAGTTATAATGCAAAAAAATATATAACAAAAATATAGCGTAATATTGTTTAAAAAAATACGCCACACCAAAGCCGAAAAAAGTGACAACCAAAAAAACCTTAAATCACGTGTGATCATAAAAAATACATACCGTATATATTATTATAATAAGGGTTACCAATATGGAGTCCTATGAAAAGTTATCTGTATTAAAAACTGTATTTATGAAATAATATACAGGCTTAAATTCCAGTTATCTGAGTCTCAAGGTATGTAGAACAAGAGTTAATTGTGTGAGGATATTTTCTCAAACACATATATTTCAAGAGGAGCCAGAATGGTTAGAGAGAATGACAGAATTTAGACATTTCTAAATATTTAATAGGTTCTGTTAAGTCTAAGTCAAGGGTTATTCATAAATTGACTTGGACATAAACGAAAATAATCTTCAACATAATTCTAATCTTATACTGCCCCTGGTGGTGAAAATATTAAGAGTCCAAGATGGCCGCACAGACGAGGTTGTCATGGTTACATAGAAACAACCCGTCATTTTATATCATCCATGACGTAGTAGTGACACACACACACACTTTTTGGGTGGGATAAAAGTGGTTACACATAGATGGGAAAAAAGAGGTTGAAGGAGACTGAAAGATTTTTGGGACGGAAAGAGTCTTGTAAGACGAGAGGAGAAGGAGATAGCGCAGAGATGTAGGAATGGTGGAAGAGGTCCTTTGGGACAACTAACTTGATGCTTCTCAAAACAACAGATTTCTTAAGCCAAGGTAAAGTATTAATCTTTTCATTTTTACCTTTTGGTAAGTGAATTGTTTTGGCATATACAAAACAAAACCATTTAAATATATGTCAGAGCAAATTGAAGTTGTATTATTTTTACCTGCAGCATGAAATAATTATATTCCAAATATTAAAAGACATACACATTTTTGTCTGTCTCTACAAAGCTAAGGCCAAAATCTGTACAATGGTTTTGTCGTGATATTTGTTTAAAAATAAATGAATTCTAAATGTATTTTTATTTATAAATAGTCTTGGTTAAAATTACAAAGTTTGTATATGGTTAACCAAATAGTCCAAAGTGGTTTAAGCTTTAAAGTGGTGTTCCGGCCGAAATGATACTTTTTAAATAAAAATACCCCTAAAATATACACAAGCTTAATGTATTCTAGTAAAGTTAGTCTGTAAACTAAGGTCTGCTTTGTTAGTTTATAGCAGTAGTTTGTTATTTTATAAACTTACAGCAGGCTGTGGCCATCTTAAGTGTGGGCATCTGAAGCCAGGCTGTATTTCTTCCTGGATCTCATCCTTGCAGATCTCGCACATGCTCAGTGCAGCACAAGCAATGTATTAGGTTTCAGGTCAGGTTTCCATAGCAACGGCAGTGTCAGAGGAAGTTGCCGCCCCTTCCCAGAAGGCACTGCAAACAGGAAATGATGCGATGGGCCGCGGCCAGGGAGGAGGAAGTGAAAAATGAATACAGCAGATATACAGTAAGTACTGAGAAAAAAAATAAAAAAATATCCAATTCGTTTACAGTGCACAGTTTAGTGAGGGAAGCTGAAGAGTTGTAAAAGTGGGTGGAACTCCACTTTAAGGTCTGTTTGTTGTGAGAAAGAATCACAGTGCTAAAGTCAACACCTAGTTGTTTACTTAAGTCTGTAGGACTATGGAAAGCTAATCACTAAGAGTTACCAAGTTTCAATTTACCAAGTTCAAGTATTGAAATATGGTATTTTGTAATACGAGTTTGTAGTAGAAATGTAGGAGGGTTGGAGGGTTGCCAACCAATAGCGATCCTTCTCCTTTATGGCATGTATTCTTGGGTCCTTTCGCAGGCTTTGAAGCATGAGGGAGCCCATGCACCGCAAATTTACGGAGGCATGAGAAGCAGACTCCTCTGGGTCACTGAGGATTATAGTATCTGGAACTGCCTCCTCCCAGCCACGTACTACTCCCAAGGGTTCTAGCGGATGGAAAACCATCTCTTACTGTTTGATGCATGTCTTCCTCTGATTCAAGGCCTCCAAAACTGCCAGAATCCTCCTCCTCCTCCTTCACTTCTTGTGTGTTCTGTGGCATAGGAAAAATTGTGTCTGCATAAAGTGGGCCTTGAGAGGAAAGAAAGTCCTCCTCTTCCTCCTGCTGCTCTGCCTCAAGTGCCCTGTCCATAATGCCACACAGTCTGCTCCAGCAGGAACACAACAGGGATAGGGTCACTGATGCATGCATTGTCATGGCTCACCATCCTTACGGCCTCCTCAAATGGTGACAGTACAGTGCATGCATCCTTTATGAACAGCCATTGTGTGGGGAAAAAAAGCTGAGCTGGCCTGAGCCTGTCGTTGTGCCATACTAACACAGGTACTCGTTGACGGCCCTCTGCTGCATGTGCAGCAACTGCAGCATTGCCAAAGTCGAGTTCCACCTGGTGGGCATGTCACAAATCAGGCGGTTTATGGGCAAGTGGAATTCCTGCCGAATTTCAGCGAATTGAGCACTGGCTGTGTATGACCGCCTGAAATGGCTACAGACTCTTCTGGACTGCTTTAGCAGATCTTCCAACCCTCGGTACCTATTTAGGAAACGCTGCACCACCAAACTGAGAACATGTGCCAGGCATGGCACATGTGTCAACTTTCCCTGTCTAAGGGCGGACAGGAGGTTTGTGCCATTATCACACACCACCATTCCTGGCTCCAGCTGGCTTGGCATGAACCACCTCTGGGCCTGCTCCTGCAGAGCTGCAAGAATCTCTGCTTCGGTGTGGGTCCTGTCCCCTAAACACACCAGCTAAAGCACTGCATGGCACCTTTTAGCCTGACACATTAAATAGCCCCCGAATGCTTAGGGGGTACTTGTGGTTCATATGACAATTCAGCAGAGGTGGGCATGGAGGCAGAGGAGTAGGAGGTAGAGCTCACAAATCAGGCACTATCACTACTAGCTGTATGGAGACAAGCTGCAGCACTGAGCCCTGTCCTGCATCCTTCCAAGTTACCAAGTGTGCTGTGAACATAATATATCGTCCCTGACCATGCTTGCTGGACCAGGTGTCAGCAGTAACATGGACTTTGCGGCTGACTGCCTTGCCCAACGATGTCACAACATTGCCTTCCACGTGATGGTACAGAGCTGGAATGGCCTTACGTGAAAAGAAATAGCGACTCGGAACCTGCCATTGTGGTACAGCACATTCTGCCAATTCATGGAAGGGGGCAGAATCCACCAGATGGAAAGGCAGAAGTTTTAGAGCCAGCAGCTTTGACAAGCTTGCATTTAGATGCTGGGCATGTGGGTGACAGTGACTGTATTTTTTTTTGCTGCAGCAGATGGGACAGAGAAATTTGCTGGCTATAGTCTACAGCTGGTAGTGTGCTGTTGGCAGGTATGCTGCAAGGACCTGGGACACCCTTCTATATACCATCATCCCTGTCAGTGGTGGCTGCTGAGAGGTCATGAGGTATAGCGAGAGCAGACTGAGGTGAGTAGGAAGGAGGAACAGATTTGCGCCCTTTTCTCTTGCCAATGGGCTGGTTAACTGGTGAGTGGTGGGAGGTTAATTACCTTGTCCAGCATGTGGTACCCAAATTACTGGTGTTTTTGCCACGCTTGATGTGCTTGAGACGAAGTTTGCAAATAGCAACAGTGTGATCAGCTGCACATGTGCTAAAAAAGGCCCAGGCAGCTGAGCTGTGGGAAGTGGGCCGGGAGATAACAGCTCCACAATGTGATGGAATAGGGTGGCTGCTCTCTACACTCCCATGATGGCTGCCTCGTTGGGGTTGAGCCTCACCCCAACTTTACTCCTCTGCTCTATCTGGCACCTAAGTCGTGTCAGTGTCATCATCATCTCCTCTATCCTCATTACCACTGGAGACAACTTGGCAATACACTGCGGCAGGGGGAACATGACTGCCAATTTGTGTACCAGTGTTCTCCCCTCTCTGTAGGCTCATGTTCAGGGCCACTGATAGGGGGGGACCCCCAGCCCTGGTGTAGGGGCGATAATATAGGTGGGCCCACACAGGGAGGGGGATTAGTGACAGACGACAATTGTGTTTCTTTTTCTCCAGTAGATGAAAGCTGCTCTCCTCCCCTTTCCCTGCTGCCAGCTTTTATCTGCTAAGAAAGAGACAGTAGTCCTTCACTAATCCCCCTCCCTGTGTGGGCCCCCTCCTCTCCTCTCAGCACTGGTTTTTAAGGTTATTTCAGCTCCTGAGTTTATCCCTCTAAGGCCCCTTTCACACTGAGGCGGTTTGCAGGCGGTATTGCGCTAAAAATACCACCTGCAAACCGCCCCTAAACAGCCTCCGCTGTTTGTTCAGTGTGAAAGCCCGAGGGCTTTCACACTGAAGCGGTGCGCTGGCAGGACGGTGAAAAAAGTCCTGCAAACCGCTTCTTTGGAACGGTGAAGGAGCGGTGTATTCACCGCTCCTAAACCGCTCCTGCCCATTGAAATCAATGGGACAGCGCGGCTATACCGCGGCAATACCGCGGCTATAGCCGCGCTGTACGAGGGATTTTAACCCTTTTTCGGCTGCCAGTGGGGGTTAAAACCGCACCGCTAGCGGCCGAATACCGCTGCAAGAACGACGGTACAGCAGCGCTAAAAATAGCGCTGTTGTACCGCCGACGCCCCCACCGCCCCAGTGTGAAAGGGGCCTAACTTAGGTTCCATGCACACTGATTTAAAATCCACTGCTTCTACATGAGTTTTGTGTTCTGTCTGTAGAAGCAACTCAATGTTATCCTATGTGTCCATGCACATTAGGACGTTTACAGGCGTATTTTGAGCTCAGCGTTTAGAGGCAGGAAAAAAAAAAACCTTCTGGTTTGCGTCTCTGATTGGAGATTACTGGCAGAAAAAATGTAAAACTCTCCTAAACTTGTCTAAACTTTGTACAAAAAATGCTCTATATGAGTATTTTTTTCTGCTAGGTGAATTGGAGTTTTTTTTAAGCCCAGTGTGTATAGAGCCTAACTTTGTTTCTCTCCCTCTGATCCCACAGCCTGTATATTTTTTTCATCTCGCCTTCATTTTTATTTATTAACTCAGTTTTATGTTTTAGATTTGGCAGGAATTCTATGAGGTATGTTGTATTTGTGTCTGCTAATATTTTTATTGTATTTTTAGCGAAATATAACTTTAATATTTTCTTGGGGGGGGCCCTGTCAGGTAGTCTGTATGGGGCCCCGCGATTTCTATCAGCAGCCCTGCTCATGTTCCTGCCTTCCTCAAGCTCAACCTCAGAACAAACATCTGAATCAAGTAATGGCTGTGCATCGTCAAGAAGGAAGTGGTTGATGCTGTGTTCAAATAACTCAGCTGACTCCTCCATGCCTGATGCTGGGGCTATGGCAGGAATAGCTGTGGACAAGGAGGCAAGTTTAGCCACTCTGGCAGCTGCAATGGACTGTGAGCCAGTCCACCACCTCCACTGCATGCTGTGGCTGGATAGCACAAACTTGCAGTAACGCACTGAACTATACTGCATTAAACGGAAGATAATACATTGAAATATACAGCGTTAAACTTGCAGTAACGCACTGAACTGTACTGTGTTAAACGGAAGATAAACTAAATTATACGGCGGTAAACTTGCAGTAACGCACTGAACTGTACTGCGTTAAACTTGAAGTAACATACTGATCTTTACTGCATTAAGCGCGCAGTAACGCACAGAAATGTACTGCGTTAAACAGCACGTAACGCACTGAAATATACGGCGTTAAAATTGCAGTAAACTGTCACTACACTAACACTGATTGAACTATCCCTACATTCACACTAATGTAAAGATAAATGGTGGTCGCACTACACTCACACTGAACCATCTTTAGATTCCCACTAAACTGATATTCTATCTACACTGACATTAGAATCAGAATAGCACACTATAGCACACTAACTGTCTAATAGCACTGAACAAAGCCCTGTTCTATCTCTCTCGCTATTGAAATAATACATTTATAGTATGGGGTGGGACTAACACCAATGAGCCATGATTGGATAGAGTCATCATGACAGCATTCAATCATGGCTCTGACAGGGCTCTGTGCCCTGATTATGCAAAGCTTTCATTGCTTCAGCCAATCAGGGCTTTCAATGCACTGTGTGGTGGCGCAGTGCATTGTGGTCGTTCAGAGGGCCAAACAAACAGTTGATAATTTGGTTGTTTGGCGAACAGTACAGGAGTAACCTTTGTTGCTTAAGAAGTTAACAGCACATGGGGGGACCCACATTGGCATTGAGTGCTGAACCTTGAGTGCTGAAGGACCTTGTCCTGACCAATGTTTGTTATGGTCAGATTGGCCAAATAGGCATGATTATCTAAGTGTAGTATTCCGTTTGTATGCCTTGCTCCCACAGAAAGACAACTCATGTGCACTTGATATTGCACTGAAAGTGCCCTTGGTAGTGCAGTCGCCGTAAATCTGAAATCTGAAATGAGGGAAAGAACTGCTGATTTTATCATCCAATCATGTGCAAGCTAAAATGCTGTTTTTTATTTTCCTTGCATGTCCCCCTCGGATCTATAGCGACTGCCCTTCCAAGTGCACTTTGTACTTGTAGTGCAAAGTGGATTTGCCTTTCGTAAATAACCCCTATAGTCTCATGAATTTCTATCTTTTTTCATGATGATATCATTAATATACCTTTCACGCTGTTTTTAGTTCCCTCTCTGTCCCCGCAAAATTAGGAGGACTAGATAAGCTAGCATTCTGTGCGCAAAGCAATTACGTTTTGTTGTGTAAATCAAAAAGTTATTTCCTATAATGGCCTATTAAAATTCTCATCATGTTCTGAGTATACTTCAGTATGTTAGCTTCCCACAGAGCTTTAAACTCAAGGCTTTGTTGACATTGTTGACATTTGGAAAGATTCATATTTAGAACCTGTGGGTTTTCATTTCCCTCAATATACCTCTCAAAGTATTTAAATGTGCAAGAAAACTTGGACTTTATGTCCAATACTTTTCTAAATTTAAAATACATTTTGCTTAATTCAGATTTTAATAATATATACAGTATATCTTCCATGTCTTTCCAGATGAAGCAGGTCTATTATCTGAGAAACGTGTTGAACACTTCCCCATCATCAAAATCTTTAAAATTGTATTGTACAAGTGCAGAAATGTTAATTTTAAACAAAAAATTTAAAAAAAATGAAAAAAATATTAAAATAATGTGGTAAAGCAAAAAAGAAAGTGAAATCATTGATATGTGAATTATGCTGATTGGAGGGGAATTGAGCAGATTTCATGGGACAGTAGCAGATGTTACTATTACGTGTTGTAAATTTTCCACCTTCCCCTCAGTGGCAGTCTCTAACCATAGCCAACTAAGAGCATTCACACCAAACAGAATACTCTAATTTTGTTTGAAAACAACATACAGCTTAAAGTATAAAATATTTCTATGGATACAATTTTGTAAAACTGACAATTTCACATTCTGCATCTTGCGAACATGGTAACTGGCTACTACCGGAAGTCTTCACAAAGCATGACACCGAAGGACAACAGTCCCCTGCAAAAAGTGTTTAATTTTTATTAAATAATTTCTAAGAGGCTTGGGGCTGCTCTCACCTACCCTGATGCAATGGCACTGGCTCTGCGCCACTCATTGGACACCACTGGTGGTACTCTTCTTACAGATATAAGACCAGAAAACGTTTTACCTTGGACTGCCCTCTCTTACCCTGATGCCCTGGCACTGGCCCACAAGTGCCAATATGGTTAATACAGCCACTCAGAAGACACAACTGATGGAACTCTTCTTTGACTGATGTAGCACACTTCCTAAGGAGCCACAAGTAGAAAGGGATCCCCCACTCTGCACAGCCAGGCACAATGCATTTTCATGGCACACTTGAGGCAAGGAACAGTCCCGTGCTTTGTTTTGTATTTTTATTAAGGGATTAAACTTGGATGGGGAAAAGGGTGATAAGGAATGCCCACATGAGTTTGGTAGAACTTTTAGGGGACAACTTCTTCTGTACAGCTATTTACACTCTCCAGCTTCCGCACAACACTTGCTTGAAGAACTACAACTCCCAGGACCAGCTGGCACTGTTAGATTAGTAGCAAATGCCCTTTACAGGCAGGGACCGCAGTTCATAGTGCCCAGCTGTCCTTCTGTGGCTACTGATCCCAGCACCACCTCCTCAGGCACTGCCAGCAGCTGCCCCTTCTCCAGCTCTCATGGCTAAACTTCCACAGTCCTCCAAGACTGACTCTGCATCCATCTCAGACTGCTCTCACCCAGTCCTTTCAGGCTGCCTCTCAGCCCCCCCCCCCCAACTGTAACACTCACCAGCCCACCTGGCTGTCTTTCTCCCTGTCTCCGACAGCCTCCTAACACTCCATCTCCATCTAAACTCCACTGCCCCAGCTAGGCTGACCCTGAGCATTTGGTTAGGGGCTGACCCCTGCCAATTCATCTGTTGGGGATTAGTCAGGGCCCTCATGAATACTCCAGGCAGCTCCTCCTCACCTCCACTCCCATTCTTCTAGAATCTTCTCCAAGTTTCTAGAAGTAGGGGAGGTATCAGAGATGCTGCCAGCCAAGCCTGAACATTTTACCTACACTAACAACAAAAAATCTAGCACTCTAGCACACTAGATAGGGGGTGCTACACTGATAAGACCAGTAGACTTCTTACCTCGGACTGCCCTCTTATACCTCAATGCTCTGGCACTGGCCCACAAGTGCCATTAAGGTTAATACAACCACTCAGCAGACACAACTAATGGAACTCTTCTTTCACTGATAAAACCAGTAGACTGCCCTCTCTTACCCCGATGCCCTGGCACTGGCCCAGATAAGCAATTATGGCTAATACAGCCACTCAGTAGACACCACTGGTAGTACTCTCTCGGTGATAAGACCAGAACATCTAACCTGCCTGGCTAGTAGGCTTCTTACCTCAAGATGGGATGACTTGGGGGGGGGGGGGGGGGTCTGCTGGCTCTTAATGCCAAATCAGATGGCAGTGGTGTAATATGTACAGTATGGTGGTCAACAGGAGCTATTACCCTTTCATTTATGCACATTTTTATCATTTCTCCAGCTCTGACAGCAAGAGAAAGGTAAATCTGTTTAAGCGTATGAACGGGGAAACATCGTCTGAGCACACAAGAGGATGAAAGTAACAAGTGTGGACCAAGAATAAATTCCTATTTCCTCCTGTTACCTCATTTGCAACAAAACAGTATTACGATTGTAAATAAAACAGAAAGCCTCGTAATCTCCATTCCCCATAGCTATACATTGCCTTTTCTTCCGAGCCAAGCTCACTGAAAGGTGTGAATTAAAGCTTATGCAGATTTGTGGTAATTATTGTCAAGATTCTTTGCAAGATCCCTGGGGCATTTCATCACATCTCTAAAGATTTACATTGAACTTAATCACACAAGGGCCCTGAACTGTGATTTTGGCATATGGAATGCAAATTATATGTAGAAAAACTTTTCAGCATCAAAATGGAGATAAAATGAATTATAACAGATAAAGCAGTGATGTTCTATGTACAAACAATTATTTAATAGCATCAAGATTCTCATTTATGCGTAATAGAATTATCTGCAGACTGTGTATATATGGGACATGCATAGGTCCAAGACCACTTAGGACTTTAAGATAAACTCCACCCATACCCTAAGTTTTGCACAGTTGTTGTACAGGCTTCTCTTCTATACTGAAACTGCTCACTCTGATTTCCCTGCACACTGCAAGCTTCTTACAGTGTGCTTTAGTAGCTGCAGAAGCTCAGAGTCTGTCTCATTTTCTGGAGCCAAGGTGTTTTGTGGGAAAAGCACCCCCTTCATCAGGGCTGAGGTGGCAGATGAATGAACAACTGGTCTGGAACTGGAGATGAGTTGTTACCGCCGGAGCTCTTGTGAGGATGCAGAAAGTCTTTGGTTGGCTCTGTTCCACATTCTGCTGCCTCAGAGAGCTCCGGTAAAAACTCAACTCCAGTTGCAGGCCAGTTGGTAATACATCCACCACCTCAGCCCTGATAAAGGGGGGTGCACCCCCCCCCCCTCCAAAACGTGTTTACTTCAGATGTACCCTGTGAACTGCAAACTTCAATAACGACGTTGTATAAAAGCCTGAAGTGTGACGTCCCTGACTTCCACCTACCTACAGTATCTCACAAAAGTGAGTACACCCCTCACATTTTTGTAAATATTTTAGTATATCTTTTTATGTGACAACACTGAAGAAATGACACTTTGCTACAATGTAAAGTAGTGAGTGTACAGCTTGTATAACAGTGTAAATATGCTGTCCCCTCAAAATAACTCAACACACAGCCATTAATGTCTAAATCGCTGGCAACAAAAGTGAGTACACCCCTAAGTGAAAATGTCCAAATTGGTCCCAATTAGCCATTTTCCCTCCCGGTGTCATGTGACTTGTTAGTGTTACAAGGTCTCAGGTGTGAATGGGGAGCAGGTGTGTTAAATTTGGTGTTATCGCTCTCACTCTGTCATACTGGTCACTGGAAGTTCAACATGGCACCTCATGGCAAAGAACTCTCTGAGGATCTGAAAAAAAGAATTGTTGCTCTACATAAAGATGGCCTAGGCTATAAGAAGATTGCCAAGACCCTGAAACTGGGCTGCAGCACGGTGGCCAAGACCATACAGCGGTTTATCAGGACAGGTTCCACTCAGAACAGGCCTTGCCATGGTCGACCAAAGGGGTTGAGTGCACATGCTCAGCGTCATATCAAGAGGTTGTCTTTGGGAAATAGACGTATGAGTGCTGCCAGCATTGCTGCAAAAGTTGAAGGGGTGGGGGGTCAGCCTGTCAGTGTTCAGACTATAAGCTGCGCACTGCATCAAGCTGGTCTGCATGGCTGTCACCCCAGAAGGAAGCCTCTTCTAAAGATGATGCACAAGAAAGCCTGCAAACAGTTTGCTGAAGACAAGCAGACTAAGGACATGGATTACTGAAACCATGTCCTGTGGTCTGATGAGACCAAGATAAACTTATTTTCATTAGGTTCAGGAGTCATGCGTGTGTGACGGCAACCAGGTGAGGAGTATAAAGACAAGTGTGTCTTGCCTACAGTCAAGCATGGTGGTGGGAGTGTCATGGTCTGGGGCTGCATGAGTGCTGCCGGAACTGGGGAGCTACAGTTCATTGAGGGAACCAGGAATGTCAACATGTACTGTGACATACTAAAACCTAACATCATCCCCTCCCTTCGGAGGCTTGGCCACAGGGCAGTATTCCCACATGATAATGACCCCAAACATACCTCCAAGATGACCAGACCAGAAGCTGAGGGTAAAGGTGATGGACTGGCCAAGCATGTCTACCTAAACCTTATTAAGTATCTATGGGGCATCCTGAAACGGAAGGAGGAGGAGCGCAAGTACATACAACAGCTCTGTGATGTCGTCATGGAGGAGTGGAAGAGGGCTCCAGTGGCAACCTGTGAAGCTCTGGTGAACTCCATTCACAAGAGGGTTAAAAGGCAGTGCTGGAAAATAATGGTGGCCACAGAAAATATTGACACTTTGGGCCCAATTTGGACATTTTAACTTAGGGGTGTACTCACTTCTGTTGCCAGCGGTTTAGACATTAATGGCTGTGTGTTGTTATTTTCAGAGGACAGCAAATTTACACTGTTATGCAAGTTGTACACTCACTACTTTACATTGTAGCAAAGTGTCATGCTTATCAGTGGCAGCTGGTGTTTTTATGTTTGGGGGGGGCGGCAAACAACCAAACCCCCCCCCCGCTGTCTGCTGGTCGATCCATTGGCACTTACCCCATCTAGGCTGTGGGCATCGGGCATCCAAGGAGCAGCGGCAGGGATCGGGCATGCAGGCATCAGGCGGAGACTGGGCATCCAAGGAGCGGCAGTGGGGATCAGGCATCGGCGGGGACCGGGCATCCAGGCATCGGCCAGCGGCTCTTCTCCTCCTCGCTTCCGCTGTGTGTCTTCTCCCCTCCTCCTAGACGTCCAATAGGATCACCTGTCCTTGAAGCCAATCGGGTGACAGGTATCAGACGAGTTTCCCGATTGGCCCGGGAGGAGGATCAGTGTTGCAACAGCGAATATTCATTTGCTGTTGCAACACACCTGGGTGGACTCCGGATGCATCCTCTGCGACCCGAGCCCACCCTATTTTGAAGCCTAATGCCCTGTACACATGACCGGTTTTGCCGTCGGAATAAACTCCGAAGGTTTCTCCGACGGAATTCCGCTCAAGCGGTCTTTTATACACACGGTCACACCAAAGTCCGACCGTCCTGAACGAGGTGACGTAAAACACGTACGACGGGACTAGAAAAAGGAAGTTCAATAGCCAGTAGCCAATAGCTTCCGTCTCGTACTTGCTTCAGAGCATGTGTCGTTTTTGGTCCGTCGGAACAGCATACAGACGAGCGGTTTTCTCGATAGAAATTGGTTCCGTCGGAAATATTTAGAACGTGTTCTATTTCTAGGTCCATCAGAATTTTCGGAAAAAAAAAGTCAGATGAGGCATACACATGATCGGAATATACGATGAAAAGCTTCCGTCTGACTTTTTCTGTCGGACATTCCGCTCGTGTGTACGCGGCATATTAGGGCCTCTGGCTCTAATCAGGTGCTTCAAAAAATCCCTGGCTGTTGTAATTTATGCGCCCGGTGCCCTGAAAGGGGTCGGACGCATTAATAGGGGGTGGTCGCGGCAACCATGGATAGATTCATGCTATGCATGCATGAATTTATCCATTGCATATAGGGGGTGGTGTGGAGAGAGGGGGGTCCCTAAAGGGTCCCTAATGGACGGGCTGCCCCTGCTTATTATACTCACTGTGGAACCTAAGGGGTTAATCCTCTGCATTGTCTACAAAGGCTGTTTGATCCTGTCTCCTCTGATCCTCCCCTTCTTCCAGAGTGCCCAATCCATCTCCTGATAGTACAGAGCCTTGGGGGCAAGCTGCACATGCTCAATTTGGTGTGTATTGCTAGAGAGTTTTTTCTTCTTGGGCTGGTGCGTGTGAACAGCACAGGGCCAATCAGCACTGTCCAGACAGAGAATCCTGCAACCCCATAGGAAAATCACTGGGGAATGAAAACTCCTCCTACATGATTTAACCAGACTCCGATAGAAGTCACAAGACTGCTCTAACTGCTGATGAGAAAAGGTTTTTAGTATAATTGCATTTCCATGTTCTGTGCACTGTGGGAGACCAGATTGAGTGTTTAGTAATACTTTTTTTCTTTCTTTTTTTTAAAGGAACATGGAAAAGCATGGAAAAAAAAAAATTCTTTAAATAGTCAAGCATTTTCAGAAGAGGGGGCTAACTCTTTCATTTGACAGGTTTTATAAAATAATAATAAATAATAATAATAGGGGAATTGCATAAGTATCACACATTCTATGAGAATAGTATAACAATATAAAAAATGCTATTGTAACTGTGCAGATACAAAGGTTAAGATAAGAACACTATGCTATGTCACATAACCCAGGGTAGCTAGGGCTGGAGGTTCAAGAGAGGCTGTCCTGGTCATTTTGTCCCCCAGCTTTGTACTTGACATTAACACACAACTGTAAAGAGGGGGCTTCTGTTGCAAAGGATAATTATTGATGTCTGGAAATGAAAAACAAATAGGGATGAGTGAAATTTTCATTTCCCACATATTTCATCAAAATGTGGAAGATTTGGGCAAAAATTGTGTTTTTTCAAGGGTGGAATGGGCTTTTAATGAGGGTTACAGAAGCTCTTTTAAGGTATCCTGGACCTATTCTACCAAAAAATGCACCTAATTAGCACCATTATTTTATGTGCTTTTCACAAAAAAACAAGAAAAAAAGTGAAAAAATGTCAAATAAAATAAAAAGTAAAGGTAAAGCAATGGCATGAAAAAAAAAAAAACCACACCATACAATTACAAAGGACACAAACTAAACTAAAATAAACTAGGAGCCTCTGAGACGTGGATTGAGCAGCAATGCAAGCAACATTCTGAATTGTGAAGTTTGCTGTGCAAAGCTGTGATTGTAGTGTTAAGGACATATTCCACAATAAGGAGTAGCAGAGCAGAACAAGGCTAAGGTATGCAACCTAATCTACAATAGTATTGGAAATTATGGCAATGCTCTAAAAATGTGAGTATCACCATAAATCCAGAGGTAACCATATCTCCCATGAGTGGTAATGTGACTTGGTGCACATCCTGCCGATGGACCACTTAGCAGCTTTCTCTCCAGTTCGCCTGCAGTGACAGAATGGGCTACACGGGTTCTGATTGGTCGGCGCCACCCAATAAAATGCTCCTAAATGTATCTCCTGATGAGGTATGTTCAGGAAATTAAGCCAAGGGCATTTCTAAGCCGCGGACCAGTGAGGCAGCTATACGAGGTCTCATAGCGGGAAATTGCCAGGCTCCAGGTCAGCGGGACTGGGGGGATGAGGAAGGGGTCCAGTGAAAGCTCACCCTACAGATTTTTCTGTAAAGGTGAACTTACCCTTTAAGTGTCAGGTCCTGGCTGAGGCCAATAGATAGGGAAGGAATATGGGAGTGCAAGATCCATAGGTAGGTAGCTGGGGTACAGTCAGAAGATGGGGTAGAGGGAAAAGTGTTGGAGAAGCTAGTGCTGAGATGATACACTATATTGCCAAAAGTATTGGGACACCTGCCTTTACACACACATGAACTTTAATGGCATCCCAGTCTTAGTCCGCAGGGTTCAATATTGAGTTGGTCCACCCTTTGCAGCTATAACAGCTTCAACTCTTCTGGGAAGGCTGTCCACATGGTTTAGGAGTGTGTCTATGGGAGTGTTTGACCTTTCTTTCAGAAGTGCATTTGTGAGGTCAGGCACTGATGTTGGACAAGAAGGCCTAGCTCACAGTCTCCACGGCCTTCCCAGAAGCGTTGAAGCTGTTATAGCTGCAAAGGGTGGGCCAACTCAATATTGAACCTTACGAACTAAGACTGGAAGTCCATTAACCACTTGCTTACTGGGCACTTAAAGCGGATCTTCAGTCATTTTTTCATCTTTCCATCTATTAAATCCTCTGCCCTTGTTGTTTTAACTTTGGATAGAAAACATTTTCTTTCTGCCAGTAAATCCCTTATACAGCCCACTTCCTGTTTCTTGTCTGGTAAAAAGCCTAGGAGTATGACATCATGCACAGCTCTCTCTCACTCTCATGAAAGTTTGCTAGGAAGGGAGGGGGGGTGAGTTATAAGAGGGCCAATGAGAGCTGCAGAGATTGAGGTGTGCCTCTATGTGTCTGTGTAAATCCAGGAAGTGAACAGGCAGCAGCTTCAGCTGCCCACAGTTAAAATGGTTGCAGCCAGACTCAGTGGAGGGAGATTTCTGCAGCATTTTTGGCAAGTACAGAATCACAGTATATATAAAATAATATGTAAAGTGGTTGGAGGGAAGCTTCAGAATGGCAAAAATGTTTTTATTACAAATTATGTGAGCAGACTGCAGTTCCTCTTTAAACCCCCTTCATGCCCAGGCCAATTTTCAGCTCTGTCACTCTTTGAATGACAATTACTCAGTCATGCAACACTGTACCCAAATGAAATCTTTAACCTTTTTTTCCCACAAATAGAGCTTTCTTTTGGTGGTATTTAACCACTTGCCGATCAGCCCCTGTCATTTTACTGCGGCAGGTTGGCGCGATCCCGCAAGCCATCGTAGCTATACGTCGACTCACAGGATCGGGATAGCAGGCGCACGCTTGCCGCTGAAGGCACGCTCACGCGCCCGCTGCACTGCGGGGGTGCCGATGCTCGTGGCCGGCAGTTATCATGACCGTCGATCGCAGGCACGAGAGGCAAAACAGGGACGTCTGTGTGTAAACACACAAATCCCTGTTCTGTGAGGAGAGAAAGATCGTGAGTTCCTAATAGCTAGGAACCATGATCTTTCATTTCCTCTAGTCAGTCCCCTCCCCCTACAGTTAAAAACACACACAGGGAACACAGTTAACCCCTTGATCACCCCCTAGTGTTAACCCCTTCTCTGCCATTGACATTTTTACAGCAATCAGTGCATTTTTATAGCACTGATCGCTGTATAAATGACAATGGTCCCAAAAAATGTGTCAAAAGTGTCCGATGTGTCCACCATAATGTCGCAGTCCTGATAAAAATCGCAGATCGCCACCATTACTAGTAAAAAAAAATAATAATAATAATAATAAAATGTTATAAATCTATCCCCTATTTTGTAGACGCTATAACTTTTGCACAAACCAATCAATATACACTTATTGCAATTTCTTTTACCAAAAATATGTAGAAGAATACATATCGGCCTAAACTGAGAAAAAAATTGCTTTTTTTTAAAAAAAAAAAAAAAGTGGGGATATTTAGCAAAAAGTACAAAATATTGTGTTTTTTTTCAAAATTGTTGCTTTTTTTTGTTTATAGCGCAAAAAATGAAAACCGCAAAGGCAATCAAATACCACCAAAAGAAAGCTCTATTTGTGGGACAAAAAGGACAACAATTTTGTTTGGGTGCAGCGCCGCACGGCCGCGCAATTGTCAGTTAAAACAACACAGTGCCGAATCACAAAAAATGGCCCGGTCATTCAGCAGCCAAATCTTCCGGGGCTGAAGTGGTTAATCACTGCTGGGTTTTTTATTTTTTGCTAAAAATATGAAAAAGACCGAAAATTTTGTTATAAAATTTTGAAAACGGATAATTTTTCTCCTTCATTGATGTGCGCTGATGAGGCTGCACTGATAGGCTGAACTGATGGGCACTAATAAGGCGGCACTGGACACCGATAGGTGGCCCGGGGGGGCACTGATAGGTGGCCACTGATGGGTGGCACTGATGGACGGCACTGAAGGGCACTGATAGGTGGCACTGAAGGGCATTGAAGGGTACTAATAGGCAGCACTGATTTGGTGGCACTGATGATGAGGCACTGATGGGCACTGATTGGCGGCACAGGTGGGCATTGATAGATGGCACTGGTGGGCACTGGTAGGTGGCACTGGTGGGCACTGATTGGTGGCACTGATATTCCTGATATTCACTGGCAGGTGGCATTGGTGGGCACTGGCTTGTGGCACTGGTGGGCACAGATGTGGCGGCGGTGGGGGGGTCAGACAAGAAAATGCAATATAGAGAGCATAGGGTCAAAGTGGGCACTGGATAAAGAGTTGGGTAGAATGGAGTGGAAGTGGAGCCACAACTAGACTGTGGGGAAACTGCATTATCTAAGACAAATACAGGAAGAGTTGCATAAACAAACTGTAATTCAAGTGCAAGCAATAATAAAATAGTAAAACACAGTTATTCCAGGAGGATTTCCATTTCATTGAAGTATCGGAATCCTAGTTGAGCAGCTCACATGACCAGGCTGCTAATGTCCCTGGGTACACTCTATATCGGAGTGATAGGATTGCTAGAAAAGGTGGAGTATGCAAGTATGTCAGAGGCGATCTGACAGTGAATAATAAGAGAGAATATTACTAACGTGAGTTGTGTGGGTGCAAAGTCATTATGGTTGGAGCTTCACATGAGTGCACATGAGTGCATCAAATAGTAAATTGATTCTGAAAATATGTTATAGTCCCCCTAAGGAGGAGGAAGAGATTCAACTCATTTTACAGACAGAAATGCCAGGGAAACAGGGCCATGCTATTATTTTTATGGGCAATATTGATTGGGCAAATTGAACCACATGCTCATCAAAACCTTGCCATTTTTTTAACTTATTGGAGGACAATTTCATGGGTCAGATGGTGAAAGCCCCAAAAAGAAAAAAAAAAAATGCTCTATTGGAACTATTAATGTCAAAAACACAGACCTCATTACATATGTGCAAATTAGACACAGCTTAAGTCAGTGATGGCGAACCTATGGCACGCGTGCCACAGCTGGCACGCCGAGCCCTCTCTGTGGGCACTGCCAGGATAGGGGAGGGAATCCCCCAGCAAGGTAGCCTCTTGCACTGACAGTGCAGGCGCGGAGGAGTCGGCTCGCTTCCTATCATCAGTGCGATCGATCAGGCAGCGGGGCGGCAGATGTAACCAAAACCCTGCACTGAGGGCAGCCCAGTGGGAAGGACATGGAGTGTCTGCCTCTGTAAGCAGCGCCGCGATACAAAGGAAGAGAAGAATGACGACTCCCTTCCTGGACTTTGAGGCCAAAAGGAGAGCAGCTTCCTGTGTAGGGGCTCGGGCTCGGCCGCTAAACAATGACAATGTGGAGGACTCTGTCTGCACATACACAGGTAGGACAGTGCTATGGGGAAAGGGGGGCGCAGAGGACACTGCTGTGTATGTGGTGGGTATGTGAAGGGGCCAGAGAACACTGCTTTAGGAAGGGCCATCCCCATAGCAGTGTCCTCTATTGGCCTTCACATCACCCCCCGATCCATGTATTCTGAGCACAACGCATGTCTGATCCCTGTATTCTGAGCACAACGCATCTCTGATCCCTGTATTCTGAGCGTAACGCACTCCTTTGAAAAAGCAGAAAAGGTTTTTTTCTGGGCAGAATCGTACATTTTTGGTCCCTTAGGGCTCATTCAGAGGGATGATCAGTCCCATCCTCTGTACAGAGCCGCTAGTAGGTTTAATTCCATGTTGGCACTTTGAAATAAATAAGTTGGTTTTGTGTCGCTGTTTGGGCACTCAGGCTCAAAAACGTTCGCCATCACTGGCTTAGGTAATTGTGAATATAGTTTATATACATTTTGCTATAGTTTATGGGAAAGAGGCATGCTGGTATCACAAGAACTCTAGATTTCAATAAGTTATGCTCCTTACTGTATGATATTGAATGAGAAGAAATATTCTTAATGAAGAACACAGAAGACAAGTGAGAAGGTTTTAAGGACATACGACACAACTGAATTTACAGGTGTATTCCCATGAGTAAGAAAAATAAAAAAGAACAAAATTTCTGGTACAATAATTGTAAAAAAAAAAAAAAAAGGCATACCAGTCTAACAACCATTCACCCACGCAGGGGTACAACATATCAGGCATCAATACATGGACAAGAAAACATATGGGCAGTTAACTTTTTTTGAATAATGAATGTCCACTGAGCGACCTAGGGGTATAAACCGCAGGTCCACATATGTTGCCTGGGCCCGAGGGCCAAAAAGAACACATTTTAAACCTATGTGTCTAAATTCTAGCGCAACAAAAGCAAATAAATGAGAAAAAAAGCCCTTTTGAAAAATAACAATTAGAAGGGACATCGTCAGCATTTCAGAATTACAAAAAATGCAACGAGAGATACAAAGTACAATCAGGGCAGTTAAAATACATTTTGAAATATATACAGCCATAGTGAGTAAAACAAACCTAAAAATATTCAAAAATATCAATGGTAAAAGAAAAAGTCGCGCCGCGTGCCGTGATTGGCCGCTCAATCATCTGGGACTTGTAATGGGTCCCAGATGATTGACAGGAGGGAGGGAGCAGAGCCGAGCCCTTCCTGTGCCGAGGGGGAAGTGATGTCACCAGCCCAGGCAAAGGAAGAGGCAGACTACGAGGGACAGTAAAAAAAAAAAAATATCCAAATGTTTTTTTGGGTTTTTTTTTAGAATTTTTCAGGTATTTTTGTTTTTTTGGGTGGAACCCCACTTTAACTTCTGCTGTACCTTGAACTTTTTGCTCCTCCCATGAACTTGGAAGGAGCAAAAAGTTCAAGGTACAGCAGAAGTCTAGGCAGGGTTTTCCAATGGATTAGACAAAATGCTGTCCAGCATCTCAGGTAGCTCAGCGAGAGGAGTCATTGCCAGACACAGCAGAGGTCCCAGGTTCATGGTTCATGCCGGCAGGGGTTCGGGTGGAAGATGGAGAAGCAGTGCTCAGGCAGTCTGTCAGGACCCCTGCATGAGAGGGGTTTTCCCTTGGGCCAGAGCTAGGGTGATGGCCTGGAAGCATTCTACCACAAGAGGCAGTTGGAGAAAAGCTTTCCAAAGAGGCAGCAAAAAGACAGAGTTAGTAGATAAGCATGGTAAAGGGACAGACAAGGGGAGAGCCTGCCAGCTGTAGCAGGTCTCTCTTGAAGACGGCGGTGTGCTAAGTCTTCATCTAACCTTGCCATGGGGAATCTCCATGTGTGTCATTTGGGCAGGACTGGTGCAGACTGCAGAGTGTCAGTCAGAGTGGGAAGAAGAAGCAGCCAGGTGGGCTTCTGGCAGCCAAGTGGGCTAGAATTTCTGCAGTAGAGCTGAAATCGGTGTCTACAGGGAAGCAGAAGGAGTTTCAGGATGCAGTTCACTCCATATGTGCTACTTTCCAAGGGTCTGAGAGTTCCTAGCCTGTAAGGGGCTTTTGCTAAGCTAACATAGAGACTGTTAGTTCCAAAAAGGAGTGAACTCAGCGGAGTTGTACAAGGCTCAAGTATTGTGCAGGAAGAAGAAGAGGAGCTGTAAATAAGAGAGGAGGACATTGTCCCTGGATTTTCCTGTTGTTGTCAAGTTGGGCATCCCATAATTCCTAACCCCATCTAAGTTATCATACCCTCAATAACAAAAACAAAGCGCAAGGACCTTTTCCCTGTGTCTGGATGCATGTTGAAAATGCTAAGTGACTGGCTGTGCAGCAGTGGGGAAGTTTGACAATTGCGAGAGAGTAGTGCTACATAAACCCACATAGGAGTGTCAGAATTTATTTCTGGCTTATTTTGAGAACACCTTCTCTGTACCTCAGTCATGTACTTCTATTGCTGGGTTACATAGATGATATATTTTTCATTCGGCAAGGCCCACAGGAGGAATTATTGACATTCCATTTACTCCTATCTGAACTCATATGCCAACAAATTCCTTTAGCCTTGAGGAGTAGCTATAAACAGATACACTTTCTTCATGTTGCAATCATTTAACATGATGGATGCCTTACCACTGATTTATTCTGTAAACCCAGACAGGAATAACTATTTATCTACAGGTAGCTTTCATCCAGTACCTGTTAAAAAAAAAAAAAAAAAAAAAAAGAACTTCCACATGGTTTGTTCATTGTTGTAAGACACATCACCAGTTCAGATGAACAGTTTGAGAATACATTTCAGGAAATTACAGGCATTTTTTTGTCAAAAAGGTACTGCAATTATTATTTTTATTATACAGGATTTATATAGCGCCAACAGTTTACGCAGCGCTTTACAATATAAAAGGGAGACAATACAGTTATAATACAATAATATACAAGTGGATTAAGAGGGCCCTGCTCAGAAGAGCTTACAATCTAATAGGGTGGGGCAGGTGGTACAAAAGGTTGTAACTGTGGGGAATGAGCTGACGGAAGTGGTAAAAGATTAGTTAGAGACGTTATAGGCTTTCCTGAAGAGATGAGTTTTCAGGGATCGCCTGAAGGTAGCAAGAGTAGGGGATAGCTGGACAGGTGGAGGTAGTGAGTTCCAGAGGATGGGAGAGGCTCTGGAGAAATCCTGGATATGAGCATGAGACGAGAGAGCTTGAGAGTAGGAGGTCTTGAGAGGAGCAGAGAGGACGATTTGGGTGATATTTGGTGACAAGATTGGTGATGTAGCTCGGGGCAGAGTTGTGAATGGCTTTGTATGTTGTGGTTAGTATAGTACTAGAGGAGGTTGCTAATAAAACTACGCTATGTGAAAGACAATCTTTGTTAAAAATTCAACCCCAAAAAATATACTTGCGGCATTCCTGGTGTAGTCTCTTCATGCTCTAGTAGAGCCTATTTTATCATTTGTAAACATTGGCCAGTCTTGTCAAATGATACCCATCTGTCCAGTATCTTCCAAGCTCCATCATTATTGGCCTTAAGGCCCCTTTCACACTGGGGCGGTTTGCAGGCGTTATTGCGCTAAAAATAGCGCCTGCAAACCGCCCCTAAACAGCCTCCGCTGTTTGTTCAGTGTGAAAGCCCGAGGGCTTTCACACCGAAGCGGTGCGCTGGCAGGAGAAGAAAAAATCTCCTGCAAGCCGCATCTTTGGAGCGGTGAAGGAGCGTTGTATTCACCGCTCCTAAACCGCTCCTGCCCATTGAAATCAATGGGACAGCGAGGCTATACCGCGGTAATACCGCGGCTATAGCCGCGTTATACGAGGGGTTTTAACCCTTTTTCGGCCGCCAGCGGGGGGGTTAAAACCACACCGCTAGCGGCCGAATATCGCGGTAAAACAGCGCTAAAAATAGCGCCTGCAAACCGCCCCTAAACAGCCTCCGCTGTTTGTTCAGTGTGAAAGCCCGAGGGCTTTCACACTGAAGCAGTGCGCTGGCAGGAGAAGAAAAAATCTCCTGCAAGCCGCATCTTTGGAGCGGTGAAGGAGCGGTGTATTCACCGCTCCTAAACCGCTCCTGCCCATTGAAATCAATGGGACAGCGCGGCTATACCGCGGTAATACTGCGGCTATAGCCGCGTTATACGAGGGGTTTTAACCCTTTTTCGGCCGCCAGCAGGGGGTTAAAACCGCACCGCTAGCGGCCGAATACCGCGGTAAAACAGCGCTAAAAATAGCGCTGTTTTACCGCCGACGCCCCCTACCGCCCCAGTGTGAAAGGGGCCTTAATCGCCCTAAAAACTTGTGCAACTGGCTGGCACATGCAAACTTCACTTTTCATATACTGTACCTTCATAAGGTAAGCGGTAGTGTGCACAGTGCAATTTTGTTATGAAAATTTTTGAGGTTTTTTTTGCACCCACCCACATAAAGGTTTTCAAAATTGTAGCACTTCTGATGTCTTATTTTCTTAAATGCCCATGCTGATTGGGCTATGTCAGTCAAACACCACAAGGGGTGCAACCTCTCATTGGTTCATGATTGTGGTGCAGTCCTATTGACTGGGTGAGTTTGACAAGTCGTGCGATCTTGGCATGTCATATTAAATGTGCTATGGCGTAATGCAAAGCATTGTGGCTGTGGCATGAGAACAGCCTCCTCTGCCTGTATTTTTGGCTTTCAGTGGGCGGTTAAACCGCAGCTCAACCATGCGAAAGAGGCCTTAACCTCCCTGGCGTTATGATTATTTCATATTTTTGATGCTGAAAGCGTTACAATTACTTTGCATGGAAATTTGGCGTTTTATATATGATTCAATAATGTAATCAAATCAAAAGCACTAAAATTTGCTCAGTTGCAGAATTGTCGCTGTCGTTACTTTTCAGTGTTTGATGACAGATCGCCCCACAAATCACTATCGCTCAATTCTGAGAGTGATTCTAATTTATTATCGCTGTTTCCTAGCTGGTCTAAAATCCTTTTTGATGTAAAACGGACGGTTTTGGTTGCTATGGACAATCTCCAGTTTCCAGGCAGAAAGAACAGTTTTTATAATATGAAACTGCATGGAGGGCACTGGAGAAACCACTAGGGACAAAAGGGATGTGAAATTACTTCATACAGTAATGTAATCTGTAAGATTACAGTATTCTGTATGCAGGGATTTTTTTCTCAAACAATAGGTGCTGGAACTCAACCACGACCCCCCCAAAACCCCATCAAATAGTGGGTGTGGTCATATTTCACAAACAGTAGAAGGATCTTAAAGGGGCATTAAATATCATAATTGCATTACATACAGAATGCAGAGTTCATGGGGGTTACACACAGAGTTCAGAGCTGTTACTTGTAAACACAGAAACCAGACTTCTGTGTTTACAAGTGATTGTAGTGACCAGGCACCAAAGGGTCTGAGCCAGAGGTGGTGGAATTGAGTTTCACCAAGTTCCCCCTGAAAAAAAGCCCTGACTGTATGTATTGTGTGTGTTTCACTTTTTGAATTGGGCGCCATTCTGTGTCCCCGTACGTTGCAGCGCTCGCAGGGAACAGAGATTGGCTCCGTGATGAATTGAGCGGAGGACGAGCCGCTCACACTGCGGGGAGACATCGCAGGATCCAGGGGACAAGGTAAGTAAGCTCTTCCTGGATCCTGCAATGCGATCCCGAGTCTGGTTCGGAGTTAAGGCTTTTGGTTCTGATATTCCACTCCGAGCCAGACTCGGGAATACCGCCAGGGAGGTTAAGGTTCAAATCCAGGCAAAAAGAAAAAAAAAAAAGTTTTCCCTTGCACTGTGGGCAGTACTCATTTTGTCCAAGGGGAGAGGGGAAAGCCATATACTCAGGTGATCCTCCACTCCACAGGCGAATGGTGTTTCCCCACAATCCAACAGTGGACTGGTCCTGGCATCCTCACATCCAAAGCAGGTCTATGGAGTCTTTTCTGGGCTTGATGATGTCCGGAACAGACTGTTAGAGCATGGGGGTGCATAGACTGGTCTTGTGCGGGGAGGATTGGAGGATCAGGTAAGTTTACACTATATTGTTAAAAGTATTGGGAGGCCTGCCTTTACACGCACATGAACTTTAATGGCATCCCAGTCTTAGTCGGTAGGGTTGGCCCGCCCTTTGCAGCTATAACAGCTTCAACTCTTCTGAGAAAACTGTCCACAAGGTTTAGGAGTGTGTCTATGGGAATGTTTGACCATTCTTTTAGGAGGGCATTTTTTAGGTCAGGCATTGATGTTGGATGAGAAGGCCTGGCTCACAGTCTCTGCTCTAATTCATCTCAAAGGTGTTCTATTGGGTTGAGGTCAGGACTGTGCAGGCCAGTCAAATTCCTCCACCCCAAACTCGCTCATCCTTGTCTTTATGGACCTTGCTTTGTGCACTGGTGCGCAGTCATGTTGGAACAAGAAGGGGCCATCCCCAAACTCTTCCCACAAAGTTGGAAGCATGAAATTGTCCAAAATGTCTTGGTATGCTGACGCCTTAACAGTTTCCTTCACTGGAGCTAAGGGGCCAAGCCCAACCCCTGAAAAACAACCCTACACCATAATCCCTCCTCCACCAAATGATTTGGAGGGGTGGCCCAATACTTTTGGCAATATAGTGTGAATGAGCAAGTTTGGGGTTGATCAACTTGACTGGCCGGCACAGAGTCCTGACCTCAACCCAATAGTACACCTTTGGGATGAATTAGAGCGTAGACTGCGAGCCAGGTCTTCTCATTCAACTGCCTGACCTCACAAATGCGCTTCTGGAAGAATGGTCAAACATTCCCATAGACACACTCCTAAACCTTGTGGACAGCCTTCCCAGAAGAGTTGAAGCTGTTATTGCTGCAAAGGGTGGGCCAACTCAATATTGAATCCTATGAAGTAAGACTGGGATGCCATTAAAGTTCATGTGTGTGTAAAGGCAGGTGTCCCAATACTTTTGGCAATTTAGTGTATCTCCCTTCATCTGTTTCAGAATATTATCATACTACCCTACCCAATGAACTTTCACGTTAAATTAGCTAAATACATTACAGGTGCAACACAACTAAAGGTGTGCAAATTCTTACAGCTTGTTTTCTAAAAAAAAACCAGCATGCTACAGCGGGACCTATAAAAGCAGTGGTCTCTCTGCAGAGGTCTGACACACCCTCAGGACCACATCCAGAGCTCTCTAAGGCCTCGTACACACGAAAATCAGAAGGGAAAAATCTTGAGACGAGCTGTCTGCGGATTTTCGGATTGTTAGTACGGTGCATTCGACAGATGATTTGACTTTTACATCAGACAAAAGCTGGATGTGCAGGCTATAAAATTTTTATTGGATGTGAACTCAACATCTGATTTTCGGATGGTCAGTACAGAAATCGGAATCAAGGAACGACTGGGAAGAGTTCGGTCTTGTAAACTAGCGTTCATTAACTAGAATTAACATTGTGACGCGGCAATTGATGAAATGTCGAAATGAAGCACATATTCTCATCTTCTTTAATGGGATAATAATGAAGCTGCTTTGCTGGTGATACTGATGTAGTTATGCCAAACGTATTTTAAAAGGCATTTGTTTTGTACTATCTGAAAATCGCGAATCAAGGCTCACCAAAATTCTACTAACACGAAATTAACATAAGCGGCCCAAAGGGTGGTGTTTGAGAAAAGAACTTCCTCTTTATACTCCCATAGTACGTCACTACGTTCATGTTTGTTAAATGACAATTTGCAGATGGTTAGTATGCTAGACAAAATCCTGCACACACGTGCTTTTGACAAAAATCAGACACTCGGCCATCCAACAATCAAACCGTGTGTACGAGGCTTTACTCTCTATTCTAATTGCTGAGGTCTGACTCTGTAGGAGGCCAGTCCCTCAAAATGAGAAAAATGCATTCCCACAGAGAGCAAGGATCCCTCTGGTGGGGGACAGGCTTTTCTACTCAGGCTGTGGCTACTTTAGAGAGAAAATACAGTAGTACCTTGGGTTAGGAGCATAATCCGTTCCAGAAGAATGCTTGTAATCCATAGCACTCGTATACCTGTATCAAGGCAAGTTTCCCCATAAGAATTAATGGAAACTCAGATAATTGGTTCCAGTGTCACTGCTAGTGTATGCAGTACCGCGGGTGGCCAGAGGCAGAGATCCTCGGAGACCACTCAGAGACATTCGGAGTTGCTCGTCTCCAAGCGGCTCAGAACGTCCTTGAGCATCACCGGCGCCCCCACACCTCTGGCCACATGCGGTACTGCACACCTCAGAGGCTTGAATCCTGCTCGTCTTGTAAGACAACGCTCGCAAATCTAGGAGTCAGGATTAAAAAAAAACCTGTATTGCGAAACGCTTTGTAAACCACGTTACTCGCAATCTGAGGTTTCACTGTGAACTGTAAAACATTGAACACCTTTATTTTGATGCACCTAAAATGTATTTAGCTGATTTAAATAGACAATCCAGTTGGCAAACTATATTGATTTTGGGACAACTGTATCTAAAAATGTTTGCAAGTAAACATTTAATATAGGGCACATCCCATCAATGACAAAAAGATTCACAGAATAAAATAGGTTTTCTAAAAATATATCTAAACCCAAAACCAAAAAAATGTAATATATTGCACCTTAGATGTGGTGGCTGCATTTGTTCTCTTTGGTCAGGCTTGCAAGTACAGAATGATATCTGTTGACCTTTCACAAAGTCCTTGTAACATCCTGTGTACTGAATTGAAATTTCAAATAACGTTATCAGCCATCCCAGTTATTTTCTGTGAGCTAGAAAACACGGGGGGGAGGTGAGGAGGTGTCCTGTAGTCCTAACACTAACCTAGGGTGACACAATGCTGCTGCTCCATGGATACAGTACAGTTAGTGAACATTGTCACCCTAGTACAGGAAGTGTGTTACTGATGGATCACTCTGTAAGAAAGAAAGAAAATGTAGCCACCACATCTAAGGACTGGTGAGCTGAACAACATTTAAATTGTTGCTCTTGGGTTTAAAGGAGAAGTATGGGAATCCTGTTTTTTGCAGAATCATACTTACCTGGGTGGATGCAGCATTGGTCTGATGCTGCATCTGTCCCCCGCCGCCTCTGCACTGAGAACTGAGCCACCGAACATCTCCGATGGCTCGGTTCTCTCACCTCCCCGAGCGGAGAGCTGCTGACTGTCAATCAGCAGCTCTCCTCTCTGCTCCTCCACGCTCACCGGAGTGCTGAGCTGTGGAGGGACGGGGAGCGGCCATCTCAGCGGCTCACTGAGAGGCTCAGACGGCCATCAGTCCAGGCACCTGGCGGATTCAGACTTCCAGAGTCAGGATGACGCGGAGCCTGCACTGATCTTGGTGATGTCATCAGAGAGCGGACTTCAGACAGCTCTCTGCTGAGAAATGGGTCACAGGAGTGCAAAACGAATTGCACTCCTGTGACCTGTAGGAGAAGCCCAGCCAAACGAGCCCAGGCTGGACTTCTCCTTTAAATACACTTTAACCACTTCAATACAGGACTCTTTCCCCCATTCCTGCCCAGGACAATTTTCAGCTTTCAGCACTGTCACACTTTCAATGACAATTGTGCGGTCATGCTACACTGTACCCAAACCAAATTTTTATCATTTTCTTCCCACAAATAGAGCTTTCTTTTGGTGGTATTTGATCAACACTGGCGTTTTTTATTTTTTGCTAAACAAGCTAAACAAAACTTAAAAAAAACACCATTTTTGAAAAAAAAAAAAAAAGTTTTTCTTTGTTTCTGTTATAAAATTTAGTTTTCTCCTTCACTGACGGGCACTGATGAGGTGGCACTGATGAGGAGGCACTAATATGTAGAATTGATGGGCACTGATATGCAGCACTAATGGACACCGATAGGCTACACTGATATGCAGCACTGATAGGCACTGATAGGCAGCACTGATAGGTGGCACTGATAGCCGTCACTGATGGGCATTAATAGATGGCACTAAAGGCACTGATGAGGAAGCACTGATGGGCAATGATGAGGTGGCACTGATGGGCACTGATGAGGAGGCACTAATATGCAGCACTGATGGGCACTGATGAGGAGGCACTAATATGCAGCACTGATGGGCACTCATTAGCTACACTGATATGCAACACTGATGGGCACTGATAGGTGGCACTGATGGGCATTAATAGATGGCACTGATAAGGTGGCACTGATGGGCACTGATGAGGAGGCACTAATATGTAGAATTGGTTGGCACTGATAGGCAGCACTGATGGGCACCAGTAGGCTACACTGATATGCAGCACTGATGGGCACTGATAGGCTACACTGATATGCAGCACTGATAGGCAGCACTGATGGGTGACACTGATGGGCACTGATAGGCGCCACTGATTGGCATTAGTAGATGGCACTAAAAGGCACTGATGAGGAAGCACTGATGGGCACTGATATGTAGAATTGATGGGCACTGATATGCAGCACTGATGGGCACAGATTAGCTACACTTATATGCAACACTGATGGGCACTGATAGGTGGCACTGATGGGCATTAATAGATGGCACTGATAAGGTGGCACTGATGAGGAGGCACTAATATGTAGAATTGATTGGCACTGATGGGCACTAATAGGCATTAATAGATGGCACCGATAAGCACTGATGAGGCAGCACTGATGGGCACTGATGAGGTGGCACTGATGGGCACTGATGAGGAGGCACTAATATGTAGAATTGATGGGCACTGATAGGCTACATTGATATGCAGCACTGATGGGCACTGATAGGCGGCACTGATGGGCATTAATATATGGTACTGATGAGGTGGCACTGATAAGTTGGCACTGATGAGGAGACACTAATATGTAGAATTGAGGGGCACTGATAGGAGGCACTTATATGCAGCACTAATGGGCACTAAAAGGTGGCACTAATGGGCGATACTGATGGGCACTAATAGATGGCACTGATGAGGAGGAACTGACAGGCACTACTGATGGGCATCAGTGAAGGGCACTGACAGGCCTTACTGATGGGCACTGATTTGCATTGTGGTGGGCGCCTCTGATGGGGGCTGCACTGATAATCAGTGTGCTGATTATTAGTGCACACACCACCCCCCTCCCTCTTCAACAGGAGATTCGCCGATCGGCTCTCCCTGTCAGCTTGAAAGGAGGAAAGCCGATTACCGGTACTTCCTGGTTCAAGCTGTGATCAGCTGTGATTGGTCACAGCTGATCACGTGCTATAAAGCCTCCGTCAGAGGCTCTTTACCACGATTGGAGATGCGGTGTGTCAGACTGACATATCACCGATCGCCATGCTGCTCACCCCCCGCGCTGGCTTGTTATCCCGGCCGTCATTTTACTATAGGCCGGGCGGGAAGTGGTTAAGAAACAGGGAAGTGGAGAGGTTAGCTGTTGCTTGGACCCCACTTGCGTAATTAGGAGTTTGAGCTATTAAGCTCTGTAAAGAACAGCTTTTTTTTAGATAACAGTAAACTGGAAAACATGTAAAAAGCTGCCAACAGCCCCACCTAGGGGCTTAAAATCGGAATACAAAATGTGCAGCATGTCAAAGGTACTTAATACAAATAACATTTGTAGTCCTGACCATAAATAATTAAGCTGGATAATATATGCAAACCATTGCACCCCCTTAGGTAATTAAAACAATAGATTGCAACACTTGGGAGAAAATCACCCAATCCTTTTTCATGATAAGCCAAGACTGCTTTAATTAAAACCGCTGTACTGTTTTGTTAATTGCAATTCATTAACAATGAATATGTGATTAGTTGCACCAGAGGCCAGCAATAAATCAAAGAGTTTACTTGGCTAATGAATTAATGTGCTTGTAAAAATGCATTTGTGGAAATCTGTGAAAACATCAAAAATATCGTTGGCTAAGAAAACATGTAATATCTCTGTGCATTTACATAATGTTAACAGACACGACAGTTCTCTCATGCTTGGACAAGCCTAAAATAAATACTTCATATAATGACAACTACTGATTAGAAGGGAACATGTCAAGATAAGAGGGATGGCAGCACAGGCTTGTTTTTGATGGTGCATGTTCAAGGCCTGTCATATTCATCCATGAATTACTGTTTTGTAAGCCGCTGATCTAGAACAAACATGCAGCCAATGACGTAGCAGAACACCTGTTATGCTTGTTCCAAGTCAGTAACTCAGCTCGGCTGGTTCCCCTATGATAACTTCAGTATGTCTCTTCATCTATAGCAGACAATCTTTTTATAATGCTTTATGTACACTAGTATTTGGGTGCCCGCAGGACATACATGTTGAATTATGGTAGCTTAATGGATAGCTATTGCCACAGATGTGTACCAAAGGTCAGACAAGACAGTTGTAGTGTGTAGTAAAGTCACGTCATCCAGAACTAGAAAGACAAACCAAGAGCTCACTCCTTGACTAAGCTCCATGGATGGAGTGAAACGCATTGGAGACGTGGCCTGGTTGGAGCCCAGGCTGAGGTTGTCATACACCTTCTTATGGGGTTTTGCAGAGATGTGCAACTCCCAGGACTTTTTCCTTTTCCAGAGCTTTAACCCTTTCACTGCCAGGTCCGTATGCCTTACAGACCTACAGAAGTGCCTTCAGGTGGCCAAGTCCATACGCCGTATGGACCTCATTTCTCTCTCTGCTATAAGCTCATGGTCACTTCAATGACCATAAACTTATAGCAGAATTGTTCAGTAGACACTGTTGACCAATTCTAAGACTCTCATCAGTGGACTACAACCTGCTGCTAATAACCCCTAATGTGACTACCCACCCCGCTGCTTCCCTACCCCCTGCCTCTCCACCCCCCGCAATTAACTTCCACCTAAAACTGCCCCCCCACTCTCCGCTCCCCTTCACCCCCCTTCTTCCCCCCAGCACTGATTACCCCCCCCAGCAAACCCGCTCCCCGCATCAGATGTGTCCCTCCCCATCACTCAGATCGCCCCCCATATTTCCTCCACACCCCCGATCCATGGCCACTCCCAGCAGCATCCCTCCTTCCCCTCCCACTGCCTGCAGCTTCTCCCTGCACTGATCTCTGTGATCTGTCAGACTGGGGAGCGTGGCGGGTTACCGGTGCAGGTGGGGGTGAATTTGGGGCTTGTGTTTACCAAGCTCCCCCCTGTAGTAGAGTGGATATAGACAGCGATCGCTCCTATATCCACTGACAGCTGATACATAGTAACCACGAGAGTTACTATGTAGCAGACTGTTATTTTATGAATGAATGGAATCTCTATCCAGATTCCTTATTTTATTCAAGTAAATGCTACAGAGAAAAGGACATTCTCTGTCTCAAAAAAAGAGATATGGGGGGTCTGTTAAGACCTCTGATATGTCACCAAAGACCCCCCCCCAAAAGAAAAAAAATAAAAATATAACTGTAAAAAAAACTTAAAAAGGAAAAAAAAAAAACATAGTAAGACCCAGGGACTTTTTTGGAGGACGGCAACTCCCCCCAGGTCCGCCCACATGGTGATGTCCCCCTCCCCCTCCCGTCTCACCCCGCACTCACCCCTCCACAGTGACAGTCTCCCCCCCCGCACTCACCCCTCCACGGTGACAGTCTCCCCCCCGCACTCACCCCTCCACGGTGACGGTTCCCGCACTCACCCATCCACGGAAAGGCCTCCTCCCTCTCACGCTCACCCCTGCATGGTGACAGTCTCCCCCCGCACTCACCCCTCCATGGTGACAGTCTCCCCCCCGCACTCACCCCTCCATGGTGATCGTATCCTCCCACACTCACCCCTCCATGGTGATAGTATCCTCCCACACTCACCCCTCCACGGTGACGGTCTCCTCCCGCACTCACCCCTCCACGGTGACGGTCTCCTCCTTCCCACACTCACCCCTCCATAGTGACAGTCTCCCCCCGCACTTACCCCTCCATGGTGATGGTATCCTCCCGCACTCACCCCTCCACGGTGACGATCTCCTCCCGCACTCACCCCTCCATGGTGATGGTATCCTCCCGCACTCACCCCTCCACGGTGACGATCTCCTCCCGCACTCACCCCTCCACGGTGACGGTCTCCTCCCGCACTCACCCATCCATGGTAAGGCCTCCTCCCTCCCGCACTCACCCCTCCATGGTTTCAGTCTCCCCCTGCACTCACCCCTCCATGGTGATGGTATCCTCCCGCACTCACCCCTCCACGGTGACGGTCTCCTCCCGCACTCACCCCTCCCCAGTGACGCCTCCTCCCTCCCGCACTAACCCCTCCACGATGACGGCCCCCCCCCCTGCACTCACTCTTCCATGGTGACGCCGCCTCCCTCCCGCACTCACCCCTCCATGGCGACGGTCTCCTCCCGCACTCACCCTTCCATGGTGACGGTCTCCCCCCACACTCACCCCTCTATGGTGACGGTCTCCCCCCACACTCACCCCTCTATGGTGACGGTCTCTCCCCGCACTCACCCCTCCAGGGTGACGGTCTCCTCCTGCACTCACCCTTCCACAGTGACGCCTCCTCCCTCCTGCACTAACCCCTGCACGATGACGGTCTCTCCCCACACTCACCCCTCTATGGTGACGTCTCTCCCTGCACTCACCCCTCCACGGTGACGGTCTCCTCCCACACTCACCCTTCCATGGTGACGCCTCCTCCCTCCCACACTCATCCCTCCACAGTGGCTGTCTCCCCCCACACTTACCCCTCCACGATGATGGTCTCCCCCCGCACTCACTCCTCCACGGTGACGCCCCCTCCCTCCCGCACCAACCCCTCCCGCACCAACCCCTCCTCAGCTTCTTTAGGAGAAGCCAGAAAAACATAGCGAATATTAATTCGCTATTGTCACAAGTGGGTGGGTTCGGGGTGCAATGCTCTGCTCCCCAAGCCCAACCTTTTTTCTAACCAATTAGAGCCTCGGGCTCTAATCATGTGGATTGAAAAAACAAAACTCATACAAACGTATGAGTCTGGCACCCTGTGCAGGCCGTCCCATTGATGTAATTTAGGATGTAGTATCTGCATGAACAGAGCTGTTGCTCCCAATTTTACATCCATGTAGGTCCACATGCATGTCCCTGAACTGCATGGGAACTGCATCCTAATTGACATAAATGGAACTGCCTGTACAGGGATGCATGGAACACCTGTGCATCCCTGTGCGGTTAAACATTGCCATCCATGGGCGTATACTTTAGCATGCCACATGTGAACGATGCTTTAGTAGCAATTTAGCAGAAATTATGTTGTGTTTATGTGCACTATTAATGATTTTAGTTTATTTTTAGTGAAAATAATGTTTTGATTAACATTTGCTTAAATACAGCAGGGCCTAAAAAATCTGTAGCACCTTCTTTTTATTCCAGAGGTCATACGCTTTCAGAAAATATATGGTTTGGGGGGGTCTTTTACAAACGCTAAAAGCTGTAAGTGGAAAATGAAAACCCCCTAGATTTTTAGATACATTTTTGGGTACGTTCGCTTTTCACCATATACTTGTTATTTATTAACTCCATACAGGTTAAGCTTTTATATATAGTAGGGATTTAGCAGGAATTTTGAAAAATTAGCTGTGTTTTTATCTGCTAATTATGGTTTTAGTGTATTTGTTGCGAATATATTGGCTTAATAAATATTTGCGCAAATAGCACGGGGTCTAAAAAATCAGTAGCACCTTCTATTTATTTTAGAGTTAATATGCTTTCAGAAAATATATGGTTTTGGGGTCTTTCACAAATTCTTAAAGCTGTAAGGGAAAAATTAAGATTTTTAGAGAAATTTGGATTTTTACACGTTCGCGTCAGTTTTCACCATTTCGCAAAAAGGCGCAATTTAAAAGTAACAAATATTTGTTATTTATTAACTCAATACAGGTTAAGCTTTTTATATTTAGTAGGAATTTTGTAAAATTTGCTCTGTATTTATCTGCTAATCATGATTTTAATGGATTTTTAGCAAAAATATTGTTTTGATAAACATTTGCACAAATATCGTGGGACCTTAGAAATCAGTAGCACATACTTTTTGATCTACTGGTCATGTGCTTTCTGAAAATATATGGTTTGGGGGGGTCTTTTACAAACTTTGAAAGCTATAAGTGAAAAATAAACAAGCAATGGAAAAATTGCAGAAATGGTCTGGCCACCTGAGTGTACAAAATGGAGCATAGGGCCTGGCAGCGAAAGGGTTAAAGCCACACCATAAACCAGCAAATATAGTTAGGTCGGGACATTTAACAATGGTTTGTCAACAGAGAGCAGGAGACAGAAAAACAATTAGCACCAAAAGTCAGAATACCTTCATACACGCCAAGTGGCCAAAGATAGAGTGGCAAGGAACACAATTGGTAGTGTGCGTAAAACCAATTTGTTCCCTTAGGCCCCTTTCACACTGGAGCATTTTGCAGGCACTATAGCGTTAAAAATAGCACCTGCAAACTGCCCTAAAACACTCCAGTGTGAAAGCCCAAGCGGTGCGCTGGCAGTCCGTCAGGAAAAGTCCTGCCAGCAGCTTCTTTGGTGCGGTGAAATCAATAGGGGAAGCGCTCCGGCGGTGTTTTGCGGGCGGATTTAACCCCTTAAATCCTTGCTACCTGTTTTAACCCTCAAAATGTCACAAAAAATGCATATCAAAAATATCATCATTTATTCCATACATACAATATAAATAAGACAGTACCAGATAGTAAAACACTCCCTGGACACCATATAATAAGATTATAACCACAACTATCAAATGTTTTTACAAACAGATGATAATGCTCCAGTACAGTAGTATGCAGTCAGGGGTCTTCCTGTTTTGCAGTGTAGAGACTTTTTTTAAACTACGGTATTTACAATAAATCCCATTAACAAGTATGTCCCCTACATTGCTACATTATACTAACCAATATCAGCACAGAGCAATACATAAAAATCCACAAGGGCACTTAAGATAATGCACAGTCCTACTCTAGATAATGCATGGTCCTTGAATTCTGACTTCTAGCAAATTGCTCCTCTCTTGTTGTTGTGTTATACAAAAAAAATGTTTTTTTTTTCATGCAATTTAATAAAAAAAAAAAAATAAAAATAATGTGTTACTATGTTTCCAAAGCAAGGCTCTCCCGTCATTTCCATTCAGGGTAAGTATGTATGGAGAACACATCATATGAATCAATAACTGGAGTTGAGAATAAGTATTGGAAACTGACATTTCAGGAGAAACTGAACAGGCAGATTCCATGGGGTGTTATAATATATTTGCATAGCAATCTGCCCAGTGAACATGCATGTACATTTGCTTTGTGAGAGTGGAACAAAAAAACAAATGCAATTAGGCTATTCACTGTGCTGGTCGAATGTTTTTCATTGATGTAAAATGGAAAATACATTTGGCCACTAGATGGCAGTGTCCTGGAATACTACAACATTAGGCTATGTTCACACTTGCTCTTCCTATAAAAAGCGATCTGCAATGGGTTGCTTTTCAGAGTGCACCTAAGCGGCCCCTGTCAGGCGTACAGAAGGTGACACTCAGCGTGATGCCTAGGTCAGGCACTATAGCTGGCGAGTGTTTTTTCTGCCTTTAGCAGCCCACGTTCCCTGAAAGCAAGCAGGCCTTTCGGAGCTTGGTTGCCCCCAGGTCATGCAAAAGTTTTTGGCCAGATGGCACCAAGACTGAGTAGAGAGAGAAGAGAACAGCAAAGGGTACCTGTAATCTAGGCTGGGCAGGCGGGGGTCGTGGTCACTGTGGAAGAGCTTTGGAGCCACAGTCCAGAAGGTGGTAGTGGTCTAGGAAGGCTGAAGCTGGTTTTGTAATCCAGAGAACGGTTCAGAGGTCAGGGCAGGAAGCAGGCAGTCGTAATCCAGTAAATAGTCTGAGAATGCGGCAGGTAGCAGGCATGCAAAATCCAGTACACAATCCAAAATCATACTGGGGGCAATCTGAAAGAGTAACTCAAGATCAAAGCAGAGGGCAGCAACAAGGGAATCCAAGTCAAGGTTGGCAGATATGGACAAACAAGGCACAATTCCTAGGGAGGCAGGAAGCTAAGCACTATCACAAGCACAGGGGCACAGGCTGGTGATGTTAAACACAATGCACCGCCTGCAAAAAGGACCAATCCAGCAAGGGGGCATTTGGTCAGACTGGTTATGCCCCAGCAGATGGGAGCAGCTACTCTTTTTCCCCGAAAATAAGACCTAGCGTGATTGTCGGTGATGGCTGCAATATAAGCCCTACCCCCCAAATAAGCCCTACCCTGTTTCCCCGAAAATAAGCCCTACCCTGAAAATAAGACCTACAAGGACTTTAACTAGGGCATATTTGGGGGTTAGGGTTTATATTGCAGCCATCTCCGACAATCACGCTAGGTCTTATTTTCGGGGAAACAGGGTAGGAGGCTAAGAAGACTCGTTAACCTGCAGCTGATGGGAGAAGTTGGAGGGCTGCCTAATAATATCAATCCAATTTAAAATAGGAAATAAGTATAATAATAAAAAATATTGCAAAGGAATTCCCAGTGAAAGTGTATGTACATTTGTTCTGGGGCAAAAAAAGTGAATGTTAATTTTCTGTGCTGGTCAAAAGTGTTTCCAAGATTTAAAATGCAAAATACCTTATGTGACCACTAGATGGTAATAACTATCATAGGCAATTTCCATGATACTTAGCACCATCTAGTGTCCAAATGCGGTATTTTCTGTTGTAAATAAATGAAAAACATTTGAACAGTACAATAATTTGCCTAATAACATTTTGCTTTTCTGCTCCATTCACACAGAACATTGTGCCAGACCTGGACCCACTTGCATAATCACAGGGCTTGGATATGTTTACGGGGCTTGCATCATCACCTCTGCCAGCCATTATTGCTCAGTGATCTAGATGGCTTAGAGTTCTGCGCTCAGACACGGTTAGTGAATACACCTTAAGCAGGCCATAGACGAGTCGAAAAATGAACAAAATTTGTATAGATCGTCAAATCGTTCATTTTTCGCATTATTAGTGTGCCAGCTGTTACACGCAATTTTTTTATGCCGCAATCAAAAGTGCCTGATCCAACATGCTGGTTTTTTTTTGTTTTTTTTAGAAAATCAAAACAATTGATGGCACAATCATATTAGCGATTTTCGTTTTTTGATCGACAGAACTTTCTTTTTTCGACTTGTCTATGGCCTGGTTACACATACTGTGCCAGAGTTTGAAACACGACTCGGACCACCCCTGGGCACAGTATACTGAAGCATTTTCACACTACACAAAACGAAGAGGACTTTGGGGTGAACATTGCTCCAACATAGTTCATACACCTAGGGGGGCACTTAGACCTTAAGAGTGTAGTCACAGTATGGGGTGTAGCTATAAAAAAATGTGCATAGCAATTTGTAACGGAACGTCCCACACTCCGCTTGACTCCAAAAGTCTGTCACACAATTCACTTAGTAAATGTGCATGTACATTTACTCTGTGCAAATGGGGCAAGAAAAGAAAATGTTATTAGTCTATATAAAATCAAAAGTGCTCATTTTAAAGGTTTATATGCAAGTTATTGTCATAAAAGTGTTTGGGCACCTGGGTCCTGCCCCAGGGGACATCAATGCAAAAAAAAGTTTTAAAAAGGGCTGTTTTTTTAGGAGCAGTGAATGTAATAATTCTTAAAGTGAAACAATAATAATTAAATATTCCTATGAAACAAAAAATATGCCTGGGCGGTGTCCCCTTGGTCTGCCTGTAAAGTAGTGCATCTTTCCCGTGTTTATAACAGTACCACAGCAAAATTACATTTCTAAAGCAAAAAATGTCATTCAAAACTGCTTGCGGCTGTAATGTATTGTCGGATCCCAGCAATATAGATAAAAATCAAAATTTTAAAAAAATTGCTTCGGGGTCCCCCCAAAATCCACACCAGGCCCTTGAGGTCTGGTATGAATTTTAGGGGAACCCTGCGCTAAAATTAAAAAAAGAATGCCCCCCCCCCAAATCCATACCAGCATGCAACCTGGCAGGCCAGAGGAAAAGGGGGGGGTGAGAGAGCGCCTCAAGGGCCTCATCCTCACAACCCTTGCTCGGTGGTTGAGGGGGTCTGCGGGCAGGGGGCTTATCGGAATCTGGAAGCACCCTTTAACAAGGGGACCCCCAGATCCCGCCCCCCTCATTTGAATGGGTATTGATTACATTGTACCTCTACACATTCACCAAAAAAAGTGTCAAAAAAGTAAAAATGACAGCAGACAGTTTTGACAATTCTTTCATTAAAAAAAGAAAAAAAAATGTCCCACAATGTAAATCCATCTTCGATCACAGCGCAGACGACCCAAGAAAAGAAACAAAAAAACGGAAAAACTCTGCCTTGATGGGAGGCGTCCCGTGACTGCAGTCTTTTTGCGCTGACAGCTCTTATATAGCTATAGCCATCCGGCGACATAAGCAGGTGACCCTGTCCCTTCTGACGTCATGTGATGTCAGAGGGGCGGGGTCACCTGTTTACGTCACCTCAGCGGGTCTTTTTTTTTTAATACAGGAATTGTCCAAAACTGTTTCCTGTCATTTTTAATTTAATGACACTTTTTTTGGTGAATGTGTAGGGGTACAATGTACCCGATACCCATTCACATAGGGGGGGTGGGATCTGGGGGCCCCTTTGTTAAGCCTCCCACCCACAGACCCCCACAACCACCGGGCAAGGTTTGCGGGGATGAGGCCCTTGTCCCCATCAATATGGGGCCAAGGTGTTTTGGGGGACCCCAAAGCACCCTCCCTGTGTTGAGGGTATGTGGCCTGGTACAGTTCAGGAGTTCAGGAGTGGCCTGCCAGGTTGCGTGCTCGGATAAGAGTCTGGTATGGAATGGGGGGGGACCTCCACGCCATTTTTTTTTAATTTTGGCACTGGGTTCCCCTTAATATCCATACCAGACCTGAAGGGCCTGGTATGGATTTTAGGGGGGACCCCCATGCCATTTTTTTACAGCGCTACATTAATATACCCTATAGTGTGAGTACACCCTTAGACTGAATTCACACGGGAACGCAGAGCTGCGGGAGCGCTGTACCGCATCCAGGGCTTTTTTTCTCAGACAATAGGTGCAGGAACTCCCCCTTTCCGAGTCACCCCTTTTCTCCGCCCCTATCCACCTCCCAGTACCGTCCCATTTAGACAATATAGAGCCAGGTATAATTTTGAGGTGCTAAGTAATTTGTATGGAATTTGGTAATGATATCAAGAAAAGCAGTAAAATAGATCCCCTGCAGCCAGCAACAATAGATCCCCCTAACAACAATGGACCAACCACAACAAAATTTCCCCGCCAGCAACAACAGATTCCCAGCAGCATCAACTGATCTCAGCACAGCCAGCATTAATAGTCTGTCTGGCTGCCATCAACAATAGACCCCTCCCCCAACAGTAGATCTCTTTCAGCAACAACTGACCCCCTAGCAACATAAGACCCCCCCAGCAACAATAGGTCCCCCACCAGCAACAATAGACCTCCCCAGCAACAATATACCCCCCTTGCAAAAATAGATCTCCAGCAGTGAGCATTAATACCCTGCAGCACACCCCAGCACCCCTTGCCATTACATACAGTCGGTCCAAGAGGTGGCGGAACTGTGTTCCCCCGCGTGAAAAAAAGCCCTGACCGCATCTCTCTGTTCCTGTATGCGGTAGGGGGCAGTGTGGTGCAATTCAGGGCTTCACATGGCACCCCCTTTTTTTGTACAAACTTTATCTGAAGTGTGCAAAATGTGCACTTCATTCCAGTGGCGGCTGGTGAAGTTTTAGGATGGGGGTGCCAGACCCCGCCCTTCATTTTTTACCTCTCCCACTTGGTGTAAATGGGCGTGGGTTCAGCGAAATAGTGGGCGTGGTTATAAGGTGGTGTGGTTAGCATCTGAGATGAATGAGGGATGGAGGGAGAGGGAGGGAGAGAGGGAGAGACAGCAGGCCCAGATCCTACACAACAATAGAAATATGTGTATTATAGAAAGTTTAACAATCAGCAGATAAAGATACTCCAAACACCTGGTGTTAGCACTTCAATCATCCCGGCACCATGGTTGTTATGGTGTCAGGATGATTGAAGCGCAATATTTCTACTATTACATTGTAATATAAAATGAAATCATTCAACTCACTATGACTGGAAAATAGTGCAGGAATATCGCCTCCCTTGTATCTCACTATAGCCCCTAAGCGCTCAGGATGTATGTAAAAACATAAATAATTAAATAAATAATTATTTTCAAATGTAAATCTATATACCTCAGAAATTCAGCAATAATAGATGAAACAAATTTCCGAATAAAACAAGTAAAGGCAGGTTACATCTATATTAAACCTGCATGTTCATAAAGATACAAAAGGTATATAGTTAGTAGACTATATCCAATTACAGCTCTACAATGAATAGATCAGTAATCGTAAGCTGCTGCTGAGAAACTCTTACTAAAGGTAAGTGAAAAAATAAATCAGCGCAGATATATGACTTCCTAAGCAGTTTGTAAATGTGAAGCTGGCGAGCTGTACGAAAACCGAGCGGTCCATGTAATTTTGATCCCTGAGGTGCTCCCAGTGACAGCGGCTGTGAAACACATGCTGTATTATCTTTTGATCTGATGTAAGTGCACTTGCTACAGGGGGGAAAGTTTTTTAATTAATAAAACATTTTGTATCAACGGTATCACGCTATGGAACCCTCTTTTGTTTTCCACATATGAATGAGTGACTCAGAGAGAAAAATCGGTCTACATCAGCTGTTGAATACCAGTGAGATCCCGTCCTAGATGACTGCTATTACCTAGTCCCGATTTCATGCTGTTTGATCTACTAACGTCTGGTAAGGTTTGAATCTTAAAAAGTATGTTCCAGTAATCCACCGGTCACATATCCTTAGTGTGGAAGACGTCTTCTCAGTTTGTTTAAACTTATAGGACAATCTGAATGATCTGCTTTACAGATGGACACTAATTGACGGTCTCTAACCATCCACATAAAGGACATTGATAGCGCTGCTGACACGTTCTTTAATGTGTGGTTTTATTCATTCAACTCACTATAATGCAGAAACAGTGGGAGCCCTGAGCGTGTCACTTGCCATGCCGCATGCCACCAAATTCCATCAGGTGTCCCCAGCAGAGCCCGTCCTTACATAAGGTGTCCCCAGCGGAGCCTGTCCTTACATCAGGTGCCCCCAGTGGAGTCCCTCCTTACATCAGGTGTCCCAGCGGAGTCCCTCCTTGTGACGAATGCGGGTGTCAGATCCCCGCCCTCCTCGCTAACTTGCAACGAAGGACCGGCCAACCTCACACCACGCTGTCACTTACGTAACAATGCCACTCTCAGCTGCGCCCAGCACAAAGATTTTCCAGCTTGCGGGACCACAATCTAGGTGCGAGCAACCTGACAGTGATTGTCACTGGGCTAATTACACAATTAACCCTTTAACTGCCACCACCCCCGTTTAAAAGACCGAGCCGGGGGAGACTCGTAATTTTAGCAATACCAATTATAATTTTAGAGTAAGCGTCTGCCACACACACTGCCACCACAGACAGGTCTGCTCAGAGTCTTACTCTACAACAGTAGCGCCCTTCAAGAGGCAGGTTCCTTTATAGCTTGCATTAAGAGCTTTAGAGACAAGGTTAACACTTTTCAACATAAGGGTTTATTATGAAAAGGTCAAAGTTGGTGCAAATAAAATATTTACAGAAAAAAGATGTTTCAAAAAGATAAAGACAATATACAGCCACAAAGCAATGAGGTAGAATTGGGAAGGAAGAATACTTGCAATTAATGTCCGAGGGTTGATCAGAGTTCGATCGATGAGCTAGGTAATCGGTTCTCGACTTGGCAGATGTTTCTTCTTGGATGGTAAAAGGAGAACTGCCCATTGTCTTGGCATCTCCTCTTTTCTGTCAAGTCAAAGGGGGTGTTGACAGTGACCAGTAACCAATCGTCTGGTCATCTTGTTTAGGGGTTGGTTGCTGGGAGGTGTCTACACTCATGACCACGTCCCAGGTAGATTTTGTGCTACATATTCATATATCTGCATCTATAGTGTTTACAGACTCCAAATATCCATATTATTATTCAACTTGAGATTTCCTTCAAAACAAGTCTAAACATGCCATCTCTATAACGTATAGCCTGCTTTGGAGGAATAAGTGGTCCCAGGGGTTTCCCATATGACCTGACATAGGGGTGTCTGGACTTGAAACGTTCCATATTATCTGAGGAAACTAAATATGTCCAGATTATGGCTGTGCTATTACTAAAATTGCTATGTCAGGGTGACTTGTGTGAGCACACTCCAGGGATTTAACCCCTTCCTACTTTCCTCCTGTTATCTGCTTCAATTTCTTGCCTTGTGTGCAGGCACTTCTTTGGGGTTTAAAAATATCCCTGGACTGTCCTCGCCCACTTTCACCTCCTCCCTCTGTGTACCTCGAGGACGTCCCCGTTCCCTCGGATGTTCGGGTTTCCTTTTTTTTTTTTTTTTTTCCCCTTCTTTATTCTCCCTTTCCCTCCTTCCCCTTTCCTCCCTCCCCTTGTTTTGTTCTTTTCTTGTTTCTCCACTTTTTCTTTTCTCCTTTTCTCCCCTTATTCCCTTTCAATCTCCCCTCTGGTTCCTCTATCCCTGAGTCCCTGCTTCCCGATGTGGGGTATGCGCACCTCATCCGATACTTTTCAGCCTCCTACTAGGTGCACATTTAGCTGTATGGACACCCAAGGGCTTAGGGAATCCCCGCTGCCCGCCTCAGCCACGACGCATTGGAAATTTCCATTCATTTCCAGGTATCATTCCGCCCTATACGGCGGCTGACACGGCGTCCTGCCTGTGATGCTAATTACATCACCTTGGACACCACCGCAATGCCCTCTGGATCTTGTAGGCCGGGACGGTTTTGCGGTGGGCGCATGCGCCGTGGCCTTTTTCGTCCGCTCACACGTGCGGTGACGTCAGACGCCGCACGTGTGTGGAGGGCATTAAAACGCCGGCATCCCAGGCAAATACACTCGCCAGGGATGTTACAGGACACCGACGCATCAATCACCACTTGACTGGGTAGGTACCAGTATGCACTCTCAGTTGCTTGGGGCTTTAATAGACTTACCTCATGTTTACACTACCTTTTGCTTTCTGGTTTTCTCTTATCTAGTGTTGTCGCTGGCTGCTGGCTCTACCTAGTCCAGCATCTCGCTATAGATCTATCCAATGGTAAGTCTGTACTTACCTTGTTTTGTGTTGGTGCAGTTCACTTATGGATCAACCAAAGTGCCTTCTATGATTATGTCTTTTTTTCCCCTCTGACAGTTTTACAAGTGGCACATAAACTCTTCTTCTGTTTATGCAAATCTTGCTCCTGTTGATGTTTAGAGTTTCTCTCTGAGCGTAAGGATTTATCGGTGTCCTGTCATTCATTTTAAAAAGCACTATTCTGTAAGTACACTAATTGGAGACTTTTTAGTCCCACATAAACGAATTTTTTCTATCTTCTTTTGAAATTTGTATGACCTTTTTACAAAAAGGCGATATTATGATAGATGAACTTACTGTAAATAATTTATACCTCTCTAGATACATAATTGGCCAGGTCCTTTTTACTGCCCTCTACGGCTATCTATTGTGCTCCTGGCTGGAGGTTTAGTGCTGGAGTTGTGTGAGGCCCCCTCTGGTGATTTGCAGGTATCTCATTTCCATCCATAGAATGTCTGGTGGGGTGATTGTTTTGGGATGAGGACTTTCAGCCTGCCCGATGGTGTGTGGGGAACTTTTCTTGGTGCCTTTTGGGTGGTGGTGGAGGTTAGTCTATTCTGTCAGCTCGCAAACATACATACACATATATATATATATATATACACACATAATTAAATGACATCTTTTTTTAATGTATCACCTATTCAATATACTCACTGATTGTTATGTCATTTTCACAGAACTACTGTAGCGTTTTAGGTATTAACAACTTATCCCTGAAGAAGCCAATACTGGCGAAACATGTCGGATACCTAAAATACCTATCCTTTGCATTGGCCACAACATCTATGAGGCCTAGCTCGGTGAAATTTACTACAGATATGTTTTTAGTATTTATGCACACCTTGACTCTGTAATTTTGTGTTTATTTTTTTATATATGATATGTTCTAATAAAAATTACTCATTTTTAAAAAAAATCTTGGTATGTACCATGTTTTCCTGGCACCGTCATAATCCCTATATTCCCCTTCTTTGACCTGTGCTATTACTAAGTCAGAAGTTATGAAACATGCTGAAATTTCATACTTATTCTACTGAGGTGTATTCAGACAATTTACAACCGAGGCCTGTTAGGTCTCTGAATGGGGAGGGTGACAGTTTTACGGCAGGCCTGAACACTGCCCTTACAACAAATGTTTTCTACTGACCTAACCTGGTTCTGTTTTCTCTGTTGAGATAACCTTTTCTGTTGAACTTAAAAAGCTTTGAATTCCTAAGACAAGGAAGGAGGGAGGAGGGAGTTCAGATTTCTCTGTATGTTACATGGTTAGCCAAACTGTCATGGCTACTTCCACACAAGATGGCAGCTAGCTACAGCTTTTCATGTCCCGTACGTGATATCGTTACACCTCCCCCCTTAGGTGGTTGCATGGGAGGGAACTACAATTTCCCTCCTGACGCAACGAACTCCTGCGGGCTCGGCTTGTCGTGACAGCCCATCAGCATTGCCATGGGCGCTGCCTTTCTTATGCTGGATGGTGAAATCGTATTGCTGAAGAATTAGGCTCCACCGAAGTAGTTTGCCATTCTCCCCAGCAACACGATTAAGCCATCTCAAGGGATTGTGATCCGTGATCACAGTGATGTGCCGTCCATAAAGGCACGTTTGTAACTTCTGGAGAGCCCACACGATCGCAAGACACTCCTTTTCGATCGTGGCATATGCTACTTCCCTGGGAAGCAGCTTCCTGCTCAGGTAGAGGATGGGATGCTCCTCTCCGGCCTCGTCCACCTGGCTCAGGACTGCACCCAATCCAAAGGCAGAGGCATCCGTCTGCACAAGGAAACGGCGGGTGAAGTCTGGAGCCTGCAGCACAGGTGCACTGGCCAGCGCCTCCTTCAAGGCCTGAAATGCCTGCTCACATTCTGGTGTCCAAGACACCACCTTGGGCAGTTTCTTTTTGGTTAGGTCAGTCAGAGGTTTGGCCAGGCTACTATAGTTACATACAAATTTCCTATAGTAGCCAGCGGCCCCCAAGAAAGACATAACCTGCTTTTTGGTTTGGGGGGTAGGCCAGGCCAGGATGGCCTCAACCTTCCCTGTCTCGGGTTTCAGGGTACCTCCTCCTACCTGGTGTCCCAAGTACTAATACAAGTAAAAAGGCGCAAAGCACAGTTACCTTGAAAGTAAAACCGATTAGTCCAGAAACTGAAAACTGTAAAAATGCATGTGTAAGTTCATGCATATATACTGGGAGTATATACAAGAGGTCAGTCAGGGCGGCCACCAAAGGAACCAAAAGCAGGGTCCAGCAAGCTAAAACAACAACAAGGAGAGGGGCGCCTCTGAGTATAAATCATAAATACATTTTATTAAAACAACAATATCCACTCACATGGAAGTTGGAGAAGTTGCATTAGGGTCGGTTGGCTGGGCTGGAGAGATGCGGTGGAACTACAGGTCACAGCGGTTCCTGCAGGGCATGCCAGGTCCAAAGAGGATTAGTTCTTGCAGCCGGGTTCAGTCTCTTGCAGCGAGCAGTCCAACACAAATCCTGCTGGGTTGGGAGCCAGGTTATGTCCCAGATGCACAGATAGGGGTTCCAGGGAAGGAAGGGAGAGATGTGTAGGACGCCAGAGCATCCGTTCAGCCGTGCTGCTCACTGATAGAATGGTGTGAAGCCTCTAGGAAGGGAAAGGGCCGAGCCGAAGATCTCAAACGAGGCTTGGAGAGCAAGTACAGCGTGGCGCACGGTGATGACGTCACACGCATGCGACGCATTGATGGGGGGATGTGCCCCGGTGTCCACCTGGTGGACAGCGAGGTGTGTCCTCCCAGGTTTTCCCGTAAACCTGCTACCATGTACTGCCAGCACTCGCTTCAGTCCAGGTACCTGGGTGGGGGTAAGATTGGAGTTTATCCGGAGTTCTGAGTCTACCTCCCTGGTGTCTGCTAGCAGGTCTAGAAGTGGATCAGCCTCCTCAGGCTCTGGCCTGCTGCAGACCGGCATGACATAGGCCGTGCGCTCATGATGGGCTTTGATCATGAATGGCCTTCTGCCGTCTACGCCCTTCTCCCAACCTGACCAAGTAGGTGACATCATTCAGACGCTGGGTGATGGTGTACGGGCCTTCCCATGCTGCTTGGAATTTGTTCTGCCGCAGGGGAAGCAGAATATACACCTTCTGACCAATGTCATAGGTCCGCTCCCTAGCATTACGGTCATACCACTGTTTCTGCCTAGTCTGGGCCTGGGTCATGTTCTCCCGCACAATTTCCACCAGCGTCTCCATTTTATCTCTGAATTTTAGGACATAATCCACAACAGAGACCTTTGAGTCGGCAATCTTGCCCTCCCAGGTCTCACGGATTAGGTCCAGGGGTCCTCTTACCCTCCGTCCGTACAAAAGTTCAAATGGTGAAAAGCCTGTGGACTCCTGAGGCACCTCTCTGTAAGCAAACAGCAGATGAGGCAGATATCGTTCCCAGTCCTTACCCTGGGAGTGCACAAAGGTGCACAACATTTGTTTCAAGGTTCCATTGAAACGCTCGCACAAACCGTTCGTTTGTGGGTGATAAGGACTGGCCATGATATGCGTCATCTGTATTTTCCGACAGAGAGCTTGCATCAAGTCGGACACAAACTGAGGGCCTTGATCGCTAATGAGCTCAGCCAGGGAATCCCACTCTTGTGAAGATTCCCAGCAGAGCATCAGCGACCTTGTCTGCCCGGACGCAGGAGAGAGCCACCGCCTCTGGATAACGCGTGGCATAGTCGACAACTGTAAGGATATAACGTTTGCCTGAACTGCTAGGGATGGCCAAAGGCCCAATGATATCCACTGCCACCCTCTTAAAAGGTTCGTCAATCACAGGCAAAGGTTTTAGCGGAGCCCTGTGTACATCCCCTGCCTTGCCAACTCGCTGGCAGGTAACACAGGACCGACAGTAGTCAGCTATGTCAGCGAGCATCGTAGGCCAATAAAAGTTATGTATCAACCGCCCTCGGGTCTTAGTGATCCCCAAGTGCCCTGCGAGGGGAATCTCATGAGCCACTTTTAGCAGCTGTCCCCTAAATTGACTGGGTACAACCAGCTGCCTGCTACCTAGATCAGCCTCATTCCCCTCTGCAGGCATATTTTCTCTGTACAGTTTACCTTTGTCCCAATAGACCTTTTGTTTTTCATTCTCTGCAGGGGGGCGATCAGCTAGACTCCTGAGCTGTGCTAGTGTTTGGTCTGTCTGCAGTGCTGTTTCAAAGGCGGAACAACAGGTCCCAGCCAGCAGTCCTGTGGCAAACATGGACGGCTGCTGAGGCTCAACAGAGGTGGAGTCCACTGGGTCAGAACAGGGAGAGGGCCCAGGGACCTCCTCCTGCTGTTCTGCGACCAGGGCCTGCACCTCGGCTGCCTTTGCAGCACTGCGAGTGACCACCAATACTGGCAATGCATCATCATTATCATCACATTTAAGCTTTATCAGTTCAGCATCATTGGAACACACATCAGTTACCTTCACTAGCAAGGGGGCCTCCTCTCCTGTCTCTGAAGAAGGAGAACCTTGCACTTCCACTCCACCCTCCCCCTCCCTCTGTCCATCTACAGGTTGCCCAGATATTACCCCAACATCTGTAAACAGTACCTTGGTAGATCCAGAGAGATCCGTGGGAGCATCCGGAGTGCTCTTAGCAGGGGCATAGTACGAAACAAGGGTACCTAAATCAGAACCCAACAACACCGCAGTGGGGATCTCCTCCGAGACACCCACCTCTCTCATCCCACTTCTGGCACCCCAATCAATGAAAACATAGGCACGGGGTACACGGGAACGGGTCCCCCCAACTCCAGTGAGGGTAAGGAACTTCTCTGGGATGATATCTGTTTCTTCTATAACCTCTGGTCTGACCAATGTGACTTCGGCTCCGGTGTCACGAAAGCCTGTTACAGTCCGGTGGCCCAAGATGACTGGCTGCAAGTTGGCATTGGTTCCGGGAGGTTTCCCACTGACGAGCAGCACAGCAGAAGGGTTGCTAGCCGGATGGCCAGGGGTTGTCATCTTCTTCTGCTCAGGGCACTGCATCCTGAGATGTCCGGCTTCCCCATAGTTGTAGCATTTGCGTTTGTCAGTTAGGAAGGCCTTGGCTCCAGGAGCTGCAGGTTCCCGCCGCTGAGGAACTTGGTTGGTAGGCGGAGGAGGGGTTGCCGTGTGTGATTTCCCTCCTTTCCAGCCATTTGGAGGAGCCTTGCGATGGTCAGATACCCGAGAGTGGATATAGGTGTCTGCCAGTTCTGCTGCTGCTATGGCAGAGGTTGGCTTTCGCTCCAGCACAAACTGTCTGACGTCTGTAGGACAGATGTGCAAAAGTTGATCTTCAATCATAAGATCTTCCAGGGATTCAAAAGAATCGGCTTTCAAGCCTTTAGTCCACTGCCGGAATGTGGTACGTAAACGACCTACCACATCCATGTATGAGTCCCCAGGCCCCTTTTGCAAGGACCTAAAACGCTTCCGGTACACTTCCAGGGTTAGCTGAAACTTTTGGATGATTGCAGCCTTTAGGGCCTCATAATCGTCGCACTGCTCTTCTGACAGTTCGACATAAGCATCCAGGGCCTTGCCTCGTAGCCCTGGCGTCAGGTACCGGCCCATTGTGCTGGGGGCAGATGGTACTGACGGCAAGTTTTTTCAAACGACAGTAGATACACGTCAATGTCACTGTCCTTTTCCATAACTGGAAACTTGGCTGCCGGGGTCACTGGCAGAGAGGCATCCCTGTGCTCTAGGGATCCGAGGTTCTGAGCCCGTCGCTGCTGCTGGAGCCTAGCCATCTCCAGTTCGTGCCGACGATCAGCCTCCCTCTCAGCCTGGCGTTCTGCCGCCTCTCGCTCAGCCCTGCGTTCCGCAGCCTCTCTCTTAGCCTGGCGTTCCAGAAACTGCAGGTACACCACAGGATCCGTCTCCCTGAGGTGTTGTAGAGTTTCTTGCATTTGAAGAGAGTCTATGATGGTTTCAGGCAATCTGATGCTGGCCTGCTCTTGTGGTGGCTTGGAGGTAACAATCCGTGGTATTCCAGTGTCAGTCTCTGCTTGCCCATCTGGTGAGGCCGCCTCTGAACCACTGGGCTCTGGAGTAGCGGAAACCCTTTCTGGTCCAGTTTCCCCCAGGTTCTTGTGTGCACGGATATCAAACTCCTGTAAGGCATGTATCAAGCCTTCACGATTTTTGCCACCAACGTCAATTCCTCTTTCTGCGCACTCAACAGCCAGTTCATTCTTGCTCATCTTTTTATATGCTGATAACCCAGACATTTTGCAAGCAGAAAAGATAGAACAGAAAGAAGAGATAGGAAGAAGGTGTAGGAAGGAGCTGTTGCTGTATGTCTCTCTTGAAAAAAAAAAAAAAATCAAAAAATATGCACCAGCTTGTCTCTAAGGACTGTTTCCACAAAGTTTACAATCCTTCAGTGCAGAGCTAACTCCTAACAATGCACTGAATGCTCTTAATGCAAAACTATCCCGCTACGCTGCCAGCCAATTTGGCACACTCTGCTGCGATAAAATGCAACATGTCTGCATTTTAGCGCAGCTGTAAGTGGCGTTGCGGTGCGAATGGGACACATAGGAAACAAATGTTCCCTGTGTGTCCTTGCGGTGGCAGACGTTTTGCAATGCTGTAAAAAGTCTGTCACTGCAGTATGTGTGAATACAACCTAGAGGTCTATGGACTGCAGCGCCACCAGCAGGTATTCTGGCTCCTAACACCAATAGTGTAAGATCTTCAGTTTAATATCACTTAAAGCCAATGCAAATAGAAACTCACATGATCCTAGTGTGTGCCAGAACTATGCAGAAACAGGTCAGTTTTGCACACACATATCTCGATCTGTTCCGGCAGCGGATCACCTTCCAGTGCCAAATTTCCTTAGGATCATAGACAGGGTGTGCCAGGTGTGCCCCCATGTGCAGATACCCCCTGTTTAGACCCCTGATATTTCACCAAAGGCCCCCTAACAGGGCACTCAAAAAAATTTTAGAAAAAAAAAAAAAAATAGTAAAAATGAAAACTACTGACACACATGCACACACATGCATGTGTTTGAGTTTTGGGGTGTATAACCTAATGCAAAAGGCTGTTCACACCTATGCTTAGGATTGAGGAATTATTGATTAATGTTTAGAAAATATCAAAATTTAACTTAAAAAAAAAATGTTAGCAGCTGGGTGCTTTCTTCACAAATAGATGGAAGGATTAAGAGTGTGAAAATTGTTTGCCTAATACTACTATTATATGAATTATATGAAGTCTCAAGAATAATAGTTGTGAATGTCTGGCAATGTTTTTTTTTCAGTAAAGCCGATTTACAGTGAAATTGAAAGTGACAACATGAAAGGCCTTCTCCGCTATATGATGAAATGAGTGCACAGTGCTGGAAAAAGGGCCACTCACTCCACTGCATATGGCTCACTAATTTTTTCAAATGGCTTTGCAGAGGACCAGTAATGGCTCAAAATGCATTATCCACCCTTGTTTTTTCCTATGAATGGATAGATGGATGAAAGGAAAGATAGATCCTGATTGTGTTTTACATCAAAGCTGTGTACTGCTCACTTCTCTTCTAATAATAATCCACCGTACTCTGCAAACCATGAACACAGGCAACTCTATGAAACGCCTTTTTTTTGTGTGTGTGTGTGTGTGTGTGTGTGTGTGTGTGTGTGTGTGTGTGTGTGTGTGTGTGTGTGTGTGCGCTTTAAACGTTTTTTTTATTTCTTGTGTTTCTGTATTTTTAGCAAGACTTAATTTTGTGCACTGAATGTAATGTTTATTAAAGTGTATCTCCAGCCAAAACTTTTTCATTTTGGATAAAGTGGAAAAGCGTTAGAACCGAATACAATTTATTTTTTTCTTTTCAAAAAGAAAAACTATTTTATTGATTTTTAGTAAGACTTAATTTTGTGTTCTAAATGTAATTTTTATTTAGGCGTATCTCCAGCCAAAAGTTTTATTTTTTAATTTTGGATTAAACAGAGGGTTAGAACCGAATACAATTGTTGATTTTTGTGTTTGTTTTTAGTATTTGAATACAATTTTTACTACTTATAACATGTAGTAATTAAAAAATATATAATAAAAATAAATAAATATTTTTTATTGATTTATTTTATTGATTTAGAGCAGCAGTCTCCAAACTGTGGGCCGAGGGCTTGCTTTTATATGGCCCTTGGAGCATTATTAATAAAAAAGGATGTCCCGCGCTGATGGTAAATATTCTATAATAGGAACTGCTGCCTCCACTGTGACACCTACCTCGGTAGGGTCTAAATGTAAAGAGATAATGTGGTTATGGCTCTGCTCTGAGATGTGCAATAAATCTTCAATGAACCAATGTAGAGTGGCACGTGCTAATCTGTGAACCTTAATTGGTAATGTGATATGTACCTTAATTAAACCAATATAAAGTGACACGTGCTAGTAAATAAACCTTGATAAATATTAAGTGACAAAGTGAAGATTATTATAAAAGTTATGTATATGGTACAGTGAAGAATCCAAACAATTCCGCTTGTGCTAAATATAACTGAGCTGGAACAAAAGGTGTAACGCCTTCTCAGCCACAATGCTGTATTCTGGAACAGACTTCCGATAGTAGTACCTCTTATAAGCCCCTTCTCATTGTTGCACAGTATATGTGAAATGAAAATGATACTCTGTAGAGCAATAACGTTTAAACAAAATGTATTTCCCATGCAAGTGTGGGTATACACTTACATTGGCTGCTCCAGATGACGTCTTGATGACGAAACACGTAGGGTGGAGCTACAGTGTCATTGCGTCACTTCCTGTTTTTCGTTTGTGGAACGCAGAGGAAGCATGGACTTCCCATTTTATTACTGCTCAATTGATGTTATACAATGTAAGTGCACACCCACACTTGTATGGGAAATACATTTTGTTTAAACGTTATTGCACTACTGAGTATCATTTTCTTTCCACATATACTGTGCAACAATGAGGAGACGGGGCTTATTAGAGGTACTACTATCAGAGGTCTGTTCCAGCATACAGCATTGTGGCTGAGAAGGAGCAACACCCCCTAGAGGGGAGAGCTGGTAAGTGCAAACACATAATAAGAGCACGGAGTGGAGCACCTGCACCATTAAGTTATTTCTGTCAAGGCACAGAGACGAATAAGTCACCAGTCACTTGATTTGTTAAGAACGTTGTTTTGCCACTTTCATATGGACTTTATTTGAACACTTTATTATTTTCTATTTACAATTTTGTTCCAGTTCAGTTATATTAAGCACAAGCGCAATTATTTGGATTTTTCACTGTACCATATACATAACTTTTATAATAATCTTCACTTTGTCACTTTATATTTATTAAGGTTTATTTACTTGCACGTGTCACTTCATATTGGTTTAATTAAGGTACAGATCACATTACCTATAAAGGTTCACGGATCAGCACATGCCACTTTACATTGGTTCATTGAAGGTTTATTACACATCTCAGAGCTGCACCATAACCACCACTACTCACACTATCTCTTGGGGCATTATTCCCCCCACTGTTGCCACTGACATTAACCATGGGGCACTATTCTTTTCACTACCACCAATGATGGGGCACTATTCCTCGCATTGACACCAATGATGGGGCACGAATGCTCGCATTAAAACCAATGATTGGGCACTAATCCTCCTACTAACACCAGTGACAGGGCACTATTCCTCCCATAAACACCAATGTTGGGGCAATAGTCCTAACATTGATACTAATGATGGGGCACTATTCCTCCCATTGACACCAATGATGGGGCACTATTCCTCCCATTGACACCAATGATGGGGCACTATTCCTCCCATTGACACCAATGATGGGGCACTATTACTTTCTTTAATACCAGTCACAGAGCATTGTTTATTCCCACTGAAAGTTTGAAGACCCCTGATTTAAAGTAAGGACATGCTTGCAGGATAAGACCAACAAAGCTAATGAGTTGATCTAATGTGACAATAGAAAAAAGGGGGGAAGGGGGGGGGGTTTTAATTACCCAGGAGAACGAAACAAATGGACTTTGTAGGCACCAATCATAAAAATCAATGTAAACTTTTATTTATACACAAATTTAAAAAGAATCACAAAAACGTAAACATCTTTTTAAAAAACGCAGTACATTGCGGAAATTGGTATTAAATGTCACTACATAAATGTATGAGAACGGATCGGGGAATAGCCCCTATACCAGAGGGAGGGATAAACCCCTTCCGTTCCCATTGAATAACCTCAAACTGATATAGCTCGGTATGGCTCTACATGTTTCGCAAATTTGAATGCTTCTTCAGGAGCTTGTTTGGGTTACCTGTAATGGGAAATAGAAAAGGACATACACCAAAAACAAACATACAGTAGCATATTAATATTGTTTTTGCATAAAGACTTTTCAAAAGTGCGTCTCAATCAGAACCACTAAGTACCGTGAGGAAGCGATCCCAAAAGGCCCAAGATTCAACACGCATATGGTGACCTGTGATAACATGCGGGGACGTGTCTGGTAAAGAGATTTATGTCACCAGTAGACTCAAGGGGGGTAGTGAGCTAGAGAATCCCAACTGTCCAAAAAAAGGGGGGGGGGGGTAAAAATAACCAATGTACATCTGTGGTAAAACCAGAACATTCATATGTAGAGGAGAGCATAAGGCACAGCTAGATGGGGGGTGGGGGTCAGGGAGGGAGAGAAAGAGAGAGGGGCAAGGGGGGGGGGGGGGGGAGGGGAAGAAAAAAGGGGGGGGGGAGAGAGAAAGGAGAAACCAAACTGGGGGGAATAGACACAGAGGAACTGGGATATAGAAAGTAATGTACCAGCCAGAGTAACTGAATCCGTCTTCAGATCAGGTAGAGGTTATGGATAATTGAGAAGCCATGCATTCAGAGACACAGCCTCCAACAACCAAGGTGCATAAGGTAATCCAGAGACTGTAATCTAAAGATGTAGATAATATCTAATTAGCCAATATTGAGACCAGCTCCTTATAGTGTGCCGTTATACCAATAAATCAAATGGCATAAACAGATCCTCATATACATGCTGAGTACAGGTATGCCTATAGGGTTAAATAATTGCACATGAAGGGCTGCTCCTACCTTGTAGGGTAAGACAGGTGAGCAGGTCTTGTAAACAGCATCAATCAGCTACTTGCTTGTAAACCTGGCACAAAATAGATCTTGACTGACATGGCTGCAATAGAGCTCTGATCCTATCCCAGCAAGGAGCTATCTAATAAGCTCCCAGGACTGCCATCTAAATTAGGGAGTGAGAGAAACATCAGGTTTCATCTAGTTGCACAAACAGAGTACAGCTACAGAGCATTTAGTTTAGATTTGTATAAATCCAGCATACTCTTACCAGACAGCTTGTGTTGTTAAACAGGTAACATTCAGGCATCAGAGCGCCCTGGAGGGTAGTGGCGTGGTATGAGGCTGTTGCTGACAGCCTTAAATACACGTCCCAATCAGGTGTGTAAGACAAGCATCACCTGATTCGGCCAAAAGGAGCTGCACACTCTCACATCCCATCGCACATGCTCAGTGGTCAGATAGGCCTCTGTCATGGACAACGATGTGAGGAGGAAGAGCAGTCCTATAGGTAATAGATCTATAAGCTCCCCCTAGTGGTTCCTCCTAGATACAGCGTATGGAGCGCTGTAAAGGCTGGGACCAACAGATGGAAAGTCTGGAGATATCAATGCACACATCATGGAGTGTGCATTGTAAATCCAGGGGGAGAGGAGTAGATCTACACCAAACGCCGCAGACACCATCCCCCAAAGAGTAAGGGGAGGGCAGAATGCGGCTTACCGGCCGCACATGAGATCCAGACACCGGCAAGTTGATAGGGACCGGGGTCAGCTTACCTCAGTACTTGTAACTGGCCTGAGACGCAAGGCCAGTATACATGGTTAAAATGTTCGTTACCATGAAGGGAATTACTCCATTCATGGTGGTACAACTTACAAATGCATACTAATAGTTAATGCTGATAGAAGAATTACAATACGCATATACATTTTGCAAATAACAGTGTGATTACAAGTTTGCGATTTCCTGCGATTAAACAGTATTTAAACTCGGTAAAACCACTAATATCCATACACAACACTAGCAAGGACTATAGTAGACTGTGTTTAGCTGCAGAAGTGCCCGTGATGGGCGGAGCAGTGGACAGGGGGATCTCCTGTCCTGAAGAGGGAGGGGCCAGTGGATTGATAGTGCAAATTTCTAGGGACTATAGACTATGGTAAACTACGTGTTACCTAATTGCTATGAATCATTCGGCCTTAGTTGGTTGTCATATAGGTCAACCTTAAATTTTTATCCAAGGAAGGATTTATAGGATTGTACTTCGTTAATGCCTGGCCACCGTGTGGCATTCAGGCGTTCAATCCACTTGGCCTCTTGTTGGAGTATCCTCCTGTCCCAGTCACCCCCCCTTGGGTCTTGAGGAATTACTGCTAGGACAATAAAAGTCGCAACAGAGGTGTCGAATCTGTGGCATAAATCGAGATGTCTACTAATGGGACTAAGCATTTTCCCATTTGTTGAGTTTGTTTTTGTTTTTTGGTGTATGTCCTTTTCTATTTCCCATTACAGGTAACCCAAACAAGCTCCTGAAGAAGCATTCAAATTTGCGAAACATGTAGAGCCATACCGAGCTATATCAGTTTGAGGTTATTCAATGGGAACGGAAGGGGTTTATCCCTCCCTCTGGTATAGGGGCTATTCCCCGATCCGTTCTCATACATTTATGTAGTGACATTTAATACCAATTTCCGCAATGTACTGCGTTTTTTAAAAAGATGTTTACGTTTTTGTGATTCTTTTTAAATTTGTGTATAAATAAAAGTTTACATTGATTTTTATGATTGGTGCCTACAAAGTCCATTTGTTTCGTTCTCCTGGGTAATTAAACCCCCCCCCCCTTCCCCCTTTTTTCTAAGACTTAAAATAGGACGTTGGCACTGCTCTACATATGAGACCTCCACAGACCATCCTGTGATGAGATCTAATAACCCTTCAATCTTTCACTAATGTGACAATAACTCTGCAGAGGCCTACATGTCAACATTTTTAGGTCATGTCACTGTTCTACCTTGTCACTGTTCCTTGCTACCTTCATCATATACAATGCGATCAAAGAAAAAAAGGAAGCTGGATGTTAGAAGTGAGTTTGAGACCACGGCATAAAAGTCATTCCTGGCATGCACATTGTGCCTTTCCATAGTTGCCAATAGTCCCGAATTTCCCGGGACATTCTCGGGATTTAGACCCTTTTCCCGATTTTAGTGTTTCCCGGTAAATGTCCCGGGAAATCCCTTTTTTTTCACGATTTTTTCGGTAGAGGTCCGCGCCGGCAGAGATAATGTCACCGCCGGCCGCCATTTTCCAGAAGACCAGAACGTCCATGCTCTCTGTGTTTGAGCCGAGCTCAGAAATGGGCAGCGGTGGGTGTCCTGTGATTGGCCGAGCAGGTCATGTGCGGGACAGACAGAGGACATGATTCGCCTGGAGGAGCTGGTCACATGTGGATGCAGGGCTTGACTGTGTCTGTGAGTAATCGCGCCAGCCCTGCATGCTCCCAGAGTGTTCTATACTCGCGCTGTGCGTCTCTGTCATCTGCTCTGTCCTCTCTGTCAGCCGCCCCCCCCCCTGCTCTCTGTCAGCCGCTCCTCTCTCCTCTCTGTCAGCCACCCCCTCTCCTCTCTGTCAGTCGCCCCCCTCTCCTCTCTGTCAGCCGCCCCCCTCTCCTCTCTGTCAGCCGCCCCCCCTCTTCTCTGTGAGCCGCCCCCCCTCTCCTCTCTGTCAGCCGCCCCCCCTCTCCTCTCTGTCAGCCGCCCCCCCTCTTCTCTGTGAGCCGCCCCCCCTCTTCTCTGTGAGCCGCCCCCCCTCTCCTCTCTGTCAGCCACCCCCCCTCTCCTCTCTGTCAGCCGCCCCCCCTTTTCTCTGTGAGCCGCCCCCCCCTCTCCTCTCTGTCAGCCGCCCCCCCTCTCCTCTCTGTCAGCCGCCCCCCCTCTTCTCTGTGAGCCGCCCCCCCTCTTCTCTGTGAGCCGCCCCCCCTCTCCTCTCTGTCAGCCGCCCCCCCTCTCCTCTCTGTCAGCCGCCCCCCCTCTCCTCTCTGTCAGCCGCCCCCCCTTTTCTCTGTGAGCCGCCCCCCCTCTCCTCTCTGTCAGCCGCCCCCCCTCTCCTCTCTGTCAGCCGCCCCCCCTCTTCTCTGTGAGCCGCCCCCCCTCTCCTCTCTGTCAGCCGCCCCCCCTCTCCTCTCTGTCAGCCGCCCCCCCTCTCCTCTCTGTCAGCCGCCCCCCTTTTCTCTGTGAGCCGCCCCCCCTCTCCTCTCTGTCAGCCGCCCCCCCTCTCCTCTCTGTCAGCCGCCCCCCTCCTCTCTGTCAGACCACCCCTTCTCTGTCAGACCCCCTTCTCTCTGTCAGACCCCCCTCCTCTCTGTCAGACCACCCCTTCTCTGTCAGACCCCCCTCTTCTCTGTCAGACCCCCCTCTTCTCTGTCAGACCCCCCTCTTCTCTGTCAGACCCCCCTCCTCTCTGTCAGAACCCCCCTCTTCTGTCAGACCCCCCTCTTCTCTGTCAGACCCACCTCTTCTCTGTCAGACCCCCTCTCTTCTCTGTCAGACCCCCCTCTTCTTTGTCAGACCCCCCTCTTCTTTGTCAGACCCCCCTCTTCTTTGTCAGACCCCCCTCTTCTCTGTCAGACCCCCCTCCTCTCTGTCTGACCCCCATCCTTTGTCTGACCCCCCTCTTTTTTGTCTGACCCGTACAGCCTAACAGCAGCCCTGTGAGTGAGTGCACCAGACCCCCTCTTCTCTGTCAGACCCCCCTCTTCTCTGTCAGACCCCCCTCTTCTCTGTCAGACCCCCCTCCTCTCTGTCAGAACCCCCCTCTTCTGTCAGACCCCCCTCTTCTCTGTCAGACCCACCTCTTCTCTGTCAGACCCCCTCTCTTCTCTGTCAGACCCCCCTCTTCTTTGTCAGACCCCCCTCTTCTCTGTCAGACCCCCCTCTTCTCTGTCAGAGCCCCCTCTTCTCTGTCATAGCCCCCTCTTCTCTGTCAGACACCCCTCCTCTCTGTCTGACCCCCCATCCTTTGTCTGACCCCCCTCTTTTTTGTCTGACCCATACAGCCTAACAGCAGCCCTGTGAGTGAGTGCACCAGACTCCCCCTCTTCTCTGTCAGACTTCCCCGTCTTCTCTGTCAGACCCCCCCCTCTTCTCTGTCAGACCCCCCACTTTTCTGTCAGACCCCCATCCTCTGTCTGACCCCCCCTCTCTGTCTGACCCCCCCTCCTCTGTCTGACCCCCCTCTTTTTTTTGTCTGACCCATACAGCCTAACAGCAGCCCTGTGAGAGAGTGCACCAGACCCCCCTCCTCTCTGTCAGACCCCCCTACTCTCTGTCAGACCCCCCTCTTTCACCTCTCTCCCCTCCTCCCCCCTTTCTCTCACCCCCCCCCTCACTACTGCCTCTTTCTCACCTCCCTCTTTCCCTCCTCAGGCTGTACGGCCCCGATAATTTCTAACAGCAGCCCTGTGAGTGAGTGTACCAGTTTCAGATGTGTCTTGACCTACCCCTTGTCATAGAGGCTCTATGACAGGGGGTAGGTCAGTGTGGAGTGTAGGGGTCCCTCTATGACAGGGGGTAGGTCAGTGTGGAGTGTAGGGGAGGGACCCCTACACTCCACACTGACCTACCCCCAGTCATAGAGGGACCCCTACACTTTACACTGACTTACCCCCTGTCATAGAGGGACCCCTACACTCCACACTGACCTACCCTCTGTCATAGAGGGACCCCTACACTCCACACTGACCTACCCCCTGTCAGAGGGACCCCCACACTCACCTATTCCCTATCATAGAGGGACCCCTACACTGCAACACTGCATACTGACTGACCTGAGATGTAAGGAGGCACTCCGCTGGGGACATCTGAGATGGCATCTAGTGGCAGGCGACGTGACAAGTGACACACTCGGGGCTCCCACGGTTCTGCATTATGGTGAGTTGAACTATTTAATTTTATATTACAATGTAATAATAATGCGCTTCAATCACCCTGACACCATAACAACCATGGTGCCGGGATGATTGAAGCACCAACACCAGGTATTTGGAGTATCTTTATTTGCTGATTGTTAAACTTTCTGAAATACACATATTTCTATTGTGGTGTAGGATCTGGGCCTGCTGTCCCTCCATCCCTTTCTTTCTCTTTCTTTCTCCCTTTGTTTCTCCCTCCATCCCTCGTTTCTCTCAGACTCTAATCACACCCCCTTTAAGTCATGCCCCTATAAGCCACGCCCAATTTACGGCGCGGAGCACGACGCATTTTTTTCTTTCCCTGCCCATTAAAAGGTAATCTCATTTACCTAAAGCACATTTTTTTGCACATCATGCAGGAAAAAACGAAGTCTGATGGAAACCCTGGCCTACATCAGATTCCTCACATCATTCACATGCAAAAGTACTGTCTTAATACAAAGACAAGCGTCATGCTGTTAACAAGAGATCGCAGTACGCTTCAAGTGTAGTTTTAGAAAGTGAGTTTTTCTAGTAGATATTGCCTAATTCAAGATCTCTGGAAAGTCAAGTTGTCTTAACGCATGGGTTCTCAACCTGTGGCTCTCCAGCTGTTGCGGAACTACAAGTCCTATCATGCCTTTGCATTTGGGAGTCATGCTTTTAACTGTATAGTCACTAATGCTTACAAGCAGGCCCCAGCAAGATTTGAATTAGCGACCCCTGGTTATCAAGACCAGTGCTCTAACCCCTAAGCTATGGAGCCATATTTTACCGTATGGGATGAAATTTGTTTTTCACTAGAGGTACAACGATAAACAAGCAGTAAAAACTAAAAGGCATGCACAAAAAAGATTAAAAACAGTCAGAAGTGGGATTTGAACCCACACCACCTCCATGGAAGACATGAGCACAGCACCTTAGATAGCTCAGCAATCCTGACCTGTTCATGTGTTTCCAGGGTAAGACCAATGATGCTCATCGATTTATCTGATGTGTAAGTAATTCTACTGAGGCCTACATGTCAACACTTTTGGTTCATTTTGCTCTTCTGCCAGGAGCTCAATGAAAAAATAAAGGTTACATGATGGAGAAACTGTGATAAAAGCAGCTTTACCCTTGTCACTGTTCCTTGCTACCTTCATCATTTCAACAAAGCCAGATGATAGAAGTGAGTTTGAAACCCAGGTATAAGTCAGTCCTGGCATGCACACTGCCATTCATGTGGCACAGCAAGTTCTCAATGCAATTTTTGGACAGTAAGCAGCTGCCCTTTAAAAGGTCAATGGATTGTAAATTGGATGAAAAACAAACCTCAGACCCAAACACTTAAAGCAGAGCTCCGGGATTTTTGAAAACTCCCCCATTAGTACACTCCCCACACAAAACACTAAACAGTTATTACATTTGAGAAATTTCTTACCATTTAAGAGAAATGTCTGATTGAATTTTCAGGAGGTCAGCTCTCTAATTCAAAAAATGTAGCATCTATTCTGCCAAGGAGGAGCTGTTACAACAGTGATTGCATCATATCCTCTTCTCTCTTGCTAAACGGAATCCTTGGGATTGCAGTGAATGTGGGAGGTACACTAGGCTTGTACATGTAAATGTGAACAAGCCCACTTCAACATAAATCTCACCCCTCATTCTGTAGCCAGCAAGCCATACTACTCAGTAATACACGGTGCCTTTTAATATAAATGCATATTAATATAATATAAATGTAATGCATTTAATAAATACATTCAAATTAATTAAATTAATAAATGTAATGCATTTAATATAAATGCAACCCAGTGCAACATATGAGTGTCCACCAGTGCCGCATGTCAGGGACCACCAGTGTCGCATGTCAGGGACCACCAGTGCAGCTTATCAGTGTAAACCAATGCCGCATGTCAGGGACCACCAGGGCCGCATGCCAGGGACCACCAGGGCCGCATGTCAGGGACCACCAGTGCAGCTTATTAATGTCCACCAATGTCATATGTCAGGGACCACCAGTGCCACATGTCAGGGACCACCAGTGCCACATGTCAGGGACCACCAGTGCCGCTTATCAATGTCCACCAATGCCACATATCAGGGACCACGAGGGCTGCATGTCAGGGACCACCAGTGCCACATGTCAGGGACCACCAGTGCCACATGTCAGGGACCACCAGTGTAGCTTATCAGTGTCCACCAATGCCGCATGTCAGGGACCACCAGTGCCCCATGTCAGGGACCACCAGTGCAGCTTATTAGTGTCCACCAATGTCGCATGTCAGGGACCACCAGTGCCGCATGTCAGGGACCACCAATGCCCCATGTCAGGGACCATCAGTGCCACATTTCAGGGACCACCCCTGTAGTATGTCAGGGACCACCAGTGCAGCCTATCAGTGTCCACCAATGCTGCATGTCAGGGACCACCAGTGCCGCTTATCAATGTCCACCAATGCCACATGTCAGGGACCACCAGTGCCGCATGTCAGGGACCACCAGTGCCACATGTCAGGGACCACCAGTGCCACATGTCAGGGACCACCAGTGTAGCTTATCAGTGTCCACCAATGCCGCATGTCAGGGACCACCAGTGCCCCATGTCAGGGACCACCAGTGCAGCTTATTAGTGTCCACCAATGTCACATGTCAGGGACCACCAGTGCCGCATGTCAGGGACCACCAGTGCCCCATGTCAGGGACCATCAGTGCCACATTTCAGGGACCACCAGTGCCGCATGTCAGGGACCACCCCTGTAGTATGTCAGGGACCACCAGTGCAGCCTATCAGTGTCCACCAATGCTGCATGTCAGGGACTACCAGTGCCGCTTATCAGTGTCCACAAATACCGCATGTCAGAGACTACCAGTGCCACATGTCAGGGACGACCAGTGCTGCATGGGGGTCATTATTAGGGATGAGCCCGATGTTCAGAACATCGGGTGTTTGCCTGTTCGCCGAATAGCGAACAATTTGGGGTGTTCGCGGCAAATTTGAAAGCCGCAGAACACCCTTTAAAAGTCTATGGGAGAGATCAAAAGTGCTAATTTTAAAGGCTTATATGCATGGTATTGTCATAAAAAGTGTTTGGGGACCTGGGTTCTGCCCCAGGGGACATGTATCAATGCAAAAAAAGTTTTAAAAGCGTCCGTTTTTTCGGGAGCAGTGATTTTAATAATGCTTAGGTGTCCGTTTATGAAGCAGTGATCAGCAGTGATCCCAAGAATCGCCGCTGATCACAGTCCATAAACAGTTTATGAAACAGTGATAATCGGGGGAGAACATGGTCGAACTTGTTCTCCCGCCGATTATCTCTACACACGGAGAATCCTCATGAATGACACAGTAACGGCCAGTTCATGAAGCGGTGATCTCACCGGCTTCACTGGCGATCTGAGTCAGAATTCACACTCCCAGGTTCACCAGCTCAGAGGTGGTGAATCGGGGAGTGAAGAGGAAATCTGAGGGGGAAGGAGGAAGATTTTTAACTTCCTTATGCTTCGTTCAGACCCCCCAACACTGTAACCATGTCCCCCTGTCATATTTATGTGTATACATATATATACATATAATGTGTATATGTGTATATATATATATATATATATATATAATGTGTGTGTGTATATACATGTATATATAATGTGTGTGTGTGTATACATATGTATATAATGTAGGGGGACTCGTTATTTTATTAACATTAATCCACACCGTCTGTCCGTGTATTGAGCGGTGATAATTTATCACTGCTTAATAAACTGACATCTTGGTGTTTCTGTGAATTTCTGGTTCTGTAATCTCGTAAAGTCTCACGAGATTCCAGTATCAGGGGCCGTTCTCCACTTTTGGAAGCGTTTGTAGATCGCTTCACTCCTCAGAAGGTGAAGCGATCTACACCGCTTCATAAACAGGCACACAGAGGAGAAAGATCTTCACTGTGAATGCCAAAGAATGAAGCAGTGAATAAATTTCACTGCTTCATAAACGGACACCTTAAAGTGAAACAATAAAAGTGAAAAATTCCTTTAAATTTCGTACCTGGGGGGTGTCTATAGTATGCCTGTAAAGTGGTGCATATTTCCCGTGTTTAGAACAGTCCGAGAGCAAAATAACATTTCTAAAGGAAAAAAAGTCATTCAAAAGTACTAGCTATAATGATTTGTCGATCCCAGCAATACACATAAAAGTCAATGAAGTCCATCACAGTCCATTACCAGGCCCTTTGGGTCTGGTATGAATATTAAAAGGAACCCCAACCAAAATTAAAAAAAAAAAATTTGCGTGGGGGTCCCCCCAATTCCATACTAGGCCCTTCAGGTCTAGTATGTATATTAAGGGGAACCCCGCGCCAAAATTTTTTTTTAAATGGCGTGGGGGCCCCCCTCAAAATCAATACCAGACAATTCAGGTCTGGTATGGATTTTAAGGGGAACCCCGTGCCAAAATAAAAAAATGGCGTGGGGGTCCCCCAAAAATCCATACCAGACCCTTATCCGAGCAGGCCGCAGGAAAAGAGGGGGGATGAGAGAGCCCCCCCCTCCTGAACCGTACCAGGCCACATGCCCTCAACATGGGGAGGGTGCTTTGGGGTAGCAGCCCCCCAAAGCACCTTGTCCCCATGTTGATGGGGACGAGGGCCTCATCCCCACAACCTTTGCCCGGGCGGGGGCTTATCAGAATCTGAAAGCCCCCTTTAACAAGGGGACCCCCAGGCCCCGCCCCCCTCTGATGCTACGGGGAAGCCATAGGAATGTCCCTGCGCGTCAGAGGCGACATCATTGTGTGGCCTCGCCCTCAGTTATAAAAGAACTGTCACCTGAGAGGCCGGTCATCACGGTGAGTGCCTCCCATGAATGTGGCTTTTTTTTCCGCCCGTTGGAGCGAGAGAAGAAAAAGATGAATGGACTTCGTGGGACACTTATTTTTTTTATTTTTTAATAAAGGACTTGTCCCAAGGCGTGTATTGTCGTTTTTACCATTTTCACACTTTTTTTGTGAAATGGTAGGGGGAGGCCGGGATCTGGGGGTTCCCTTGTTAAAGGGGGCTTCCAGATTCCAATAAGCCCCCCACCCGCAGACCCCCATTACCACCGGGCAAGGGTTGTGGGGATGAGGCCCTTGTCCCAATCAACATGGGGACAAGGTGCTTTGGGGGGACCGCTACCCCAAAGCACCCTCCCAATGTTGAGGTCATGTGGCCTGGTACAGTTCAGGAGGGGGGGCGCTCTCTTGTCCCCCCTCTTTTCCTGCGGTCTGCCAGGTTGCGTGCTCAGATAAGGGTCTGGTATGAATTTTTGGGGGGACCCCCACGTCATTTTTTGTTAATTTTGGCACGGGGTTCCCCTTAAAATGCATACCAGACCTGAAGGATCTGGTATGGATTTTGAGGGGGGACCCCCACGCTATTTTTTTTTAAATTTTGGCGCGGGGTTCCCCTTAATATCCATACCAGACCTGAAGGGCCTGGTATGGAATTTGGGGGGCCCCCCACGCAAATTTTTTTCTTAATTTTGGTTTGGGTTTCCCCTTAATATTCATACCAGACCCAAAGGGCCTGGTAATGGACTGTGGGAGAATCCCATGCCGTTTTTTTCAATGACTTATGTGTATTGCTGGAACCAACAATTCATTATAGCCGCGAGTACTTTTAAATTACTTTTTTTTCTTTAGAAATGTAATTTTGCTCTCAGAATGTTCTAAACACGGGAACCATGCGCCACTTTACAGGCATATTATAGACACCCCCCAGGTACGTAAGTTAAAGGAATATTTCACTTTTATTGTTTCTTTAAGCATTATTGAAATCACTGCTCCCGAAAAAACGGCCGCTTTTAAAACTTTTTTTTGCATTGATACATGTCCCCTGGGGCAGGACCCAGGTCCCCAAACACTTTTTATGACAATAACTTGCATATAAGCCTTTAAAATTAGCACTTTTGATGATTCATGTTCGTCTCCCATAGACTTTAATGGTGTTCGCGTGTTCGTACAAATTTTTTGCCTGTTCGCATGTTCTGCTGCGAACCGAACCAGGGGGTGTTCGGCTCATCCCTAGTCACTATCAGAAATCATCGGGATGACAAAGCGGGGGATATTCCGCTGTGACAGGTATTGTATTGTATGTGAAATACTGATCTCTGTAATGTCCCTCCTCCCGCCGGCATTGGAACAGTGCGCTGTCAATCACAATGCCGGTGGGAGGAGGGACATTACAGAGATCGGTGTTTCACACACAATACAATACCTGTCACAGCAGGATATCCCCGCTGTGTCACCTGGGGATTTCTGATCCTGCTCTGCATGGAGATGGTGGGTGGCGGCGGGGGGGGGCGGAGACTGGCAGGAAGCAGAGGAGGAGGAGTAGGAGAGAGGAGAAGGAGGACACCTCCTTCATGGGCGCCACAGACTGGGGGCTGTGAGACCCCCTCCACCCACTACAGGAAATAGAACTCCCTGCTCCCTTTACAGAGAACTACAAGGGGGAGTGTCAGACCGCTGGCTGAGGATACAGGAGAAAAAGCAGCCAGCGGTCTTACAAACAGGATGTTACTGGGCAATAATGTTTTTTTAGCAAGATCAGCAGCCTATTACAGAGGAACTACAGAGTTCAGAAGAACATGGATAGCATAGTTGGTGAAGGTAGGAGCAACAAGGACATGGAAAAATGTTTTTGCCCGGAGTCCTGCTTTAAGAAATTTGGAGGGATAGTGCTGAAGCTTTAAGATTATTCGAATGTTATGAGAGGTATAGAGGTATTCAACTATGATATCCGGAGTCTTAGGGCTGACCGCTTCTCCATGCCAAAGGACTTTCGCTGATCTGCAGTTCCGGGAATCTTAAATTAAAACACCACATCAACCAGTTGCTGCTGGACTTCAGTCTCCCAGACCAAAACATGACAGTCACCCCTACTGCGGCCTTCCAGAGTTTAGTAACATCCTTTAGACCAGTGGTCGTCAACCAGTGGTCCATGGACCACTGATGATCCAGGACAAAATTCCAGTGGTCCCCAGGGGTTCTGCCGCAAATCACCCAATGTTGAATTATGAAAGTGAAAGAAATAAAGCAAAGCATTTAATGTTGAACAATAGGGTGGCTGAGCGGTGGCAGATCTTGTCACTATGTGTAGGAAGACTCACTTCTGGATTTGCCATTGATCCCCATGTCTCCATCCACAGCCTATGCAATCTTGGCCAGATCTTCCAGCCTGGTGTCTTCGTTTTTCAGCCACTGGGAGGCCACTGAAACTGCTGCTTGCCCACCACCCAGCTCCATGCTTTCCGAGAAAAGAGAAAAGGTTAAGAGCTGTTTGGCAGGGGAGACATGTAAAGGCTCCTTTGTGCCAAAAAGTTCTACCTCCTAGGAATTTTCATTTGGGTGGTTAGTTCTGTTTTAGGTAGCAAAGCCCAATGTATTGAGTAATTTGCCTTCACTGGCCAGATTAGCACCTAAGCAGAGAAAACACACACTACTGGGTACTGGGGTCTAAGGGCCACACAATAAATGCTAAAGAGCTACAGGTTGGGGTTAGGCACCAGGGCTTTAGAAGTTTGGACCAGATCTAAAGTGAATGTGCAACCCAATAGTTCTGAGCGTCTAAAGAACACCGCTAAGCTCTGGCGGGCTAAAATAGGATAAAAATAAGGCATGGGGGTCTAAGGGCCACACAATAAATGCTGCAGAGCCACAGGTTGGGGGTGGGCTTTAGAAACTTGGACCAGATCTAAGGTGAATGTGCAACCCAACAGTTCTGAGCATCTAAAGATATTTTGGATCAGGTATATACAAATGTTTCTAGTGCATATAAAGCTACTTTGTTACCACATCTTGGTCTATCAGATTATACCTCTTTAATGATGATCCCATGTTATAAACCTCTTGTTTGCACAACAAAACCAGATATTACAACTATACAGGTTTGAAGCAAGGAATCAAATTCACTCCTCCAAGAGTGCTTTGAATCATCTGATTGGAATATACTTGCACAGGATTCAGACTTAGAGGAATATGTTTCATCTGTTCTAGCTTATAATTGCTTTTGTATGGAGATGTTCCTGGTTACAAAAACTATTAGGGCTCTTTCACACATGCAGACCATTCAGGTCCGCCTCTCAATTTTTCAGGTGGACCTGAACGGACACTCCATGTACCTCTATGGAGGGACGGATGTCAGTAGTGACATGTCCGCTGACATCTGCTCCAATCTGCTAAATCCAGACAGATGGAAACCCTATTTTCCATCCGTCTGGCGGATCGGATGAAAACGGACAGGCGGATCAGTTTTCATCCGATCCCCCACAGTGAGCAGAGACGGACCTGTCATCCGCTGGCGCGGATTAACTGAGCAATTCCTGCTGAGCAAACGAAGTCCATGAAAACGGACCTGAATGTGTGAAAGAGCCCTTAAGGTATTCCCAAACCAAAAGCCTTGGTTGGATGGTAAAGTAAGGGCTCAGCTTAGAGCAAGAGATGTGGTCTTTATCAGGTGACCCTTTGGCCTATAGAAAAGCTCGGAATTAATTAAAGAAAGGCATTAAGGAGACTAAGCGTAGATATAAACAGCGCATTGAATCTTATTTTGAAAATTCTTGTAGCATATGGAAGGGGATTAAAGCAATGGTCGATTTTAAATCTAGGAATACACAGGTTTGTAAAGTGCTCCCTGACACCTTAAACCAAGTTTTTGCTTGCTTTGAGGGTCAAAATCTGAGATGTGAAACCCATAGTAAAGAACTAGTGGAAGGCAAGCATTTATTGGTATTAAAAAACACATGAGGTCAGGTCAAGTTTGAGGAAGATTGACACCAGAACCGTAGCCAGACCAGACAGGGTGTCAGGTCGTATACTGAGAGGATGTGCAGACCAGTTAGCAGGTGTTTTTACTGATATATTTAATCTGTCACTGAAGCAGGCTGCAGTACCTTCTTGTTTTAAATCAACTACTATTGTCTCAATACCTAGAAAATCAGCAATAACATGTGTAAATGATTATTGCCCAGTTGCCTTAAGCATTATCATCATGAAATATTTTGAGAGGCAAGCATTCCTGTTGATCTGGATAACTTAAAACACCACATCAACCAGTTGCTGCTGGATTTTGCTTTTTAAAAGTTTGGTCAAAATCCATGTTGTAACCATTGCTAGTGTTTAAACCATAATAAAAGGGAAGTCTTGAGCCCCCGAAACGTGTTGGCTTTGTGACAAAGTTTGTCTCATCTTACCTTGGAATAAATCTTTGTCTGGAAGAGTAGAATTTTGGTGTAGTGCTTCAGTCTCCCAGACCAGAACATGATAGTGACCCCACTTCGGCCTTCCAGAGTTTAGCAATATCCTTTAGACCAGCGGTCGCCAACCAGTGGTCCTTGGACCATTGATGGTCCAGGAGAAAATTCTGGTGGTCCCCAGGGGTTCTGTCGCAAATCGCCAAATGTTGTTCTCAATGCGTGCTGACAGTCAATACTCTCAGTGCGCATTGATACCAGATGCCTCCTCTGTAGTACCGGCTCCTGTAAACTCAGAGGGAGGAGCTGGGAGTAGTGCAGAGAGCGGGAGGTAAAGTAGGAGTGGACTTCCAATGGCAGGGCTGATCACAGACTGTGGGAGGGAGCACAGAGTACATAGCTGGATAAGAAGATCAGATCCAAAGATCGCTATCAGTGGTCTATGGACCCCACTATCGTGCAAATAGATGCGCAGATGATGCAATTGCTATTGCATTGCATGCTGCCTTGACACGTCTTGAGCACTCAACCACATATGTTATTCATTGATTTTAGCTCAGCATTTAACACAGTAGTCCCTGACAAATTAGTGAAAAAGTTAAAAGCTTTGGGTCTATGTCCATTGCTACGCTCATGGATTATGAATTTCCTAACAAACAGGCCACAAATCGTGAGAATAGGAGATCAGGTGTCTAACACTATTATTTTAAATACAGGGCTACCACAGGGATGTGTGTTAGGTCCGGTCCTGTTTACGCACAATTCTACTCCCATACATGCGTCTAACAATACAGTGAAGTTTGCTGATGACACCACTTTAGTGGGACTCATACGAGATAATAATGAGACAGTGTATAGGCAGGAAATTCAACATTTGGTTGAGTGGGGTAGAGAAAATGTTTTAATACTCACTACTGCAAAAACGAAAAAATAATAGTGGATTATAGGAGATCTAGAAATACCAATCATTGCCCAGTATATATAGGAGGTGAGGAGGTGTAAAGGGTGGACACTCTTTCATTTTTGGGAGTGCATATTACAAGGGAGTTGTCATGGTCTCAAAATACGTTTTTTTCTAGTGAAAAAAGCGCAGTAGAGACTGTTTTTCCTTCGGAGACTGAAGCAGACTGGATTGCCCTAAAGGCTTCTGGTCAATTTCTATCATTGTACTATTAAGAGTATTCTTCTCCTCTGCGCTGTAGTGTGGTATGCCAGCTGCAGGGCGGAGGATCAAAAAACAGCACAGCGTATCATAGGAACAGAGCTACCAAATTTGCACACCGCATATGCCAGACACTTAAAATGCACACTAATCGCTTAAAGTATAGTTTTTTTACCTAGAGCTGTATTGTCCATAACCCCATCAGGTACAGTGTTTTAGGAATTTTATGTGGATTTTTACTTTTTTTTTTCATAACATTTTATATTTTGTTATATTTAAAAAGATATGTGGGCATGTGCTAGGAGTAAGCATGTGTGGTTTTGTTGAGAAATGTTTGGGCTAAAGTGGAAACAATGCTGTGTTCTAGTCTGAGGGTTGCTTTTCATAATTTTGGGTCCACTTAAATTGATATTTATGATTATGTTATATGCTAGAGAGGTAATCCACCTAACAGTTTTCTATATTTCTCGGGAACTCAGTTGGTGAGATTTCTGTACTTGAGTTCTTTAGTCTGCACACCTGCTGTGGCCATTATGAGGAGACCCACACTCCCTGTTGTATCTCTTTGGATTTATTTTGTATTCAGAAGAACGCAACAAGAGGATCTGGGACACACAAAAACAGGTGAGAAAAACAAAAAACTCTTAGCTGAACAGCAACAGAGCAGGAAATTTTGTCAGGGAGCAGTGTAGACTAGGGTACCTGGGGTCCACCAGAGGAAATACAGTAAAACCTTGGTTTGTGAGTAACGTGGCATGCGAGCATTTTGCAAGACGAGCAACATTTTTTAAAAATTGTAACCTGATATGCGAGGGCTGTCTTGCAAGACGAGCAAAAGAAGGATCACAGTTTCACAGTTTTAATGTAAAAAAAAAGTGGAATTACACTCACAATGTACTGTATATCTCGCATTAAGGAGTCTGGTGCTCATCCATGTAAAACCACTGGTGAATACAGTAAAATCGCTGGTGTATACATTAAAGCCGCTGGTGTACACAATACAGTATATGGCCAGAGGTCCAGGGGCACTGGTGGCTCCCAGCGCTTCCTAGAGAACTCTGAGACTCTCAGAGATACTCCCAGCTGGGTGGGGCGGGCGTAATGCGTGTAAGTGGAAGTGTCAACAGTTCCAGAGTGTCTAAGAATTCTTCAGGAAGTGCTGGGAGCCACTAGTACCCCTGAACCTCTGGCCACATACAGTATACACCAGAAGCTTTACATGGAGGAGCACCAGACTACTTAATGCTGGATATACATTGTGAGTGTAATTCCAAATTTTTTTTTACATCAAAACTGTGATCCTTCTACTGCTCATATTGCCCCCGGACCTCTGGCCACATACTGTATACACCATACACTTTATATTGTACAGGCAGTCCCCGAGTTACAAACGGGCTCAAATGCCGGCCACTTGTGCTCCACGCTGGTCCTGGATACCCCTGGACACATCCCGTACTGCATGGCCATAACAGCCCCAGATAACATAACAAGCGCCTGGAACATCCCACATCCATGCACAGGTGGACGTTACAGTTACGAATGCAGTGTTCCGACCAGAAGTTACACTTACAAATGTAGTGTTGCGACTTACGAACAACTTCGACTTACGAACAAACCTACAGTCCCTATTGTGTTCGTAACTCGGGGACTTCCTGTACTGTATTTTGTACTGCCGTAATCAACTTTATATGAATAAATGGTTGTGGAACGAATCATCTGAGTTTCCATAATTTTGATTAAAAGTGTGTTTCTGGAATTAATTATGCTCGCAATCCAAGATAATAGCAAGAGCACCACTTCAAGTGTTGAATTATTGCAACACGTTCTCACTGTTGAAGTATCGAAGATACATAGGAATCCAGGGATTGAGGAACCCCATCAAGATCTACCTTTAAAATGTATCTAAAGCCACAACTTTCTTATTAGTTTTGAATAGATTGTGAAAGGGCTAAAACCACTAATTTTGTGTCTGTTTTCTAGCCCTGGAAAAGGTGGAGATCTTTGAGGTCACCAAAACACGGTGGCTATTCTGTGTTGTCTCAATATTAGTACCTTTTTTCATGATTTTATTGCTGTCTGTGAACCTGCTGGGCAGATTCACCCTTTCTATTTGTGCTGGTGATGAATGCCAACTGGACTGAAAAGAAAAGCTAAAATTTGTAATTGACAGCAGAATAGGAACCAAGGAAGAACATTCCAATGGGAACACCTGTTCTGCCGATAACTGCCAATTAGGGGATTCTGCTCACCGTGAAGATTTCCTCTCGCTAATGTGTCTACAGGACAGGAAGTGAAAGGAATCTGACAGATGGGGCAAAGTTTAGGCTTTTTGGTGGACTGACCTTTTAGGCTAAGTTCACTATTTTTTTTTATTCCAGCTCCCCTATGTACGAATATACCATTAATGTACCTTAGTAGCAGAAAAAATAAAAGCTCTCTTTGATTTTTAGGACAAGGCCTTACATTAGCCCCTGCTGTGTTCCATAGAAATCTTCATGACTTCCTGGTATGTAGATTTGGGACGTGAGAACCAGTAAGACACAGGAAGGAGTTCACCAGCTGACCTCATTAGCACACACACTCTGCACCCATCAACTAAGTTTGCATGGGATTCCCAACATCCTCCAGGCTTGCATTGACCTGGCTTGCCAATGTAGGCTGCCACAGCTGCTCTGTTTGTACAGCATCCCCAGCATCCCTCCAGCGTCTCGGACCACATGCTAAACTTTCTGGGGCCAACTGCAGCCTGTGGCCCACGGGTTGGACATCCCTGATGTAGTGCAAGGGCCTGCCTGACTAGATACAGAGTGAATGGAGAGATAGGAGGGTCATCCTATTCCATAGTTTTGGTAAATCTAAAGGAAATTACACAGAGATTGTACAATCAGATTGTATAGTATATAGCCACCTTTACACAAATACAAGGCCTTTTGGAGCCATAATATATCTGTGCCCACCCCTCAACCAAACTCTATAATATGCTAAGTATGAGTAGTTTTTCACATATGACTTTTTAAAGTATGAAGGTTCCATAAACTGAGTTTCTCTTATACATATTCTTACATTTAGATGTAAGCTGTGCTTGGTTGAGTTCTTTCTGAAGGCAAACTCTTGATTTTAAATGTCAATGTTCATAAGAGATACAACCCTTTAACCCCCATGTATGCTTTCAAGGGTTGTTCTACAATGCATCAAATAGAACCAAGTGGAGCCATTTACATAAGTACTTGCAGGAAACAGAACAATGAGGCATACACAGTACACATCCTTAGTTGACCTTAAAGCACCATGACACTTAGAACTGTGCCCTGGACCATTGCTGTGATTACCAAGTAGACTATTAACAAAAGTGCCCTGTGAAGAGTCTGAAAGTAAAAGGTTGAATGACTGGAAATCAGTGTTATGAGAATTAGTAAAGTTATTGAGCAAGGACGCAAATGTGGAATGTAAAGTTTGGGGAACCAGCTAGATCGCAGGACACAGGCTTTGCAATCAAAAGAATGTTTATTTAACTTAAACAGCTTGACAGCAGCAAAAACAACAGAAAGAAATATCAATCCCACCAACTTGCAGAGCTCAGAACTGCTATCCCAGTTAAACAGGCCTTGGTTTTTGTCGCAGGTAACTTTCCCTGCTAAATGAAAAGAAAAAAAGGCACCTGTAAGTGCAGAAGTAAAACTTTATATTCCCAAAAGGGTTAAAAACACTTACAAAAGGGTGGATGGGTAGGAGCACATCATATTAGTAATATGGCAGGTGGTCTGGCGTTCTGGTAGTCCCAAGGAGTCTCAGGGATATCCAGAGGTATAATTGTATGGTAGCATATTCTGAAGTGGCCGGCAGATGGTAGCCACAACTGACTTCAAGCAATGAGTCATTGCTTGAAGAAGGAACCAATAGCTGTTCTGAAACGCATTGCATGTTGATGACATAACTTCCTATTTGCTGTCCACGCTGGTTGTTGGTCCCTTCCCGTTAACATCACTTCCTGGATTCGGCTTCCATGCTGTCTCAGACAGCCTAGCTGTCTTCCCAGTATCCAGGGGAGTTGTGGCCTCCATCTGTTGGCCACTTCGGAATATGCTACCATAGAATTATACCTCCGGATATCCCTGATACTCCTTGGGACTACCAGAACGCCGGACCACCTGCCATATTACTAATATGATGTGCTCCTACCCATCCAGCCTTTTCTAAGTGTTTTTAACCCTTTTGGGAATATAAAGTTTTACTTCTGCACTTACAGGTGCCTTTTTTTCTTTTCATTTAGCAGAGAAAGTTACCTGCGACAAAAACCAACGACTGTTTAATATAAAGTTTTACTTCTGCACTTAGAGGCGCCTTTTTTTCTTTTCATTTTACTTCCAGAATTTGCTTCTCTCTTCAAGTGCTGCCGGAAGTGCATTATGACCCTCTTCTATTTCTACATAGACTGATATCTGCTTGGTCTGTTACTCAGAGCGCCCTTATACACACTTTTATCAACTTTCACTGCTAGCAGGCTTCCAAGCAGGACACTGCCATGCACTTTTTTTGTTAGCTGTACACCAAATCACCATCCACATTCTCCTCTATACTCCTCCACACCCACCTACAACTTCCTGTCTTTTTTAAACTCACTCCCTCTGACAGGTGAGTTAACGCTTTTGCTTACTCAAAGGGACCACAGTCCAAACAGAAATAACGGAAATATAGCGTCCTTCAAGGACACAGCCATGGCATCCTGTACATAAATCCCCCCCCCCCCCGCCCCAATGCCAAGGAGGTGGGGGCAACAGTGGAGCTAAAACAATGGACTTGGGAGAGGGCATCTGTATTTTGATGCAGTCTCCCAGGCCTATTCTCCACTACAAATTTAGATTCCTGGAGTGCCAGGAACCAAGGAGTAATCCTGGCATTAGTCCCTTTACCTTGTCTCATCCATGTTAGAGGGGAATGGTCTGAAATCAGCCTAAACTTGCTCCCCAAGAGATAATATCTGAGGGATTCCAGAGCCCACTTAATGGCCAGGCACTCTCGCTCAACTATAGCGTCATTTTTCTCTGCTAGTGCCAACTTCCTACTGAGGAAGTCTACCAGGTGCTACTCGCTATGAACAACCTGTGACAGTCATCAGTCTGCACAATGAACTCTTTTGAAAAATTTGGTGCTATCAGGACAGGGTGTTGGCACAGTGCCGACTTGAGCTCCAAAAAAGCCTTTTCAGTGTCTGCATTCCACTCAACCATGATCGATTTCCGACCCTTAGTCAGATCAGTCAACAGAGCCGCCAATGTGGCAAAGTTGAGTACAAACCTCCTGCAGTATGCCACCATGCCCAAGAATGCATGTACATGCTTCTTTGTGAGGGGGCGGGGACAGTTCTGTATGTTCCTCTACCTTGCTGACCTGAGGTTTTATCACCCCTCTACCCACGATATATCCCAGGTATTTCACCTCCTCCATTACCAAAGCACATATTTCAGGGTTTATTGTAAACCCCTCCTTTCAAAGGGAGTCCAGCACTGACTGGACCTTGGGCAAGTGTGATTCCCAGTCTTTGCTAAAAATGACTATGTCATTCAAGTACACTGAAGCATACTCCCGGTGAGGTTGTAAAATCCTATCCATTGCTCGCTAGAATGTGGTCCTGCATCTGGGCAGTACCAAATACCCCCTGGGGAACACCCAAATCCGGCAGGGCAGGGGTAGAGGCCACTTCCTCATCCTCTTCCCCCAGCATTACCTGAAGCGGAGAGGGTTCCCCCCCCTCAGTGTTCAAGTAGGTCTATGACCCACACATTTTGGCATCCCTAACAATATCAGCATTACTTTCATCACCATTAACCAAATTATTAGCATTTTCATCATCTGGATCCACATTAACAACATTTGGCAGTTCAGGGTTATTCCCCTCAACAGAAGGAACAGAGGAACTAGTTTCTCCCCAGTCTCTGGACCGTTCAGGTAGTTCTTCTTGTTCCCACAGTTTTGCAAATAATGGACATTCCCATCCTATTCTAACAGCATGTACCAAGTTCTTTACTAGGGATGAGCCGAACACCCCCCTGTTCGGTTCGCACCAGAACATGCGAACAGGAAAAAAGTTCGTTCGAACATGCGAACACCGTTAAAGTCTATGGGACACGAACATGAATAATCAAAAGTGCTAATTTTAAAGGCTTATATGAAAGTTATTGTCATAAAAAGTGTTTGGGGACCTGGGTCCTGCCCCAGGGGACATGGATCAATGCAAAAAAAAGTTTTAAAAACGGCCGTTTTTTCAGGAGCAGTGATTTTAATAATGCTTAAAGTCAAACAATAAAAGTGTAATATCCCTTTAAATTTCGTACCTGGGGGGTGTCTATAGTATGCCTGTAAAGGGGCGCATGTTTCCTGTGTTTAGAACAGTCTGACAGCAAAATGACATTTTGAAGGAAAAAACTCATTTAAAACTACTCGCGGCTATTGCATTGCCAACAATACACATAGAAGTTCATTGATAAAAACGGCATGGGAATTCCCCAAAGGGGAACCCCGAACCAAAATTTAAAAAAAAAATGACGTGGGAGTCCTCCTAAATTCCATACCAGGCCCTTCAGGTCTGGTATGGATATTAAGGGGAACCCCGGCCAAAATAAAAAAAAAAAAATGACGTGGGGTTCCCCCTAAATTCCATACCAGACCCTTCAGGTCTGGTATGGATTTTAAGGGGAACCCCGCGCCAAAAAAAAAAAAAAAAAACGGCGTGGGGTCCCCCCAAAGATCCATACCAGACCCTTATCCGAGCACGCAACCTGGCAGGCCGCAGGAAAAGAGGGGGGGACGAGAGTGCGGCCCCCCCTCCCTCCTGAACCGTACCAGGCCACATGCCCTCAACATTGGGAGGGTGCTTTGGGGTAGCCCCCCAAAACACCTTGTCCCCATGTTGATGAGGACAAGGGCCTCATCCCCACAACCCTGGCCGGTGGTTGTGGGGGTCTGCGGGCGGGGGGCTTATCGGAATCTGGAAGCCCCCTTTAACAAGGTGACCCCCAGATCCCGGCCCCCCCCCTGTGTGAAATGGTAAGGGGGTACATAAGTACCCCTACCATTTCACGAAGAAAGTGTCAAAAATGTTAAAAATGACAAGAGACAGTTTTTGACAATTCCTTTATTTAAATGCTTCTTCTTTCTTCTATCTTCCTTCATCTTCTGGTTCTTCTGGTTCTTCTGGCTCTTCTGGTTCTTCCTCCGGCGTTCTCGTCCAGCATCTCCTCCGCGGCGTCTTCTGTCTTCTTCTCCTCGGGCCGCTCCGCACCCATGGCATGGGGGGGAGGCTCCCGCTCTTCTCTTCTTCTTTTCTTCTCTTCTTCTCTTCTTCATTTTCTTCTCCGGGCCGCTCCGCAATCCATGCTGGCATGGAGGGAGGCTCCCGCTGTGTGACGGCGCTCCTCGTCTGACAGTTCTTAAATAACGGGGGGCGGGGCTACCCGGTGACCCCGCCCCCCTCTGACGCACGGTGACTTGACGGGACTTCCCTGTGGCATTCCCCGTGACGTCACAGGGAAGTCCCGTCAAGTCACCGTGCGTCAGAGGGGGGCGGGGTCACCGGGTGGCCCCGCCCCCCCCGTTATTTAAGAACTGTCAGACGAGGAGCGCCGTCACACAGCGGGAGCCTCCCTCCATGCCAGCATGGATTGCGGAGCGGCCCGGAGAAGAAAAGAAGAAAAGAAGAAGAGAAGAAGAGAAGAAAAGAAGAAGAGAAGAGCGGGAGCCTCCCCCCCATGCCATGGGTGCGGAGCGGCCCGAGGAGAAGAAGATAGAAGACACCGCGGAGGAGATGCTGGACGAGAACGCCGGAGGAAGAACCAGAAGAGCCAGAAGAACCAGAAGAACCAGAAGATGAAGGAAGATAGAAGAAAGAAGAAGCATTTAAATAAAGGAATTGTCAAAAACTGTCTCTTGTCGTTTTTAACATTTTTGACACTTTTTTCGTGAAATGGTAGGGGTACTTATGTACCCCCTTACCATTTCACACAGGGGGGGGGCCGGGATCTGGGGGTCACCTTGTTAAAGGGGGCTTCCAGATTCCGATAAGCCCTCCGCCCGCAGACCCCCACAACCACCGGCCAGGGTTGTGGGGATGAGGCCCTTGTCCTCATCAACATGGGGACAAGGTGTTTTGGGGGGCTACCCCAAAGCACCCTCCCAATGTTGAGGGCATGTGGCCTGGTACGGTTCAGGAGGGAGGGGGGGCCGCACTCTCGTCCCCCCCTCTTTTCCTGCGGCCTGCCAGGTTGCGTGCTCGGATAAGGGTCTGGTATGGATTTTTGGGGGGACCCCACGCCGTTTTTTTTTTTTTTTTTGGCGCGGGGTTCCCCTTAAAATCCATACCAGACCTGAAGGGTCTGGTATGGAATTTAGGGGGAACCCCACGTCATTTTTTTTTTTTAATTTTGCCCGGGGTTCCCCTTAATATCCATACCAGACCTGAAGGGCCTGGTATGGAATTTAGGGGGACTCCCACGTCATTTTTTTTTTTTTATTTTGGTTCGGGGTTCCCCTTTGGGGAATTCCCATGCCGTTTTTATAAATGAACTTCTATGTGTATTGTCGGCAATGCAATAGCCGCGAGTAGTTTTAAATGAGTTTTTTCCTTCAAAATGTCATTTTGCTGTCAGACTGTTCTAAACACAGGAAACATGCGCCCCTTTACAGGCACACTATAGACACCCCCCAGGTACGAAATTTAAAGGGATATTACACTTTTATTGATTGACTTTAAGCATTATTAAAATCACTGCTCCTGAAAAAACGGCCGTTTTTAAAACTTTTTTTTGCATTGATCCATGTCCCCTGGGGCAGGACCCAGGTCCCCAAACACTTTTTATGACAATAACTTGCATATTAGCCTTTAAAATTAGCACTTTTGATTTCTCCCATAGACTTTTAAAGGGTGTTCCGCGGCATTCGAATTTGCCGCGAACACCCCAAATTGTTCGCTGTTCGGTGAACTTGCGAACAGCCAATGTTCGAGTCGAACATGAGTTCGACTCGAACTCGAAGCTCATCCCTATTCTTTACCACCCCCACCTCTTGAGTACCAGTGCCACATGCTGTAGAGATGGACACAGAGATGACAGGGTACTCTCTAGTGTCCCCGTGAATGCACACAACCCATAAAGTTTTGCTTACCGGGCCGATCATCCCAATTACTCTGGGATGAACCAGGGTTACCATGTTTCCAGAGTCCAACAAAGCCCTGGCAAGGAGGTGATTCACTCAAACTTCACACTCAAATGTTCCCTCACCAAGGTCAAGATGAGTTGTGCATGCTTTATGGGCATAAAAATACCCCTTCCGGAGAACCCCGCATTCCATGGGCTCCTCTTGCAGGGGGCAGTGTGCCTAGGTGTGGACCCAGGAATGACATTGCCAACATTGTACATCCCCTGCTCTCTGAACGGGAACAGAATGCTGAGGTGGTACTTGGCCTTCCGGGGTTGATCGTTTGGGCCGTAGCAGACTGGGCCCTTGGCACTTGGTAGGGCCGAGTAGATCCTCCACCACTGTATATCTTTCCACCCTCTTGTTTGGGGAACCAGCTAGATCACAGGATACAGGCTTTGCAATCAAAATAATATTTATTTAAATTAACCACTTCCATACCAGGCACTTTCCCACCTTCCTGCCCTGGACAATTTTTAGCTTTCAGCGCTGTCGCACTTTGAATGACAATTGCGCGGTCATGCAACACTGTACCCAAACTACATTTTTATAATTTTCTTCCCACAAATAGAGCTTTCTTTTGGTGGTATTTGATCGCCTCTGCGGTTTTAATTTTTTGCACTATAAACAAAAAAAGACAGACAATTTGGCACTTTCGATGCTGCTGTGTTATCCTGGGCACGTCATATGACATCCGGTCAGGATATCACAACCACTTTTCCACCGTCATTCTGCTATATGGCGGGCGACAAGTGGTTAAACAGTTTCACAGCAGCAAAAACAACAGAAAGAAACATCAGTCTCATGGACTTGCAGAGCTCAGAACTGCTTTCGCACTTAAACAGTCCTTGGTTTTTGTCGCAGGTAACTTTCCCTGCTAGCAGGCTTCCAAGCAGGACACTGCCATGCACTTTTACCGCTGTACACCAAACCACCATCCACAGTCTCCTCTATACTCCTCCACACCCACCTACAACTTTCTGTCTTTTTTTAAACTCACTTCCTCTGACAGGTGAGTTAACCCTCTTGCTTACTTAAAGGGACCACAGTCCAAACATAAGGGAAATATAGCGTCCTCCAAGGACACAGCCACGGCGTCCTGTACAGGAACTATATCTATACTAGACCAAGTGATTGCTATAGGGACCGCTGATCTGATTTGTCCAATCCTGTTTGGTCATTCCTTATATGGTTGCTACATGATTCTGTTCTTATTGTATTTTCTACTTTATCTATAGATGTATCCAAACTCATTTGACTCCTTCATAGCTGACCCATAAGGGATTCAAATTTTATAAAGGCCTTCATATCAGTCTTGCACAGTTGTACATGCTCCTCTCCTGTACTGAAATTCCTTACTCTGGATTTTACTGCATACTGTGAGAAGCACACTGTAAGCTTCTCACAGTGTGCATTAGAAGCTGCAGCTTGTCAGACAGAGCACAGTGGGTGTGACCTATGGTGATCAGTATGCAAATGCAGGCCCCCTTGATGATCCCACTCCTCCAGACTGACACTCGTCCATGTGGTATTTCAATAATTGCATAACTCCTCCCTAAAGCCAGTCCACTGCTTGCATCAGGGCTGAAAGCTCTTCAGAGGAGTTCTGAGGCAGGGTGCTGTAATGTTTTTAGGAAGCTATGTACAGCATCCTGCTGGTCCCTCCCACCAGCCATAATCTGCCTGCAGTCCATAGGGAAGCACAGAGACAGTGATGATATCACTTGGTCTGAAATAAGGTATGTTGTTAAAGCAGAAAGATTCAAGGGTTAAAGGTTAAAAAATGAATTAGTATGCTGACAAGGAGGATAAAGGAATCAGCTTTACTGCTTTGCAGTAACAAGGCGCCCCAGTCTAAAATTTAAAATACATAAATGTTGAATCAATCAATGGGAAACCTGAACCTGGAACAATCCATACAATCGCCTTGAAATTAACTTCACATCAGAAGCCTACATTCACATCATAGGTTCACCCATCAGATCAGAGGACCCTCCATTACATCAGAGGTCCTCCCGCCACATCAGAGGTTCACCCATCACATCAGAGGACCTCCCACCACATCAGAGGTTTAGGTTCATCCATCACATCAGAGGACTCCCCCCATCACATCAGAGGACCCCCATCACATCAAAGGACCCCCACCACATCAGAGGACTGCCCCTTCACATCAGAAGTCCTCCCACCACATCAGAGGTTCACCCATCATGTCAGAGGTCCTCCCACCACATCAGAAGTTCACCCATCACATCAGAGGTCCTCCCACCACATCAGAGGACTCCCCCATCACATCAGAGGACCCCCCATCACATCAGAGGACCCCCCTCACATCAGAAGTCCTCCCACCACATCAGAGGTATACCAATCACATCAGAGGTTCACCCATCACATCAGAGGTCCCCCATCCCATTAGAGGACCCCCCATCACATCAGAGGATCCCTCATCATCTGAGTTTTTTCCCATAACATCAGAGGTTCCTCTACCACACCAGTGGTCCTCCCTTCACATCAGAGGTGCACCCATCAAATCAGAAGTTCATCCATCACATCAGAGGTTCCCTCATTACATCAGATGTTCCTCCATCACATCAAAGGTTCCTCCATCACAACAGAGGTCCCCCATCACATCAGAGGTCCCCCCGTCACATCAGATAACTCCTTATCACATCAGAGGACTCCCCGTCACATCAGAGGTCCCCCCATCACATCAGAGGACCCCCTTTTACATCAGTGGTCCTCCCATCACATCAGAGGTCCCCCCCATCACATCAGAGGACCCTCCATCTAGGGATGGGCCGAACACCCCCCCCTTCGGTTCACGCTAGAACATGCGAACAGGCAAAAAATTTGTTCGAACACGCGAACACTGTTACAGTCTATGGGACACGAACATGAATAATCAAAAGTGCTAATTTTAAAGGCTTATTGGCATAGTATTGTCTTAAAAAGTGTTTGGGGACCTGGGTCCTGCCCCAGGGGACATGTATTACTGCAAAAAAAGTTTTAAAAACTGCCGTTTTTACGGGAGCAGTGATTTGAATAATGCTTAAAGAGAAACAATAAAAGTGTAATATTCCTTTAAATTTCGTACCTGGGGGGTGTCTATAGTATGCCTGTAAAGTGGCGCATGTTTCTCGTGTTTAGAACAGTCTGACAACAAAATTACATTTCTAAAGGAAAAAAAGTCATTTAAAACTACTCGCGGCTATAATGAATTGTCGGTCCAGCAATACACATGTTGATGGGGAGAAGGGCCTCATTCCCACAACCCTTGCCGGTGGTTGTAAGGGGTCTGCGGACAGGGGGCTTATCAGAATCTGGAAGCCCCCTTTAACAAGGGGACCCCCAGATCCCGGCCCCCCGTGTGAATTGGTAATGGGGTACAAATGTACCCCTACCATTTCACAAAAAAAACTGGGGGGTGTCTATAGTATGCCTGTAAAGTGGTGCATGTTTCTCGTGTTTAGAAAAGTCTGACAGTAAAATGACATTTCTAAAGGAAAAAAAGTCATTTAAAACTACTTGCGGCTATAATGAATTTTCGGCCCGGCAATACACATAAAAGTTCATTGGTAAAAACAGCATGGGATTTCCCCACAGGGGAACCCCGAACTAAAATTTAAAAAAAAAATGTGTGGGGGCCCCCAAATTCCATACCAGGCCCTTCAGGTCTGGTATGGAGTTTAAGGGGTACCCCGTGCCAAAATTCCAAAATTTAAAAAAAATGGCGTGGGGTCCCCCAAAAATCCATACCAGACCATTATCCGAGCATGCAACCTGGCAGGCCGCAAGAAAAGAGGGAGGGACGAGAGAGCGCCCCCCCTCCTGAACCGTACCAGGCCACATGCCCTCAACATTGGAAGGGTGCTTTAGGGTAGCCTCATCCCCACAACCCTTGCCGGTGGTTGTAAGGGGTCTGCGGACGGGGGGCTTATCGGAATCTGGAAGCCCCCTTTAACAAGGGGACCCCCAGATCCCGGCCCACCCCGTGTGAATTGGTAATGGGGTACAAATGTACCCCTACCATTTCACAAAAAAAGTGTCAAAAATGTTAAAAAACGACAATAGATGGTTTTTGACAATTCCTTTATTAAAATCTTCTTCTTTCCCCGCTTCTTCTTCCATCTTCTTCTGGTCTTCCTTCGGTGTTCTTCTTCTTCCTCCATCTTGTTCTTCCCCCCGCTTCTTCCTCTATCTTCCTCCGCTTCTTCCTCTATCTTCCTCCGCTTCTTCCTCTGGTCTTCTCATCCAGCATCTTCCTCCGGCTTCTTCTTCTCCGCTTCGTCCTCCAATCCTCCTCAGTGGGAGCCTCCCGCTGTGTGACGCTTCTGTTCAGGTGACAACTCTTATATAATGGAGGGCGGGGCCACCCAGTGACCCCGCCCCCCTCTGACGCACGCTGTCTTCCCTATGGCTTACCCCGTGTTGTCAGTCACCCGTTTACGTAAACGGACTGTTCTAAACATGGGAAACATGCGCCACTTTATAGGCATACTATAGACACCCCCCAGGTACGAAATTTAACTACTTGCTTACTGGGCACTTAAACCCCCCTCCTGCCCAGACCAATTTTCAGCTTTCAGTGCTCTCACACTTTGAATGACAATTACTCAGTCATGCAACACTGTACCCAAACAATTTTTTTGTCCTTTTTTTCATACAAATAGAGCTTTCATTTGGTGGTATTTGATCACCTCTGGGTTTTTTAATTTTTGCGCTATAAATGAAAAAAGACCGAAAATTTTGAAAAAAAATGCTTTTTTCTTCGTTTCTGTGATAAAATTTTGCAAATTAGCAATTTTTATTCATAAATGTTGGCCACAATTTATACTGCTACATATCTTTGGTAAAAATAACCCAAATTAGTGGATATTATGTGGTCTGTGTGAAATTTATAGAGTCTACAAGCTATGGTACAAATCATAAAAAAATGATCACATCTGATCACACCTGATGTACTGAGGCCCATCTCCTTTCTTGAGACCATAACAAGCCAGGAAAGTACAAATGCCCCCCAAATGACCCCTTTTTGGAAAGTAGACATTCCAGGGCATTTAGTAAGAGGCATGGTGAGTTATTTGAAGTTGTCATTTTTTCCCACAATTCTTTGCAAATTAAGGTTTTTTTTTTATTTTTTATATTTTTTTCAGAAAATTGTCATTGTAATAGCTTATTTCTCTCACATGGAATGTGCATACCACAAATGACACCACAAAATACATTCGGCTACTCCTCCTGAGTATTACAATACCACATGTGTGGGACTTTTTCACTAACTGGCCACATACAGAGGCCCAACATGCAGGGAGCATCATCAGGTGTTCAAGGAGCATAAATTACCCATCTAACTTGTTGACTACCTATTACATTTTGAAGGCCCTAGAGCACCAGGACAATGGAAACGCCCACAAAATGACCCCATTTTGGAAAGCTAACACCCCAACGTATAATCTATGAGGCATAATGAGTCTTTTGAATGGTTCATTTTTTTCCAGAAGTTTTTGGAAAATGTGGAAAAATATGAAAACGCATTTTTTTTTACACAAAGTTGTCCGTTTATAAGATATTTCCAACACATAGCATTTACATAGCAAAAATAACACCCCGAAATACATTCTGCTACTCCTCCTGAGTAAAACGATACCACATGTGTGAGACTTTTACACAGCCTGACCACATACAGAGGCCTAACATTGAAGTAGCACCTTCAGGTGTTCTAGGAGCATAAATTACACATCTCGATTCTCACCCACCTATTACACTTTTGAAGGTCCTGGAGCACCAGGACAATGTAAACGCCCACAAAATGACACCATTTTGGAAAGCTAACACCCCAACGTATAATCTATGAGGCATAATGAGTCTTTTGAACGGTTCATTTTTTTCCAGAAGTTTTTGGAAAATGTGGAAAAAAATGAAAACGCATTTTTTTTTTACACAAAGTTGTCCGTTTATAAGATATTTCCAACACATAGCATTTACATAGCAAAAATAACACCCCGAAATACATTCTGCTACTCCTCCTGAGTAAAATGATACCACATGTGTGAGACTTTTACACAGCCTGACCACATACAGAGGCCTAACATTGAAGTAGCACCTTCAGGTGTTCTAGGAGCATAAATTACACATCTCATTTCTCACCCACCTATTACACTTTTGAAGGCCCTGGAGCACCAGGACAAAGGAAACGCCCACAAAATGACCCCATTTTGTAAAGCTAACACCCCAACGTATAATCTATGAGGCATAATGAGTCTTTTGAACGGTTCATTTTTCCAGAAGTTTTTGGAAAATGTGGAAAAAAATGAAAACGCATTTTTTTTTTACACAAAGTTGTCCGTTTATAAGATATTTCCAACACATAGCATTTACATAGCAAAAATAACACCCCGAAATACATTCTGCTACTCCTCCTGAGTAAAACGATACCACATGTGTGAGACTTTTACACAGCCTGACCACATACAGAGGCCTAACATTGAAGTAGCACCTTCAGGTGTTCTAGGAGCATAAATTACACATCTCATTTCTCACCCACCTATTACACTTTTGAAGGCCCTGGAGCACCAGGACAATGGAAACGCCCACAAAATGACCCCATTTTGGAAAGCTAACACCCCAACATATAATCTATGAGGCATAATGAGTCTTTTGAATGGTTCATTTTTTTCCAGAAGTTTTTGGAATATGTGGAAAAAAAATGAAAACCCATTTTTTTTTTACACAAAGTTGTCCGTTTATAGGATATTTCCAACACATAGCATTTACATAGCAAAAATGACACCCCAAAATACACTGTGGCACTCCTTCTGAGTATGGCAATACCACATGTGTGAGACCTTTACACAGCCTGGCCACATACAGAGATCCAACATGCAAGGAACACCATCAGGTGTTCCAGGGACACATAGCATGCATATACCAAGAATTACACCCCAAAATACATTATGCTGAGCAAAGAGAAACAAAAGATTACCTGTGGTTTTAGTAGTATAGTTGTCCCCAGGAGGATAGCACTGGTCCAGGCAGGGACTTGGTCAGCAACAGCGAACACAATTTTTCAGGCAGCAGGCAGAAATACTGTCCATAGTCAGTACAGGCAGCAGGCAGGGATACTGTCCATAGGTCAGTGCAGTGCAGGGTCAGTGCAGGCAGAGATTGTCAGCAGTGCCAAAATATTGGTCTTGGTAGTAGGCAGAAACAAGGTCCATGTGCTGTGGTCAGTGCGACAAACAGAGGCATGACAGCAGTAACTCCTACAGGCAGCAGGCAGAAGTAGGGCCTCGTTCAGGACAGAATGGGGACAGGGGTAGAGGCTTCTCCCACCCAAATCTCTTTGAAGCCTCCGAGTCTCCAGACCCTAATCTAGGAATGAGAAAACAAAGAAAATTGTTTTCTTCATCCAGAAAAACTATTCTGGAGCCCCTCACATATGTGAGACCCCTGTGTTGAATCCCACTAGTCCAGTTGCAGGGTACAAGATCAGTCCAAGAGGCAGGCAAGAGGCATGGTCAAACAGTCCAAGGTCAGTTCCAGATCAGGCAAAGGTATGTACAGAATCGTTAGGCAGAAGCATGGTCGAATAACAGTCCAGGGTCAGTTCCATATCAGGCAGAGGTATGTACAGAATCGTTAGGCAGAAGCATGGTCGAAAAAACAGTCCAGGGTCAGTTCCAGATGAGGCAGCGGTATGTACAAAATCGGCAGGCAGAAGCGTGGTCAAATAACAAGCCAGGGTCAGTTACAGAGCAGGCAGTGGCATAAGGGGTGTGAAGGCAGGAACTGAGGATTACGGTTACCATACTTCACTAATAATTTAGTGAAGTATGGTAACGGCGGAAGCATTCACCTATACAGAGGCCTGGTTCGGAAGGACATTCTGCACAATAATAAGATGTGTCTCTTCTGACTCCTGCTCTGGTACACACCTTACATCTTTTTTGGCGTCTTTGGCCTGTTGGTCTGGGAGGGAGTTTATCTGGAAAGTGGCGCTCGGAGAGTCGACTAACAACATCTGATCGGATGTTTACTGGTGGGCCGTTCGGGAATATAAGGGCAGTGTAAATTTCCTCCAGGTAGCCAAGGAAGCGTTGGGGGTTTTGGGTGGATTTGCAGTAAATGATATAGGAGTTGTATATGGCCAATTGAAAAAAATAAATCGCTACTTTTTTGTACCAGTGGTATGTCCTTCTTGAGGCAAGATATGGTTCCAACATTTGATCGTTAAAGTCGACTCCCCCCATAAACAAATTGTATTGATGGATGCATGTGGGTTTCTGGATGGGGCCATTCCTTCTGGGGATTTCCACATAGGTGTTGTTGTGGATGGAAGACAACATATACACATCCCTTCTGTCCCTCCACTTCACTGCCAGAATCTCTTTGTTACGCAGACATGCCGTTTCTCCTTTTCTCAACTTCTTATTAACAAGACTTTGAGGAAAGCCCTTCCGATTTTTTTTCACGGTGCCACATGCTGGCGTCTTCTTCCGATGAAGGTTGTGGAACAGGGGCAGAGAAGTGTAGAAGTTATCTACATACAGGTGGTATCCTTTGTCGAGTAGGGGGTATATGAGGTCCCAAACAACTTTCCCGCTGGTTCCCAAGTAGTCCGGGCAATTAGGAGGCTGCAGCTGGGTGTCCTTCCCTTCGTACACCCTGAAGGAATATGTGTACCCTGTGGCTCGGTCACATAGTTTGTACACCTTCACCCCATAGCGGGCCCTTTTGCTGGGGATATATTGCTTAATTTTAAGCCTGCCGCTAAATTTCACAAGGGACTCATCTACACATATTTGTTGGTCCGGGGTGAACAGCTGGGGGAATACTTCGGAAAAATAATTTAATATTGGGCGAATTTTGTAAAGCCTGTCAAAATTTGGATCAGTTCGGGGAGGGCACTGGGTATTGTCGCTGAAATGTAGGAACCTCATTATCATCAGATACCTGGTTCTGGGCATTACCGCGGAGAAGAGCGGCATGTGGTGGAGGGGGTGGGTTGACCAATAGGAACGGAATTCGTTTTTTTGAGTGAGCCCCATATTCAATGTGAGGCCCAAAAAAACCTTGAACTCCTCCACTGTCAGGTCTCTCCACTCAAAGGGACGGGCATAATATGATGTGGGATTTTGCAAAATAAATTGCTGTGCATACAGGTTGGACTGGGCCACAATTGACGCCAACATGTCCTCCGTAAAAATTAAATTAAAAAAATTAATTGGGGTGAAATTCCCTGTATCCACCTGGACTCCTGGCTGGGCCGTGAAAGGGGGAACGCTAGCTTCTCCTGAATTGGGAGGAAGCCACAAGGGGTTCTGAAGTGCAAAGGGAAGGCTGGCATGGGACCTAACCCTTTGGGGCTGGGGTGACACCCCACTGGTACTTGGCCTTTCTTGCCGAGGCACTGCGGTGCTAGTGGATGGCACTGCAGTGCTAGTGGATGCCACTGCGATGCTGGCGGATGCCACTGCGGTGCTGGCGGATGCCACTGCGGTGCTGGCGGATGCCACTGCGGTGCTGGTGGATGCCACTGCCTCCTCACTAGAACGCCTTCGTTTGGTGGGCCGAGTTTCTTCCTCCGAGTCTGTAAGTGTTTCACTACTGAGGACTGGCTCGTAATTTACGTCAGAATCCGAATTGGAGAGGGAATCTGAAAAAGAGAGCTCCGCGTTGCTCTCGTCGGCCGTAGAAAGAATTTGGTATGCCTCCTCGGCGGAAAAGCTTTTTTTGGACATGGCTGCTGGTGGTTTATGAGATTGCACAGCTGTGTGCTAAGCCTGCACTGATGAGGTGGCACTAATTGATGGCACAGATGTGCACTGATGAGGCGGCACAGGTGGGCACTGATCGCACAGATAGGCACTGATGAGGCGGCACAGATGGGCACTGATGGGCACTGATGAGGCGGCACAAATGGGCACTGAGGCAGCAGATGAGCACTGAGGAAGCAGCACAGATGTGCACAGATTTACACTAATGAGGCGGCACAGGTGGGCACAGATATGCACTGATGTGGCACAGGGTGGAGGTGGCACAGATGGGCACTGATGAAGCGGCACAGATGGGCACTGATGAAGCGGCACAGATGGGCACTGATAAGGCAGCACAGATGGGCACTGATAAGGCAGCACAGATGTGCACTGAAGCGACAGATGGGCACTGATTGGTACAGATGGGCACTGATGAGGTGGCACAGATGGGCACTGAGGAGATGGCACAGATGGGCACTGAGGAGATGGCACAGATGGGCACTGATGAGTTGGCACAGATGGGCACTGATGAGTTGGCACAGATGCGCACTGATTGCACAGATGCGCACTGATTGCACAGATGTGCACTGCACAGACAGGCACTGATGGGCACAGACGGGCACTGATGGACACAGACGGGCACTGATGGGCACAGACGGGCACTGATGGGCACTGATGGGCACAGACGGGCACAGATGGGCACAGATGGGCACTGATGATGCACTGATGGCACAAGTGGGCACTGATGTGCACAGGTGGGCACAGATGACACTATATTGGTGTCACTGTGGGCACTGTTGGGCACTTTTTGGGCACACTTTGCTGTTTTACTACTCACAGAATCTCTCTCTCCTCACACGCCGTCTCTGTGTGAGGAGAGAGAGAGCCGGCAATGAGAGATGATCTCAATTGTTTACCTTTTAGATCATCTCTCATTGGAGGCGGCGATCGCGCTGTAAACGGCCGCTGTGATTGGCCGTTTACAGCGATCTGTGATTGGCTGTGTCCAAGGGACACGGCCAACACAGATTTTCCCCGAGGCGCGCTCACGAGAGCGCGCTGGGAATGAGGAAAGGGGAGGACGTCAATGGACGTCGTCCCGGTTTTTCAGATCCGCTTTGTTGCCGTCATTTGGCAATGGCCCGGATCTGAGCAGGTTAAAGGAATATTACACTTTTATTTTTTCACTTTAAGCATTATTAAAATCACTGCTCCCGAAAAAACGGCCGTTTTTAAAACTTTTTTTTGCATTGATACATGTCCCCTGGGGCAGGACCCAGGTCCCCAATCACTTTTTATGACAATAACTTGCATATTAACCTTTAAAATTAGCACTTTTGATTTCTCCCATAGACATAAAGTGTGTTCCGCGGCTTTCGAATTTTCCACGAACACCCCAAATTGTTCGCTATTTGGCGAATGGGCGAACAGCCAATGTTTGAATTGAACTCATGTTCGACTCGAACATAAAGCCCATCCCTACCTCCATCATATCAAAGGTTCACCCATCAAATCGGAGGACCCGATTACTTGACATGTCATCCTTATACATGGGCTGGCTATACATAAGTCTTCCAATAACATCGGAGTCCTCCTATCACAGAGCTCCCCGATTATAGAGCCCCCACCCCACAGTCTCCCCACATCATAGACCCCCCCACACCCCATCCGCATTCACACAGTCCCCTCTTAACATCAGAGCCCTAACTTTACCTAAAGTAAAGCAGCTTTAGAGGGGGAGAGAGGAGGAAGTCTGGGTGAGGCAGACTTCCATCATCCCCTGAATGCTAGGGGCAGCTGTGTATGTCGCCTGCCATAAATCAGTCGTGCCTTGTCATAGTGCAGGTGAGCCGGTCACCATCACCATAGAAATTAACTTTGTCATGTGTCCTAGACTTAGAGCGTTACTGCTTGTTATGGTCCTAGAAGCTGGCTCGCCTGTTCTGTGCCAACTCATGATGCAGATTCAAGGCAAACTGAGTCCCATTCTAGCGGCACCCCAGGGGAACCCAGACGACACCCTGGTTGAGAAACATTGAGCTAGGGTTCTGCTTTGATAGCACTATTGATAGATGGGGCATCTATAATGTAGTCTGTATTAGGGCCGGCACTATGAGAAGCAGATCTGTTGTAATAATACTCCTCTATGAATAGAATATTAATATATTTAGTATTCTCTTCTGTTTCCTAATGCCCATTATTAGAGTAATTATGTGTATGACTATGGCCAGGGCCGGATTAACATAGGGGCTGATGGAGCTGCAGCTCCAGGCCCCTGCCTTAAAATCGGCCCTCCCAGTCAGCAGTAAAAGGCCGATTTTCTCGTGTCCATAAACTTCTATGGGACAGGAGAAGCTGTGTGTAAATGGAGGGGTGTCTGGCTGCATCTGTGTTTGCTCACTGTGTTTATTACATTGTCACAGTGCACAGTTCTCCCCTACACAAATGGGAGAGGCTGAGTCGGCTCTGCCCCTCCCCTCCCCTCTCTCACTCTGTGAAGTCTGTGGCTGTGTAGTGAAGGAGCTGTGTGGGTGGGAAATTATGAACAGAACAGCGGCAGATATCTGAGTGATGAGCCTCCAGGGACCATCCAAATGTGAGCTCAGTGACTCTTATCTCCCTTCCCCTCCTTTTTATCTTATTCCTCCAGCAGTAGCTCTTATAACTGCAGCCAAAGTGTTAAGAATTGTGTCCTCAGCCTGTGGTAGTACTCGGTCCCTTGTGCTTTTAGGAAGGGTTCACACTGGTTTGCTATGTTTTGGCCCATTGCTGGTGTATCCACAGTTTTCCTGCATTTTACTCACAGTCCTATTGATTTCTATTAGGTTGCGTGTTTTTTTCTGAAAGTGCACCAAAATTCCTGCATGCTGCATCTTATCTTTGGCGCACTGTCAGAAAATGCAGCAAAACCTGCAACCTGATATATATCAATAGGACTGCAGCTAAAACTGCAGATACACAAGCAGTGCGGCCGACTGCAGCACACCAGTGTGAGCCCAAAGGCTTGTACACACCCCCCTCTGTAGAACTTGGTCTGATCAATACTCCTGGCATACACACACACGGCCATACCATCCCAGCTCAGGAGGGGTAGGGGCTCCAGGGATTTGATTGACTATACAGGCCTTGTCCCTCCTATCTGTCTGGGCAGAGTTCTGGAGGCAGTGGCAGGCTGCTGGTGGCAAGTGGCACACTCTATCTGGTTGCATGCTGCTGGTGGCAAGTGGCACACTGTGTCTGGTGGCAGGCTGCTGACTGTATCTGGTGGCAGGTGGCACACTGTATCTGGTGGCAGGCTTCTGTTGGCAAGTGGCACACCATATCTGATGGCAGGCTGCTGGTGGCAAGTGGCACACTGTATCTGGTGGCAAGTGGCACACTGTATCTGGTGGCATGCTGCTGGTGGCAAGTGGCACACTGTATCTGGTGGCAGGCTGCTGGTGGCAAGTGGCACACTATCTGGTGGCAAGTGGCACACCATATCTGGTGGAATGCTGCTGGTGGCAAGTGGCACACTGTATCTGGTGGCATGCTGCTGGTGGCAAGTGGCACACTGTATCTGGTGGCAGGCTGCTGGTGGCAAGTGGCACACTGTGGCGGGTAGCAGGCTGTGGGTGGCAAGTAGCACACCATATCTGGGGCAGGCTGCTGGTGGCAAGTGGCACACTGTATCCGGTGGCATGCTGCTTGTGGCAAGTGGCACACTGTATCTGGTCGCAGGCTGCTGTTGGCAAGTGGAACACCATATCTGGTGGCAGATTGCTGGTGGCAAGTGGCACAGTGTATCTGGTGACAGACTGTTGGTGGCAAGTGGCACACTGTATCTGGTGACAGGCTGCTTGTGGCAAGTGGCACACTGTATCTGGTGGCAAGTGGCACACTGTATCTGGTGGCATGCTGCTGGTGGCAAGTGGCACACTGTATCTGGTGGCAGGCTGCTGGTGGCAAGTGGCACACTGTGTCTGGTAGCAGGCTGTGGGTGGCAAGTAGCACACCATATCTGGGGCAGGCTGCTGGTGGCAAGTGGCACACTGTATCCGGTGGCATGCTGCTTGTGGCAAGTGGCACACTGTATCTGGTCGCAGGCTGCTGTTGGCAAGTGGAACACCATATCTGGTGGCAGATTGCTGGTGGCAAGTGGCACAGTGTATCTGGTGACAGAATGTTGGTGGCAAGTGGCACACTGTATCTGGTGACAGGCTGCTTGTGGCAAGTGGCACACTGTATCTGGTGGCAAGTGGCACACTGTATCTGGTGGCAGGCTGCTGGTGGCAAGTGGCACACTATCTGGTGGCAAGTGGCACACCATATCTGATGGCATGCTGCTGGTGGCAAGTGGCACACTGTATCTGGTGGCAGGCTGCTGGTGGCAAGTGGCACACTGTGTCTGGTAGCAGGCTGTGGGTGGCAAGTAGCACACCATATCTGGTGGCAGACTGCTTGTGGCAAGTGGCACACTGTATCTGGTCGCAGGCTGCTGTTGGCAAGTGGAACACCATATCAAGTGGCAGGCTGCTGGTGGCAAGTGGCACAGTGTATCTGGTGGCAAGTGGCACACCGTATCTGGTGGCATGCTGCTGGTGGCAAGTGGCACACTGTATCTGGTGGTAAGTGGCACACTGTATCTGGTGGCATGCTGCTTGTGGCAAGTGGCACACTGTATCTGGTGGCAGGCTGCTGTTGGCAAGTGGCACACCATATCTGGTGGCAGGCTGCTGGTGGCAAGTGGCACACCGTATCTGGTGGCATGCTGCTGGTGGAAAGTGACACACTGTATCTGGTGGCAGGCTGCTGGTGGCAAGTGGCACACTGTATCTGGTGGTAAGTGGCACACTGTATCTGGTGGCAGGCTGCTGGTGGCAAGTGGCACACCGTCACTGGTGGCAGGCTGCTGGTGGCAAGTGGCACACTGTATCTGGTGGCAGGTTGCCGGTGGCAAGTGGCACACTGTATCTGGTGGCAGGTTGCAGGTGTTAAGTGGCACACTGCATCTGATAGCAGGCTATGGGTGGCATCTGGCGGCAGGCGATGGTGGCAAGTGACAAGCTCAGGTTCCCACTGATTCTGCATCATGATGAGTTGAACTATTTCACTATATATTACAATGTAGTAATAGAAATAATGGAATTTGATCATCCTGACGCCATATCAAGCATAGTGTCAGGATGATTTTAAGTGCTAACACCAGCCATTTGCCCGAAAAATCACCCCCGCCACCTATTTCCCCATCAAACCCAAGACTACATCCCCCCTCATCTTTTTTTTGGGAAGGGGGGGATGTCCCTGAATGGCAGTTTGGAAATGTGGTCGCCCTATGTTGCTGTTAGTGAGAGACTGCATAGCAGGTGGTATTGGTGGTGTTGCTGCTGCTCAGAGGCTGCACGGCTGATATTACTGGTGAGAGTAGATTTAATTTGTTTTAGCAAAAAATGTTTGCACTTTCATATTGTTTCCATAAAAAGGCCCACCAAAATCCTCAGCACCAGGCCCATGATGCTCTTAATCTGGCCCTGACTATGGCATGTTACAAAAGTACATCTTGAATAATATAACTGAATGTTTAGTAGTTCAGGATTTTCATTAGCATTATATGAGTGTTGGCTTCCACACAACTAAATGAGCCTCTATTGAACCCCATGACTTAAAGCAGAACTCCAGCCCTCCCTTCAGTCTGGGCAGTTTTACAGGATCCTCTCCTCCTGAAATTGCTCGCTCTTATTTCAATGCACACTGTGAGCTTCTCACAGTGTGCATTAGAAGCTGGAGCAAGTCAGGTACAGCCTGCCTCATTTCCTGGCTGGAGTACATCCAGCATCATCTAGCTCTATCCTCCCAACCTTACTGTCCCTGGCCTGCCCCTTTAATTAAATTTTAGTTCTTTCAATTATGGAGGTTTGGCATCACAAGTGTTTGGCTTTAAATTAAAGTTCTTGTGTTGCACTAGTATTGTGTGCACTTTGCTTTACTGTACACCATTAGAGATTAATGGAGACTGCCATTGCTGACCTCTCCCTCTGGGAATCACTTCTCTGGCTGTCAAGTTGATGCTAAAGTTTCAGTGCTGTGATAATAAATTGTAACATTTTTCTGATGCTCATTTATAGCATGAGTGTTCTGTACGTCAAAAGTTTTATAGCCAGACACAGGCAGGCAACTAGTATTTTTCAGAAGGACATCAGTAATCTTGGTCTCCAATCCCCATACTTTTCATAAGACTGATTTCTAAACTGTTTAGTATTTATACAAGGGTGCCATCTAGTGGAATATATTGTGTATGACAGCCATTGAAAAAATAAAAAAAAAATCTCTTGCGAACACAATAGTACTGGAAAATATATACTATATTTGAAGCAGAAAAAATTTGCACATTAAATCAGGACTATTGCCAATTATTTTTTTCTAATCCAGCACTGCTTATGCGCTTTCAGAAACCACTCACAGCACAGAAAATACACTTTAACCACTTGCCGAACAGCCGCCGTCATTATATTGTGGCAGTTTGGCACTAGGGCTGGGGAAAAAAATCGATTTGAATCTTGAATCGAGTTGAGAGGTCAAATCGATTCAAATTTTCAGCAAATCGATTTTTTTTTTTTCACCAGGATCGGCGCTGACACCGCACCGGTCCTGAGGAGCTGCGGGCAGGAGTTTTTAGGCGAGGCCGTGGCTTCGGCCTAGTCCGCAAGGCTGGACGCTGCGGACTAGGCTAAAGCCGCGGCCTCGCCTAAAAACTCCTGCCTGCAGCTCCCCAGGACCGGCGCTGGCACCGCCGCGCCAGTCCTGAGGAGATGCGGGCAGGAGTTTTTAGGTGAGGCCACAGCTTCGGCCTAGTCCGCGAGGCCGGACGCCGCGGACTAGGCCGAAGCCTTGCCTAAAAACTCCTGCCTGCATCTCTTCAGGAAAATCGCCCACCTCTAAGTCACATCTCCACACAGTAATGCCCTGTACACACGATCGGACATTCCGACAACAAAATCCATGTTTTTTTCCGACGGATGTTGGCTCAAACCTGTATTGCATACACTCAGTCACACAAATCTTGTTGGAAATCCCGAACGTAAAGAACGTGGTGACGTACAACCTGTACGACGAGCCAAGAAAAATGAAGTTCAATAGCCAGCGCGGCTCTTTTGCTTGATTCCGAGCATGCGTGGAACTTTGTGCGTCAGATTGTGTACATATGATCGGAATTTACGACAACAGATTTTGTTGTCAGAAAATTTGAGAACCAGCTCTCAAATTTTGTGTGACAGAAATTCCGATGGTAAATGTCCAATGGAGTCTACATACGGTCGGAATTTCTGACAACAAGCTCCTATTGAACATTTTCCGTCAGAAAATCCTATCGTGTGTACGGGGCATTGGCATCACCTAGCAGGGAACACATTTAACCCCTTGATCGCCCTCTAGTGTTAACCCCTTCCCTACCAGTGACACTTACACAGTAATCAGTGTATATTAACCACTTCAGATCCGGGCCATTGCCAAATGACGGCAACAGCGCAGATCTACATTGCGGGGACTACGTCTATTGACGTCGTCCCGTGCACGAGCAGCCTGCGCGCCCCCTGCAGGGCGCGCGCGGCGCGCTCGGTGATCAGCGAGTCTATGAGACTCGCCTGATCACAGATCAGAGTAAGGGGTCGGTCCCGACCCCTTACCACATGATCAGCTGTCAGCCAATGACAGCTGATCATGTGACATCAACAGAGCCGGTAATCGGCTATTTTTCCTCCTCGCGCTGACAGCATGAGGAGGGAAAAAAAAACCCGATCACCGGCAGCCGTGATCGGGACATCAGTCCTGATCACGGCGATCATCTGCCCCCTGTCAGGGACACAGCAATAGGCAGCAGTGCTGCCTACCAGTGCCCACCAGCGTCACCCATCAGTGCCCACAGTGCCATCAATCAGTGCCATCCATCAGTGCCCACAGTGCCACCCATCAGTGCCCACAGTGCCACCCATCAGCGCCCACATCAGTGCAACAACAGTGCTGCACATCAGTGCCACCTATCAGTGCCCATCAGTGTCACCTACCAGTGCCCATAAGTGCCCATCAGTGCCGCCCATCACTGCCCATCAGTGCCACCCATCAGTGCCACCCATCAGTGCCGCCCATCAGTGCCCCCCATCAGTAGTACCTATCAGTGCCCATCAGTGCCACCCATCCGTGCCACCCATCAGTGCCACCCATCAGCGCCCATCAGTGGCCATCAGTGCTGCCTTATCTGTGCCCATCAGTACCGCCTTATCTGTCCCCATCAGTGCTGCTTTAACTGTGCCTATCAGTGCTGCCATAACTGTGCCCATCAGTGCTGCCTTATCTGTGCCTATCCATGCCCATCAGTGCAGCTTATCAGTGCCCACCAGTGCCGCCTCATCAGCGCATGTCAATGAAGGAGAAAAATTACCTGTTTGCAAAATTTTATAACAAACTATTAAACATGATTTTTCAAAAATTTTCATCTTTTTTAGTTTGTTTAGCAAAAAATAAAAACCCCAGGTGTGATTAAATACCACCAAAAGAAAGCTCTATTTGTGGGAAAAAAATGATAAAAATTTAATTTGGGTACAGTGTTGCATGACCGCGCAATTCTTATTCAAAGTGCGTCAGCGCTGAAAGCTGAAAATTGGTCTGGGCAGGAGGGGGTTTAAGTGCCCAGTAAGCAAGTGGTTACTGATCGCTGTATAAATGTCAATGGTCCCAAAAATGTGTCAAAAGTGTCCGATCTGTCCGCCGCAATGTTGCAGTCCCCATAAAAATTGCTGATCACCGCCATTACTAGTAAAAAAAAAAAAAAAAATGCCATAAATCTATTCCCTATTTTGTAGACACTATAACTTTTGGGCAAACCAATCAATATATGCTTATTGCTATTTTTTTTTTATTAAAAATATGTAGAAGAATATCAATTGGCCGAAACTGAGGAAGAAATTCATTTTTTTATATTTATTTTTGGTGGGGGGGGGGGTATTTATTATAGCAAAAAATAAAAAATATTGCTTTTTTTTTCCAAAATTGTTGTTCTTTTTTGTTTATAGCGCAAAAAATAAAAACCACAGAGGTGATCAAATACCACCAAAAGGAAGCTCTATTTGTGGGAACAAAAGGAGGTCAATTTTGTTTGGGTACAGCGTCGCATGACTGCGCATTTGTCAGTTAAAGTGACGCAGTGCCGTATCGCAAAAAATGGCCTGGTCATTAAGGAGGCAAATCCTTCCAGTCCTTATATAGTTAAACCATAATGGTGGCTATACACGCTTTAATAAATGATCAATTTATTTTTTGATTGATCTCCTTCAATAGGAATAATCAGTCTATAGATGACAACCCATTAAATTTATATGCCACATTTGGGGAAGTGGATTTCAATCGAAAGCTGGAAGGGAGAATGAGAAGAAAGTGAAGTAGATATGGCGCTGTTCTATTGTGTTTGTGCACCTGATCCCTGATAAACATAAGTATACAAAACAAATGTGAACATGCGTTAATGCATTTGACATGCGTTATATATGATTGCTACAACATATCAATTGTATACGTGAAAAAATAAATAAAAATAAAAATAAAATATTAATGTTAACCTAAATCTCAGAAAAATGGGGACAGTTAGGTCCCATGTGACCTGCGTTGAGAGATACAAATATATAATCCCATATAAATAACAATAAAGTGCTTCTGTGCTGGTGAAGGATTAGTGTTAATATTAACCACTTATCAAGTTAGTGACCTTAATGAAATTAATAAACTTGAATCTCAAAAAAGGGGACTGATTCAGTCCCATATACATGCATTTAAAAATATATAGTCCCACTTAGTGAATATTCAAAAAAGTGCTTCTGTGCTGGTAAAAATTAGTGTTGATCATTTCCACTTTCCAAGTGTGACCACAGCATACGTATCTTATCCGTGCTCTTTTTGTGGCTGCACTCACCAGAATTCCCCCCGCCTCCCCCCCCCCCCCTTGGGGTATGGAGCATTCACAGTATCTGCCACTGTGTAGCACTTTAAAGGCTGGAAGATCCCCAATGTAATGGCAGTTCTCCAATCTTGTACCATATACCATATAGAGCATAGGGAGAATGTCTGTTAAAAAGGTAAACAACCTTGTTGCCGTAGGAACCGGTTTGTTTACAAACCTGAGTTGTAAAATAGACAGCGGGAGGCTGTCTATTTTACAGCTCAGGTTTGTAAACAAGTAAACAAAAAGGTTGCTATGGCAACAAGGTTGTTTACCTTTTTGGCTGATATCTCATATATAGGGCTATGGTCACTATGGGCAACAGGCAATTTTTACCTTTTTTTTTTTTTTTTTTTACCAATAACATGCTTCATGTAATAAGCCTATAATGTGACCTATTTCAAAGGTCTCCAAACACTGCCATTTATTTCACACTGTATGTTAATAAACTGAATCTCTGATTGGTTGCTATTGGCGACATGTTTGTACACTTGTCCTTTACACTAGGAAGGGAACAAAGGGTCTAATAGCATGAAGCATGATAATCAGGGGCGGACTGACCATTCGGGTACTCGGGCACTGACCGAGGGCCCCATGCCACTAGGGGGCCCCATCAAGGTTGCCAGGCTCAGTAAAACCAGGGACAGATTGTAAAAATCTGTGTATTTTTACATCTGTCCCTGAAATGTCTGACACTGACATCATTTTGATGTAAAATTTTGGAGGCTATAGCTGCTCCGCCCCTCCACTACCTCTTCAACCAATGGGAACACAGTGTACACGCCCCCTTCCCCCGCGCGGCTTCTTTGAATACAGAGCAGGATATGCCGACAGCTGGAGGAGAGGAGAGGGAGGTGGGGAAACATCTGCAGGGTGGGATGGACTTCAGGCTGATGCAAGGTAAGCTGACTAACTTGAGTTAAATGTCGTTTTATCAGTGCTTTCTCTGGTGAGCAGAAGGAGGAGGCTGTGTTTTCCTCTAGCAGAGCTCCTGTCTCTGAGGCTGTTAGATCGTTTTTCTGTGTGTGAGAAGTGCATTTCTCCTGGGGGAAGGATGTTCTGAACTTCTCTCCCAATCTCTGCTACATCTCCCTACTGATTACCTGCCCACTAATACACAGGCACATCATCCTCCTCTCCTGTATTACCACTGAATGTGTCTGTGAGCTGCTGGGGCACTACAAGTCCCAGCATGTCAGGAGATGGGGCAGCAGCAGTGTGTTAGACTAATTTCTAGATGAAAAGTGCTGGTGTGTGTATATGTACAGTCTGGTCCATAAATATTGGGACATCGACAGAATTCTAATCTTTTTGGCTCTATACACCACCACAATGGATTTGAAATGAAACAAACAAGATGTGCTTTAACTGCAGACTTTCAGCTTTAATTTGAGGGTATTTACATCCAAATCAGGTGAATGGTGTAGAAATTACAACAGTTTGTATATGTGTCTCCCACTTTTTAAGGGACCAAAAGTAATGGGACAACTGGCTGCTCAGCTGTTCCATGGCCAGGTGTGTGTTATTCCCTCATTATCCCATTTACAAGGAGCAGATAAAAAGTCCAGAGTTCATTTCAAGTGAGCTATTTGTATTTGGAATCTGTTGCTGTCAAATTTCAATATGAGATCCGAAGAGCTGTCACTATCAGTGAAGCAAGCCATCATTAGGCTGAAAAAACAAAACAAACCCATCAAAGAGATAGCAAAAACAGTAGGTGTGGCCAAATCAATTGTTTGGAACATCCTTAAAAAGAAAGAACGCACCGGTGAGCTCAATAACACCAAAAGACACAGAAGACCACGGAAAACAACTGTGGTGGATGACCGAAGAATTCTTTCCCTGGTGAAGATAACACCCTTCACAACAGTTGTCCAGATCAAGAACACTCTCCAGGAGGTAGGTGTATGTGTGTCAAAGTCAACAATTAAGAGTAGACTTCACCAGAGTAAATACAGACGGTTCACCACAAGATGTAATCCATTGGTGAGCCTCAAAAACAGGAAGGCCAGGTTAGAGTTTGCCAAACAACATCTAAAAAAGCCTTCACAGTTCTGGAACAACATCCTATGGACAGATGAGACCAAGATCAACTTGTACCAGAGTGATGGGAAGAGAAGAGTATGGAGAAGGAAAGGAACTGCTCATGATCCAAAGCATACCACCTCATCAGTGAAGCGTGGTGGTGGTAGTGTCATAGTGTGGGCATGTATGGCAGCCAGTGGAACTGGTTCTCTTGTATTTATTGATGATGTGACTGCTGACTAGGGATGAGCCCAACACCCCCCGGTTCAGTTCGCACCAGAACCTGCGAACGGACAGAAAGTTCGCATGAACGTTAGAACCCCATTGACGTCTATGGGACTCGAACGTTCGAAATCAAAAGTGCTCACTTTAAAGGCTAATTTGCATGGTATTGTCCTAAAAAGGGTTTGGGGACCCGGGTCCTACCCCAGGGGACATGTATCAATGCAAAAAAAACTTTTAAAATCGGCCGTTTTTTCGGGAGCAGTGATTTTAATGATGCTTAAAGTAAAAAAAAAAAAGTGAAATATTCCTTTAAATATCGTACCTGGGGGGTGTCTATAGTATGCCTGTAAAGTGGCGCGTGTTTCCTGTGTTTAGAACAGTCCCTGCACCAAATGTCATTTTTAAAGGAAAAAATCTCATTTAAAACTGCTTGCGGGTTTAATGTAATGTCGGGTCCTGGCAATATGGATGAAAATCAGTGAGACAAACGGTACCCCCCCAGTCCATTACCAGGCCCTTTGGGTCTTGTATGGATATTAAGGGGAACCCCGCACCCAAATTAAAATAAAGAAAGGTGTGGGGCCACCAGGCCCTATATACTCTGAACAGCAGTATACAGGCGGTGCAAACAAGACAGGGACTGTAGGTTTGTTGTTAAGTAGAATCTGTTTGTCATTTTGAACGGGTACATTTTTAACGTGTTTAGCTCCAGCCAAAATATCTTTTTTAAGCTTTTTGGAAAACATAGGGAAGGGTTATCACCCCTGTGACATTTGTTTTGCTGTCTTTCCTCCTCTTTAGAAGATTTCACCTCACTTTTTGTCCCAATGACAAATGTTTTTTGAGAATTTGGGTTTTTTTGTGGAACAAGGATTGGAAAGCATCAGTGGAAAGGAGAAATGTTTTTCCCATATTAACTCTTACAGGAGAGAATTTCCCTTCCTAGGGGTAGATTTCATCTCACTTCCTGTTGTCTCCTTCCGTTTGCAAGTAGGAGTCGTTTGTAAGTTAGATGTTTGAAAGTAGGGGCCTGCCCTATATACTCAGCAGAAATTTGGGCCTTAGGTGTTGTTGTGGCCACAACAACGTAAGCCCTCACAGGGCCCTGCTGTGAAATATTAGATAAAGAATTGTAATTACATGCCCCTGTTGAACAGGGGCAGAAAAACTGGGCCTTTGGTGGTGGTGGTGGTGGTGCTGGTGCCACAACACTGTAAGTCCTCACTCGCTCTTGGTGGGTGCAGAAATGGGCCCTGCTGTGAAATATTAGATCAAGAATTGTAATTACATGCCCCTGTTGAACAGGGGCAGAAAAATTGGGCCTGTGGTGGTGGTGGTGGTGCTGGTGCCACAACACTGCAACCCCTCACAGACACTTTAGTTGGAACGCAGGAACGAGCCCTGCTGCAAAGTATTGCATCAAAAATTGTAATTACACGCCCCTGTTAAACAGGGGCAGAAAAATTGGGCCTTAGGCACTGGTGCTGGTGCCACAACACTGCAACCCCTCACAGACACTCTAGTTGGAACGCAGGAACGAGCCCTGCTGCAAAGTATTGCATCAAAAATTGTAATTACACGCCCCTGTGAAACAGGGGCAGAAAAATTGTGCCTTAGGCACTGGTGGTGGCGCCCAGAACCAAAAATGTTCTTACAAGCTATCAGCATGATGATTGAGGAGGAAGAGGATAATTACTCAGGGATAGTCACTCAGCATCAGCATAGGCAGTCTTTGAAGGGATCTGAGATTTAAAAAAAAATTATTCGGTTACATCAGCATCAGGTGCTTGGTAGCTGGCGGTGATCCAAGACTGATTCATTTTTATGAAGGTCAGTCGATCGACCAAGTCGGTGGACAGACGCACCCTGTGATCGGTTACCACTCCTCCAGCAGCACTGAATGTGCGTTCCGAAAGAACGCTGGATGCAGGACAGGCCAGTAGCTCAATTGCATACTGTGCAAGCTCTGGCCAGTGATCCATCCTCAAGACCCAGTAACCCAGAGGATTTTCGGTGGGAAAGGTGTCCAAGTCTGATCTTGCCCCTAGGTATTCCTGCACCATGTAAAACAGATGCTGGCGATGGTTGCTGGAACCGATCATACCTTGGGGCTGTGGACCAAAAAATTGTCTGAACGCATCGGTCAGACGGCCACCTTCTCCACCACTCCTTCTTTGACTGACCGAAGCCTCAGCAACACATTGTCCAGAAACAGGAGTTTGTAACCTCCCAGTCTCTGGGAATGCGTTGCACAGACCTTTCTGCAAGGCCTCCCGAAGATGTTTCAACCTCTGCTCCCTCTGCGCTGGCAAGATAAGGTCCGCAACCTTACCCTTGTAACGTGGATCAAGGAGGGTTGCCAGCCAGTATTGGTCCTTCTCCTTGATACCACGAATACGAGGATCCTTACGCAGGCTTTGCAGGATCAGGGAGGCCATGCAGCGTAGGTTTGCTGAGGCATTCGGTCCGGAGTCCTCTGGGTCACTAAGGACGACATGGTCCGCAGCCACCTCCTCCCAGCCACGTACAAGTCCATGTGTTTCTTGGGACTGATCCCTTAAAGACTGCTGCTGATGCTGAGTGCCAGGCTCCACCTCCATACTGACACAATCTTCCTCCTCTTCCTCCTCCTTCTCCTCGTCCTCTTCCTGTGTGATCGGCGGGCACGCAGGAACACTGTCTGGATAAAGGGGGCCTTGAGAGCTAAGGAAGTCCTCCTCTTCCTGCCTCTGTTCTGCCTCAAGTGCCCTGTCCATTATTCCACGCAGCGTGTGCTCCAACAGGTGGACAAGGGGGACAGTGTCACTGATGCATGCACTGTCACTGCTCACCATCCTCGTGGCCTCCTCAAATGGTGACAGGACAGTGAATGCATCCCTGATCATGGCCCACTGGCGTGGGGAAAAAAAAACAAGCTCCCCTGACCCTGTCCTGGTGCCATAGTCGCACAGGTACTCATTGATGGCCCTCTGCTGCGTGTGCAGCCGCTGCAGCATGGCCAACTTTGAGTTCCACCTGGTGGGCATGTCACAGATTAGGCGGTTCTTGGGCAGGTTAAACTCCTTTTGGAGGTCCGTCAGCCAAGCACTGGCATTATATGACCGGCGGAAATGCACACAGACTTTCCTGGCCTGCCTTAGGACATCCTGTAAGCCCGGGTACCTGCCCAAGAACCGCTGCACCACCAAGTTAAGGACGTGAGCCAAACAGGGCACATGGGTCATTTGTCCCTGTCGGAGGGCAGAGAGGAGGTTGGTGCCATTGTCGCAAACCACCATTCCTGCCTTAAGTTGGCGTGGCGTCAACCACCTCTGAACCTGCCCCTGCAGAGCTGACAGAACCTCTGCCCCAGTGTGGCTCCTGTCCCCCAAGCACACCAGCTCAAGCACCGCATGGCATCTTTTGGCCTGCGTACTTGCGTAGCCCCTTGAACGGCTACGGACCACCGCTGGTTCCGAGGACAAAGCACAGGAAGAGGCCATGGAGGAAGAAGAAGAGGAGGGGGTGGAGGAGAGAGGTGTGTCACAATCATTAGCATTTTGGAGGCGTGGTGGCGGAACAACCTCCAACACTACTGCACCTTGTCCTGCATCCTTCCCAGCTGCCAGCAGAGTCACCCAATGCGCCGTGAAACTTAGGTAGCGTCCCTGTCCATGCCTGCTGGACCATGAGTCAGCGGTAATATGCACCGCGGTAATATGACCGCCCTGTCCAGCGAGGCATGGACATTGCCTTCCACATGCCAGTAGAGAGCCGGAATCGCCTTCCGTGAGAAAAAGTGGCGTTTGGGTACCTGCCACTGAAGAACCGCACATTCCACAAACTCATGGAAGGGGGCAGAGTCTACCAACTGAAAAGGCAGCAGTTGAAGTGCTAGCAATTTTGCCAAGCTAGCATTCAACCGCTAGGCATGTGGATGGCTGGGAGCAAACTTCTTTCGGCGGTGCAGCAGCTGGGGCAGGGAAATTTGCCTGGTACAATCTGACGTCGGTGTACCAAAAGCAGATTGCCCACAAGTACTTGGCTGTGACACACCTAATTCTACACCTTCATTCCTCTCAGTGCAGGTCTCAGAGAGGACTGAAGGTATAGTGGGGTTGGAAATCTCAGCTGATGAGGAGCAAGGAGAGGTCCTCTTTGTTCTTTGGTGTGGGTCTTTTAGATACGCTTGCCAACGAACTGCATGGCAGGTCAACATATGTCTGGTCAAGCATTTGGTACCCAAGCGGGAGATGTTTTGGCCACGCGAGATATGCTTGAGACATATGTTGCAAATAGCAGCGGTGCGATCTGATGCACTCGTCTCAAAAAAGTCCCACACCAAAGAACTTTTTGAATAACGCGCAGAGACTGCAGCGCCCTGCACATGTGGAGCTTTGGGGTGTGATGCAGTCAATGTGCTGCCCTTATGATGTGCCACCTCCTCCTCCTCCTCCTCCTCTCTCCTATCAGGCACCCACATTGAGTCAGTGACCTCATCATCCCCTCCCTCCTCATCACTGGAGCAAACCTGGCAGTATGCTGCAGCAGCGGGAGCATGACTGCCAGATTGCTGTCCTTCTTGGTCACCCCCTCTGTCCGTGCTCATGTTACTGCCTTCATCGAGCTCAGTATCATCATCAGAGCCTTCCAAACGCTGGGCATCCTCCTGGAGCATGTACCCAACACTGTGGTCAAACAGTTCGAGGGACTCCTCAGGAGGACATGGTGGGGCTAGGGAAGGAGTCACTGATGACATTGAGCCGAGGGAAGAGGCCGCTGCTTTGCCAGACAAAGTACCCTGGGCATGGGTGAGAAAGGATGAGGAGGATGAGGACGGCTTGGTCATCCACTCGACCAAGTCTTCCGCATGTTGCGGCTCAACACGGCCAGCTGCCGAAAAAAAGGCCAAGCGTGTCCCACGGCCACGTGCTGATGAGGATGCACCGTCTCCACGACCAGCACTAGACACAGAGCCTGCTTGCCCTCTCTTATTGGCTTGTGACTGTCTACCTCTCCTTCTTGGCCTTCCAGACATACTAATGGCCTGTAGCTGCACTAAGCTGGGATATATATATATATATGTACTGATACTGCAGCTAGCAAAATCAACTGCCTGCCTGTAGTATGAGAACACCACCAACCTTCTACAGGTAGCTTTAGCTGAACACTGTGAGGTGGACGCACCCCACTAACTTGTAGGTTTAGCTGAACACTGTGAACAGGACGCACCCCACTAACTTGTAGGTTTAGCTGAACACTGTGAGCAGGACGCACCCCACTAACTTGTAGGTTTAGCTGAACACTGTAAGGTGGACGCACCCCACTAACTTGTAGGTTTAGCTGAACACTGTGAGCAGGACGCACTGCACTAACTGTAAATAGTCTAGCTGCCTGACTGTGGTACTAATAGGATCAAAAGAACACCAGCAATTTTCTTCAGGTAGCTGTATATACTGTAACAAGACAAGCCTGCCTGTCAGTAAGAAGATAACAGGAACGGATCTAGCTGAACACTGTGAGCAGGACGCACTGCACTAACTGTAAATAGTCTAGCTGCCTGACTGTGGTACTAATAGGATCAAAAGAACACCAGTAATTTTCTTCAGGTAGCTGTAAATACTATAACAAGACAAGCCTGCCTGTCAGTAGGAAGATAACAAGAACGGATCTAGCTAAACTGAATACAGTGTATATATATATATATATATATATATATATATATATATATATATATATATATATATATATATGCAACACCTGGGATGCATATATATACACAATACACTGTAAGTGCAGCTAACTGACTGACTGTTCTGCCTAAACTCAAATCAAATGTCACTGTCTGTCTCTCTCTCTCTCTCAATGAACGCCGGAACACACACTACACAGGGCCGCCGTGCAGGCGGCCTTATATAGTGTGGGGCGTGTACTAAATCCCCTGAGCCATAATTGGCCAAAGCCTCCTTGGCTTTGGCCAATTATGGCTCTCTGTTCAGGCCGCGCTGTGATTGGCCAAGCATGCGGGTCAAAGTGCATGCTTGGCCAATCATCAGCCAGCAATGCACTGCGATGCCGCAGTGAATTATGGGCCGTGACGCGCCACACGAATTTGGCGCGAACGGCCCATATCGTTCGCAATTCGGCAAACAGGCGAACAGACGATGTTCGAGTCGAATATGGGTTCGACTCGAACACGAAGCTCATCCCTACTGCTGACAAAAGCAGCAGGAGGAATTCTGAAGTGTTTCGTGCAATATTATCTGCTCATATTCAGCAAAATGCTTCAGAACTCATTGGACGGCGCTTCACAGTGCAGATGGACAATGACCCGAAGCATACTGCCAAAGCAACCAAAGAGTTTTTTAAGGGAAAGAAGTGGAATGTTATGCAATGGCCAAGTCAATCACCTGACCTGAATCCGATTTGAGCATGCATTTCACTTGCTGAAGACAAAACTGAAGGGAAAATGCCCCAAGAACAAGCAGGAACTGAAGACAGTTGCAGTAGAGGCCTGGCAGAGCATCACCAGGGATTAAACCCAGCGTCTTGTGATGTCTATGAATTCCAGACTCAGGGCTGGACTGGGACAAAAATTTGGCCCTGGACTTCATCCAGACCGGCCCACTTTACTCCAAACACCTGCTGTTGGCGCTTCAATCTTCTCGGCACCATGGTTCATATGGTGTCAGGATGATTGAAGCGCATTATTTCTATTATTACATTGTAATATAACATGAAATAGTTCAACTCACCATAATTCAGAATCAGTGGGAGCCTTGAGTGTGTCACCTGCCACCTCATTTGCCACATCGCCTGCCACCAGATGCAGTGTTTCACTTGCCACGTCACTTGTCAGCAGAGGCAGCTTGTCATTTGCCACGTTGCCTGCCACCAGATGCAGTGTTTCACTTGCCACGGCACTTGTCAGCAGAGGCATCTTGTCACTTGCCACGTCGCCTGCCACCAGATGCAGAATGTCATTTGCCACGTCACTTGTCAGCAGAGGCAGCTTGTCATTTGCCACGTCGCCTGCCACCAGGTGCCGCATGTCACTTGCCACCATCGCCTGCCACCAGATGCAGCGTGTCACTTGCCACGTCGCCTGCCACCAAATGCCGCATGTCACGTTACCTGCCACCAGATGCAAAACGTCACTTGCCACGTCACTTGTCAGCAGAGGCAGCTTGTCACTTGCCACGTTGCCTGCCACCAGATGCTGCATGTCACTTGCTACATTGCCTGCCACCAGGTGCTTCATGTCACTTGCCACCATCGCCTGCCACCAGATGCAGCGTGTCACTTGCCACGTCGCCTGCCACCAAATGCAGCGTGTCACTTGCCACGTCGCCTGCCACCAGGTGCTGCATGTCACTTGCCACCATCGCCTGCCACCAGATGCCACATGTCACTTGCCACGTTACCTACCACCAGATGCAAAACGTCACTTGCCACGTCATTTGTCAGCAGAGGCAGCTTGTCACTTGCCACGTCGCCTGCCACCAGATGCCGCTTATCACTTGCCCCGTCGCCTGTATCCTGCCAAGTCACTTGTCACCAGATGGCAGATGCAGTGCTACTACAGGACTTGATGGGCACCTCCAACCCAGCTCTGTAACCCCCCCAACACACAACGTGACAGGGGAGGAGAGAGAGATACACAGCGCCAATTGTAGCATTAAAACAACTTGTATTCCACTTAAAGAACGTTACTGACAAAGTTAGTAGGGTGAAAGGCATTGAGACACTGTGCAAGAGTTCAGGCTTGTCATCGATCTGAATTAGGAGCCGCCACCGGGAACCGAATGGGCCAGTAGATGCAGAGCATCGGTGTGTACTACTACTTCCTGGTAGCAGTGGAACGCATGATGGGGCGGACGTGATGTCATCATCCGGAAATGATGCAAGATGTGGGAGGTGATGCATCCTTCAGGCCATCATTCCTCCGCCACCAGGAAGTAGTAGTACACACCGATGCGCTCTGCATCTACTGGCCCGATCGGTTCCCGGTGGCCGTTCCTAATTCAAATTGTTGACAAGCCTGGATTCTTGCACAGTGTTTCAATGCCTTTCACCCTACTTTGTAACGTTTTTTAAGTGGATTAAAAGTTGTTTTAATTCTACATTTGGCGCTATGTATCTCTCCTTCCCTGTCTCTGAAACTGGCCCACTGAGCCATCGGCCCACCAGGAATCTCCCGGTAGTCCCAATGGCCAGTCCATCCCTGTCCAGACTTCAGGCTGTAATTGACTGCAACGGATTTGCAACCAAGCATTAAAAAGTGAAAGTTTCATGGATGATTGTTAATCTGTCCCATTACTTTTGGTCCCTTAAAAAGTGGGAGGCACATATACAAACTGCTGTAATTCCTACACCGTTCACCTGATTTGCATGTAAATACCTTCAAATTAAAGCTGAAAGTCTGCAGTTAAAGCACATCTTGTTCGTTTCATTTCAAATCCATTGTGGTGGCGTATAGAGACAAAAAGATTAGAATTGTGTTGGTGTCCCAATATTTATGTACCTGACTGTATATGCTTAATATGTGTGTGTGTGTATGTAGTCTGTGTGTATACTGTGTCTGTATACTGTGTGTGTGTCTGTATACTTTGCGTGTGTCTGTGTGTATACTGTGTGTGTGTATACTCTGTATATATACCATGTGTGTGTCTGTGTGTATACTGTGTGTGTGTATACTGTGACTGTATACTGTGTGTGTGTCTCTGTGTGTATACTGTGTGTTTCTGTGTGTGTGTATACTGTGTCTGTATGCTGTGTGTGTGTGTCTGTATACTGTGCATGTGTCTGTGTGTATACTGTGGCTGTATACTGTGCGTGTGTCTGTGTGTATATGGTGTCTGTATACTGTGCGTGTGTCTGTGTGTATATTGTGGCTGTATACTGTGTGTGTGTGTGTCTGTATACTGTGTCTATATACTGTATGTGTGGCTGTGTGTATACTGTGTGTGTGTATCTGTGTGTATACTGTGTCTGTATACTGTGTGTGTGTCTGTGTGTATACTGTGTGTGTGTTTCCGTGTCTGTATACTGTGTCTGCATACTGTGTGTGTGTCTGTGTGTATACTGTATGTGTGTGTCTGTATACTGTGTCTGTATACTGTGTGTGTGTCCGTGTTTGTATATTGTGTATGTATACTGTGTGTGTGTCCGTGTCTGTATATTGTGTCTGTATACTGTGTGTGTCCGTGTCCGCGTCTGTATACCGTGTTTGTATACCGTGTCTGTATACTGTGTGTGTGTGTCCGTGTTTGTATATTGTGTCTGTATATTGTGTTTGTATACTGTGTGTGTGTCTGTGTCTGTCCGTGTGTGTGTCTGTGTGTATGTGTCTGTATACGGTGTTTGTATACTGTGTCTGTATACTGTGTGTGTGTCCGTGTCTGTATACTGTGTGTGTGTCCGTGTTTGTATATTGTGTATGTATACTGTGTGTGTGTCCGTGTCTGTATACTATGTGTGTGTATACTGTGTGTGTGTCCGTGTCTGTATACTGTGTCTGTGTGTATACTGTGTGTGTGACTGCATCTGTATACTGTGTCTGTATACTGTGTCTGTATACTGTGTGCGTGCCTGTGTGTGTGTGTGTGTCTGTATACTGTGTCTGTATACTGTGTGCGTGTCTGTGTGTGTATACTGTGTGTGTGTCTGTGTGTATACTGTGTCTGTATACTGTGTGTGTGTCTGTGTGTATACTGTGTGTGTGTCTGTGTGTATACTGTGTGTGTATACTGTATGATCCATGTGTGCCCACTGCCGCTCAACAGAAATCGCCCATGAAAAATGCAATTGTTGCCATTTGGAGCCATCTAATTGGTGAACTGCTGAGCCCAGCCTCGGATCCGGCAGCAGGTCTGGGTACACACCTGTACAGTGACATCATGGCACACATCAAGCATGGCTTTTATTCACATGCCTCAATGCCCAATCTGTGGCCAACCACAGCAGTTCACTATTCAGCTGGCTCCATGACTCACTTGCACAGTTCAGAGGCTGCAACAAGTGGATTGTTTTTAAAGCCTTTTCCCGCCAGCTGCCTACCACACCAAGCACTAAGGTGTAAAGGTGTGTGTAAAGGGACACCGATAAAAGGTGACACTCTGGGGGCTCTGCCGTAAGGTACTACTCAGGGGGCTCTGCCATAGGGTGCCACTGTGGGGGCTCTGTCGTAAGGGGAGATTCTGATGTAAGGAGGGACTGAATCTGCAGACTGTGATATATAGGGAGAATGTTGGGACTTTGGTGTAAAGGAGGACTCTGATGTGAGCGTGGCGCCCATCCCAACTGCTGTACTCTATATGTTGTTTTGTTTGTTACTTACTCCTGATCCACGTACTCTTTACATTGTACTGTACATAGACCTGGCCAAGGTGTTGTCTCAACAGTTGCTGGTTTTAATTAAAGGGATTATAAAATCTTGTTTTTTTATTTATTTTTAAATAACAAGCATGTCATACTTACCTCCTCTGTGCAGTTGGTTTTGCACAGAGCAGCCCAGATCCTCCTCTTCTCAGGTCCCTCTTTGCTGCTCCTGGCCCCTCCCTCCTATGGAGTGCCCCCACAACATGCAGCTTGCTGGGGGGCCCCAAAATCTCCTATTGCCCGGGGGCCCCATGAGTTGTCAGTCCGCCCCTGCTGATAATGATACACAGCCCTATTGGAAACCAATCAGCTTCCTTATGTCTTTTCAATCCTGGCTGTAAAATAGACAGCTGGAGGCTCATTGGTTGCTATGGGCAACATAAAATTGTGCCATTAACAAGATTTAGGTGACAAGCTCATTAAGTGGAATGGACTGAACAGACTCAAAATAAATTATAGAATAGAACAGAGCTTTATTGAGAGAAAAGAATCAAGTAATTCCATGTAACCAGCAAGACAAGAAGCCCTCCAGACACCATACTGCCCACCCACCCCCCTCTCCCAACACACACACACACCAGTATCAAAAACATAAAGCAGAACTCCAAAGAAATAAAGAACCCATTTAAATATATTAGCCAGGAATATCTTGCCTGCCAAAAGTTGGGGAATTTGGTTCAGCCAGTTTTCAGATCCAGACACCGCCAAAGATGTCACGACCAGCTCCTGGATGTCCATGGTAGTTACAGGACACAGCCATAGGAGGGCACACATCCAGCCTGCACTGATGAGGTCAATCCTGTGTTCTCCCCTCCTGTAAGAATATTCAGTGTTAAAGAGGAAGTAAACCCTGATGGGTTTACTTCCTCTTTGTTTCCCTGCAAAGATAAAGCATAATGAGTAGCCCATTATGTGTCACTTGCCTGACACAGGAGCCTGCGATGTCACCGCTGTCCCCTCTGCTATGGAGCGTCCATCTTCTTTCCGGGTATCGTGGCTCCGGCACTGTGATTGGCCGGAGCCGCGATGACGTCACTCCCGCGCATGTGCATGCTGCCACCAACGGCATATCGCATGCGCCGTAGACAGCGGTGCCTGTCTTTTTGCAATTTTTTGCATATTTCTTGGACCTACAGGTAAGCCTCAATCTAGGCTTACCTGTAGGTCAAAGTGGTCTGTAAGGGTTTACAACCACTTCCTCTTGTTTTAAGCCAAGGAAGCATCTTGGCCTCTGTTTAATCTTCAGCTGCCATGGTGCTGCATTGATCAGTTATGAAACCAGCCATTGGATGGTTTAACAGTTTGGTTGAGAGCACATCCAAAGTGACAGTTACATTCCCGGCATGTGCCGGAAATGTAATTGTTTTTTGAAACTGTTAAATCTATGGGTTACATAATGTTACAAGGCTAAAATCATCAAATCACAAAAGGTTTGTTTTTTTTTTTTTCAAATTTAAAAAGTCCACTCTATATATTTAGATTTAGAGATAGAATGTATTGATAGTGGATATCTCTGAAGTTTAAGCACAATTTTAAAATCCATTGAACAATGGATTGTTACTTCTCAAAGCTGGCCGCTCAGCTGTCGACTAATTGCCAGCTCCTATCTCTCTCCACAGTGATTCACCTGTTGATGATATCCTGCTCATCAGTTCTGCCTACTTAAGCCGTCTAGCCTGGATGATATCTGCCTTCACCTTGGTCACATCTCTAGAGACTCTCTCCTGTGTTCCTGTTAAAAACTTGCTTGGCTGACATTTCTTCTGGCTCTAGATCCTGCTTGCTGTTCTACTACGCTCATCTCTGGCTCCCTGACATTTTGGCTTGTCTGACTATCCGTTCCAGTTTGTGAACTCTGGCTATGTTTTGACTACGTTTACTCTGTTTACCTTTTTATTATTATTATTAAACAAGTGTGACTTAACTGTACTTCTGTCTCAGTCTAATTCATGAATTCTGACAGTAGACGAACGCCATGAATTCAGATGATGCAGTGAATCCACTTGTTGGTAATATTTTTCCAGCTTGGATGAGCAGAATCACCGCATGGATCAGTTTGCAATGGCGCTACAAATGCTCGCATGGCTCCCACTGTTGCTGCTCCGGTACAACCTGTGTTGCAGGCTGTTGCTCCTGCTTCTCCAGTCTCTGTGCAGGCCCCTGCTTTGAGTATTATCTCTATAAGAGGTATGTCTGGTTCCGCTCCGCTTCCCCAGCTATTTGAGGGTGATCCAGTCCAGTGCAGAGGGTTTCTCAACCAGGTTGAGATATACTTTGAGATGCTGCCCCAGGCATTTCCCAAGGACAGAAGCAAAGTAGGTTTCGTGATATCTTTGCTTTCTGAGAGAGCCTTGGCCTGGGCAGACCCTCTATGGGAGTTGCAAAAACCTGTTGTCTTGGGTTACCCTGAGTTTGTGACTTCTTTTAAAAGGGTATTTGACATTCCCACATGCTCCGCTTCTGCTGCAAAGTGCCTCATGTCCATCAAGGATGAGATAGCAGCCCGAGATATACCCACTGAGCTGGAGAGGTTGATCAAGTTTGCCATCTTCATTGACTCCAGACTCAGAGAAGGACTCCCTTTTAAGGAGCGCTTTCGGAAGCCTCCTGTACATTTGTCTTCGAACTTTGTAGTCCCACACTTGCCTCCCTCACCTCCCATGCCTCCTGGTACCGAGTCGGTCAGTGAAGATGAACCCATGCACTTGGGCTTTACGCGTCTCTCTGTAGATCAGAGAACCTTTAGAAGGAGGGAGAGATTGTGCATTTATTGTGGCCAGGCAGGTCACTTTTTGAAGTCTTGTCCTACCCATCCAGGGAACGCCCGAGCCTTGAGGTCCTGTCATGGACAGACCTTAGGTGGCGTTGTTTCATCCCCAGTTATCCAGAAGGATAAGCCCCTGGTTTTAGTTACCCTTTCTTGGGCTGAGTTGTCCGTCGAGATACAGGCTCTAATCGACTCTGGGACTGCAGGCCTGTTCATTCATGCTGCCTTTGTATCAAAGCACTCGATTCCGCTGCAGCTGCGTGACACTCCACTTACCATTGAGGCTCTTGATGGAAGACCTCTACAGCCTACCCATGTGACTCATGAGATTGTTCCTTTGTTCATGGCCGTAGGGGCTATTCACCATGAGATAATCCAATTCCAAATTATTTCCTCACCTAAGTTTCTGCTGGTTATTGGTTATCTTTGGTTATCTTTGGTTACAGAGGCACAACCCCTCTTGATTGGCTCTGTGCTGAGGTTCTCTCCTGGTCTTACAATGCAGTAAGACATGCTTCCAGAAGGTGGCCAAGGTCCTGTGCACCTCTTCACTCTCCTCCCTGCCGGAGGAGTACCGCGATTTTAGTGATGTCTTTGACAAATGTCAAGCTGGTAGTTTGCCTCCACACCGGCCATATGATTGCACAATTGACATTCAACCTGGTGCCATACCCCCTCGTGGCCGGGTTTTCCCTTTGTCGGTCTTGGAGGATAAGACAATGGAGGAGTATGTTGCAGACACACTTTCTCGAGGTTTCATTCACAAATCCTCGTCTCCTGCTGGTGCTGGTTTCTTCTTCGTGAAGAAGAGTGGTGAACTGAGACCTTGTATTGATTATAGGGGTCTGGTGCTACTCTGTGGTGGGCGGAGTAAGGAGGAGGGGCAGGGAGCCGCTCTGTGGTGGGCGGGGTAAGCTGGAGGGGCAAGGTTCCGCTCTCATGCGGGGTCAAGAGAGGGGTAGGGCACAGCTCTGTTTGTGGGCTGATTTAGGAGAAGGGAGCGTGCGGGACCAGGGGCCAGCAAAATTGAGTAGGAGCGTGAGGATCCCCCGGCATGCAATGCGCGCTTGACAGAAATTGGCGGGAAGAGCTTATCGTGTGGTCATGCTAGAACTATGTGTGGGGAGAACTCTGACATACATACAGAAGGTTATAATAATCAGTACTACCAGGGAACTAATAAAGATTTAAATCAGAGTCCATCCCACCCAAGTCTGCACTGTATCTGCATGTGATGAGGGCATTTATTTATTTTTTATAGACTGCTTAATACAGATCACCAAAATGTGGTGTGATCGGTCCATTGCATTGACAGTCATCACCGGAACAGGTGTCCACTGCAGAAGGATTTTCCCTCAATTCCTGTTTAGGTGACAACTGTAATTTTTGGATTCCCGTCACTTCCTGTCCAGGGGGCATTGGTCACTGAGATAAAAAGAGGAAATTCATCAAAACTGGAGCAATTCTGCCTGGCAACCAATCCGATTCACCTTTAGCTTGTATAGTTAACCACTTGCCGCCCACCATATAGCAAAATGACGGTGGCAAAGTGGTTTGAATATCCTAACCAGACGTCATATGACGTCTTCAGGATATTGAGCCATTGTGTGCCCCTCGGGTGCGCGCATCACGGCGATCTTGTTGCGGGGTGTCAGTCTCTCTGATGGAGACTCTTTACCACGTGTTTAGCCATGTCCAATCACGGCTGATCACAGTGTAAACAGGAAGAGCCGGTGATCGGCTTTTCCTCACTCACGTCTGTCAGACGCATGTAGAGGAGAGCCAATCGGCTGCTCCTCTGACAGGGGGGGTCTGTGCTGATCGATCATCAGCGCAGCCCCCTCAAGGATGCCCACACTGGACCACCAGGGACGCCACTAGGACCACCAGGGACACCACTAGGACCACCAGGGATGTCACCACCAGGTTTGCCACCCTAGACCACCAGGGATACCAATCAGTGCCCACAATGGATGCCAATCAGTGCGCACAATGGGCATCACTGATTGGCAAGCATTATTGTTTGGCACTGATTGGCATCCATCAGTGACATACATTACAGTACATCAGTGCCACCTATCAGTGCCCATCCGTGCCACCTATCAGTGCCCACCCGTGCCGCCTATCAGTGCCCACCCATTCCGCCTATCAGTGCCCATCAATGCCACCTCATCAGTGCCACCTCATTGGTGCCACCTCATCGGTGCCCATCAGTGCCACCTTATCAGTGCCCGTCAGTGCAGCCCCATCAGTGAAGGAGAAAACTTACTTATTTACAAAGTTTTGTAAATGAAACAAAAAAAAACATTTTTTTTCAAAATTTTCGGTCTTTTTTTTATTTGTTTAGCAGAAAATAAAAATGCCAGAGGTGATCAAATACCCCCAAAAGAAAGCTTTATTTGTGGGAACAAAATAATAAAAATGTAGTTCGGGTACAGTGTAGCATGACCGCGCAATTGTCATTCAAAGTGCGACAGCGCTGAAAGCTGAAAATTGGTCTGGGCAGGAAGGTGTATAAGTGCCCAGTATTGAAGTGGTTAAGCTTTCAAAATTAAAGATAAAAGCTGATTGGTTGCCATGCATAATAACAGTGAACATTGTAATCGACCATTGAGGCATTAAGAGGTGAGCAGACATATTGTTGGAGTTCAATGTATACTCATATATAGAAATTTTACCCACCTCAACACTGGGCACTTTCACTTTCACTGGCCACTTTCGCCCCCTTCCCGCCCAGGCCAATTTTTAGCTTTCAGCGCTGTCAAACTTTGAATGACAATTGCACGGTCATGTCACACTGTACCCAGATTAAATTTGTTATCATTTTGTTCACACAAATAGAGCTTTCTTTTGGTGGTATTTGATCACTGCTGTTTTTTTTATTTTTTGCTCAACAAATAAAAAAAATTTGGAAAAAAAAAGTTTTTCTTTGATTCTGTTTTGTTTTGTAAATTAGTACATTTTCTCATTCACTGACGAGCACTGATGAGGCTTCACTGACGGGCACTGATGAGGTGGCACTGACGGGCACTGATGAGGCGGCTCTGATGAGGTGGGACTCATGAGGCTGCACTGACGGGCACTAATGAGGCGGCTCTGATGAGGTGGGACTCATGAGGCTGCACTGACGGGCACTGATGAGGCTGCACTGAGGTGGCACTTTTGAGGCTGCACTGACGGGCACTGATGAGGCCGCACTAACGGGCACGGATGAGGCGGCACTGATAAAGTTGCACTGACGGGCACTTATGATGAGACACTAATATGCAGCACTGGTAGGCGGCACTGATAGGCAGCACTGATGACGAGGCACTGACAGGCATTACTGATGGGCACGGATTGGCACTCTAGGTGGGCACTTGTGGGCACTGCTGATGGGTCTGCACTGATAATCAGTGCACAGACCCAACCCCCCCGTCAGGCAAGCCGCTTATTGGCTCTCCTCTACTCGTGCCCAGTCAGCGTGAATAGAGGAAAAGCCGATAACTGATATCTTTACAGAAATCGGAGATGCAGTGTGTCCGAGCAATACACACCGCACTACCGATCACCATGCTGCATGCCCAGTTTATTCTGCTGGTTGTCATATGATGCCCAGTCAGGAAAATTAAACCACCGCCTGGCCATCATTCTGCTATAGGCCAGGCAGAATGTGGTTAAACCAAAAGTAATTCTAATAGCTTACCATAAGAGTGTGTGTGGCATGGACACACGTGTGGCTCTGTGGGTATGGTGTGTTATTTTTATATATATATATATATATATCTATCAGGGACGTGCAGTGAGATCAGTGACTGGTGAGGCACTGACTAGTATCAGAGCCAGATACATACAGGTTACATATGCCCCGATCATTAGGGCAAGAGCAATAATTCTAGCACTAGATCTAAAATTGTTACAGTGTTGCCTATGGAGATATTTAAGTACTGAAGTTTGGCGCCATTCCACAAGTGTGCTCAATTTTAAAGCGTGACATGTTGGGTATCTATTTACTTGGCGTAACATCATCTTTCACATTATACAAAAAATTTCGGTTATCTTTAGACCCCTTTCACACGAGCGGATAGAATTCAGCTTTTAGCTGTGGATAGATGAAGTTATCTACTGCACCTAAACTCAGAAAATGCTTTCCTATGGCATACTTGCCAACTGTCCCGGATTTCCATTTCCGGTGTCCCGGGAAATGTCCCGAGAAATCCGGTTCCGCCGCCGCCTCTAGAGGTCCGCGGCCGGCGGAGACAATGTCTCCGCCGGCCGCCATTTTGATGAAGTTCAGGAAGACGGCTGGGGGGGCTAGACGGAGCTCCTGCGTCGCCGCCCCGCTCCGCCTCACCCCGCCTACCCCCCGCCCCTTTCCATATCAGACTGGCAGCGGGGCGGGGGGGTAGATGGGGTGAGGCGGAGCGGGGCGGAGGGTGGGCGGCAACGCAGGAGCTCCGTCTAGCCCCCCCCAGCCGCCTTCCTGTCTGATACTAGCCATGCTGCGGACACGTGACTACTAGGACACCTCTGAGGTGGGGGGGGGCGCACCGCTGTGGGACTCCTGATGTGAGGGGGGGCTCCTTTGGGGACACACACTTGATGGAAGGGGGGCTCCACTGGGGACACCTGATGTGAGGGGGGGCTCTGCTGGGGACACCTGATGTGAGGGGGGCTCTACCGGGGACACCTGATGTGAGGGGGGCTCTACCGGGGACACCTGATGTGAGGGGGGGCTCTACCGGGGACACCTGATGTGAGGGGGGGCTCTACCGGGGACACCTGATGTGAGGGGGAGCTCCGCCGGGGACACCTGATGTAAGGGGGAGCTCCGCTGGGGACACCTGATGTGAGGGGGGCTCTGCCGGGGACACCTGATGTGAGGGGGGGCTCCGCCGGGGACATCTGATGTGAGGGGGAGCTCCGCCTGGGACACCTGATGTGAGGGGGAGCTCCGCCGGGGACACCTGATGTGAGGGGGAGCCCCGCCGGGGACACCTGATGTGAGGGGGAGCTCCGCCGGGGACACCTGATGTGAGGGGGGCTCCGCTGGGGACTCCTGGTGTGAGGGGGGGCTCTGCTGGGGACTCCTGGTGTGAGGGGGGGCTCCGCTGGGGACATCTGATGTAAGGGGGGCTCTGCTGGGGGCACCTGATGCAAGGACGGACACTGCTGGGACATCTGACGCAAGGACGGACGACTGGTGACAGGCAAAGTGGTAGTGACATGCTCAGGGATCCCACTGATTCTGCATTATGGTGAGTTGAATGATTTCATTTTATATTACAATGTAATAATAGAAATACTGCACTTCAATCATCCTGACACCATAACAACCATGGTGCCGGGATGATTGAAGTGCTAACACCAGGTGTTTGGAGTATCTTTATCTGCTGATTGTTAAACTTTCTAGAATACACATATTTTTATTGTGTAGGATCTGGGGCTGCTGTCCCGTCATTTCCCTCTCCCCCTCTAATCCCTCTAATCCCTCTCCCCCTCTAATCCCTCTCCCCCTCTAATCCCTCTCCCCCTCTCTCCCTCTCCATCCCTCATTCACGCGCGCCGCACTTGCATTTTTCCTAAGCCACGCCTACAAACAAATGCCCCGCTCCTAATTATTGTACGGCTCCGCCTACAGCCACAAAAGTGTCCCACATTTTTTTTTTACAATGTTGGCAACTATGCTATGGCCCCATTCACACACTGCATTTAGCGACGTTTTGTTACATGGAGTTTTGTGCGGTTAGAAAAAAATCAATTTGACTGCGTCCAGGAGCGGTTTATCGCAGCTATCGGTACATAACCACAGGTAATCGCAGTGTACTATTTTACCTGCGGATAGCAGCAGCAACAAGGAAAGAAAAACAGGAAGCACATTAGAAATGGCAAGAATGTTCCACCGCAGCTAAACGCAGCTGCATGCAAACGCACGTAATTGCTGCTGATCGCAATGTACAACTGCAAGTGATCACTGTGCCTGAAGTCTTGGAATTTTAAAATAACAAAACATGCTTTAACCAGCAGCAGGACAGCCACCCGTATGAAAGAGGCCTTAGTGTTTTAGTTTTTCTCTTTTAATTCATATTCCCAAAAATTGCTGCGCAAATACTGTGTAACATAAAAAGTTGCAACGACCACCATTTTATTCCCTAGGGTGTCTGCTAAAACAATATACTGTATATAATGTTTGGGGGTTCTGAGTAATTTTCTAGCAAAAAAATTATGATTTTTACATGTAGGAGAGAAGTGTCCGAATTAGCCTGGGTAGCAAGGGGTTAATTACCATAAGTAAGTAATATACAAATGTAGCGTCAGCATTTTTGCTTATTAATGTGGTACAATGTTAACCTATGAACAGTATTATATTTTGATATGTGGCACCATCTAGTGGCCAAATTTGTGAATGGACTTTTTATTTTATTTTCCTTTCTCAAGAATGTGAGAACATGACAGGAAGTGATTGTTGTTTACTTTTCACATTAATTTACCTACCCAGCATGTCGTGTAATCTACCCAGCAGGACTCAGGACTCAGGACTGAATTGCATGCTGGGTAGGCTATAAAAAGGCTCTGCGCGGCCATCTTAGCTCTCTTGGGAACGCGTGGCCTGCCTGTGAGGATCTGTGTAGAGGTATCCAGAGAAGCGTGGCCTACGCCCATTGCGGAGCAACAAGATCAGCGATCCTGCTGTACTTCAATGAGCTGGACAGACGGTGAGGCAGAACTGGGAAGGATCCAGAGAAGCCCGTCGAAGCCACCTGAGGGCCGCAGAACATCTCGTTGAGCGGAGCAGGGTAGCAGTGGTTGCTGAGAAGAAACAGGACCGCGTGCACTGGAGCAGAACTGTTCAACATTGCAGACCTGGTTGGGTGAGAGGGCTGCTGCCCAAAGTTTAATTGACGCACTTTCACACACTTGCATCTATAACACAGTGCTGCTGGGGCCTGTAGTCCCACAGAGGAGATTTAAAGGGATAAAGACTGAGTTTAATATAGGCCTCAAGCCTGCACTTCACTACAGTTTGACACTGTGTTATACCAAATTACTTGCACCGGAGACAGTTGCTGCCACACCACAATAATAGTTCGACATTCAGCTTGCTTTGACCCGGGTTTTGTTAACCACTGGATTACAAATTAACCTACACATAGCTAGCAGAAGACAGAAGAGAAGAAGGACTGCCTCTGTTAACGCAAGGCCTTGCATTTTACTGTTCTATAGGGTTATTGTAATATAAAGCAGTGGGAGCTCCCTAAGAATTGTGCTATGCTTTATTAAATTGCAATTGTTTCTTTTACATAAACAGAGCATGCTGAGAGTGGGACAGTGCCCATAGTGAAGTCAGTTCACTCTGCCATTGGTCCCATTTTATAGACGCAACTCTAATGCCGCGTACACACGGTCGGACTTTTCGTCTACAAAAGTCCGACAGCCTGTCCGACAGACTTCCGGCGGACTTTCGGCGGACTTGCAGCAGACTTTCTAACGAACGGACTTGCCTACACACGACCACACAAAAGTCCGACGGATTCGTACGTGATGACGTACACCGGACTAAAATAAGGAAGTTCATAGCCAGTAGCCAATAGCTGCCCTAGCATGGGTTTTTGTCCGTCGGACTAGCACACAGACGAGCGGATTTCGGGGTCCGTCGTAGTTACGACGTAAAGATTTGAAGCATGTTTCAAATCTAAAGTCCGTCGGATTTGAGGCTGAAAAAGTCTGCTGAAAGTCCGGAGAAGCCCACACACGATCGGATTACCAGCCAGCTTTAGTCCGTCGGCGTCCGTTGGACTTTTGTAGACGAAAAGTCCGACCGTGTGTACGCGGCATAAGAGGTTAAGTTAAACAACTTTTATTTGTATAGTACTGTTGTGAGCTAAATCTGTTGGCTGTCACACTACGTTGGTCTGAAAGTACAACTACTGTAATTACTACTTTGAAGCAGATACAGTAAAATCTTATTCCTGTTTAAGTACTATTGTGTGGAGTGTTGTTACCTTTGAATTGCTGACCAGGCGGAGAGCTGGAGGTTAAAGATAAAGACAAAAGGTATATTATATTACATATTGTGGCATTGTCTTTCTGGGACACACACAGGTCCCAGAACACAGCAGGACCATTCAGAAAGTGCAGCGCGACTCACGTATGCGCAGTATGAAACCAGCTGTGAAGCCACAAGGCTTCACTTCCTGTTTCTCTTAGTAAGGATGCCGGTGACTGCACTTGGAGCCGATGGACTGATCGACTTGGGGTGCTGACATTGTGGGATCCCTATAAGTCAGCAGCTACCTGTCGCTGCCTTTTGCTGTCACCAGGATGTTTACATTCCTGGTGACAGCAATGAAAAGTGATAAAGAAAATAAAAAAATGAAAGCAACAGTGTAAAAAAAAAATATATATATATATATATATATATATATATATATATATATATATATATATATATACATACACACAATTGAGCTCACAAGTTTTCATACCCTGGCAGAAATTGTGAAATTTTGGCATTTATATTGAAAATATGACTAATCGTGCCAAAAAACTGTCCTTTATTCAAGGATAGTGATCACATGAAGCCAATTTTTATCACATGGTTTTTTAGAGCCTTTTAATATCATGATAACAGAAATCACCCAAATGGCCCTGATGAAAAGTTTACATACCCTGGAATGTTTGGCCTTGGTACAGACACAGAAGGTGGCACACAGAGGTTTTTAAATCGCAATTAGTGTCTGTGTATAAACAGTCAATGAGTTTGTTAGCTCTCACATGGATGCACTAAGCAGGCTAGATACTAAGCCATGAACAAGCAAAAGACCTGCGCAACAAGGAAATTAAACTTTACAAAAATGGAAAAGAATATAAAAAGATATCCAAAGCCTTGAATATGCCAGTCAGTACTGTTCAGTCATTTAATAAGAAGTGGAAAATTTGGGGATCTCTTGATACCAAGCCAAGGTCAGGTAGATCAAGAAAGCTTTTAGCCACAACTGCCACAGGAACTGTTTGGGATACAAAGAAAAACCCACAGGTAACCTCAGGAGCAATACAGGCTGCTCTGGAAAAAAAGATGGTGTGGTTGTTTTTAAGGAGCATAAGTTGCCAGAAAGAAGCCTTTACTGCACAAGTAGGGATGAGCCGAACACCCCCCGGTTAAAGGCTAATATGCAAGTTATTGTCATAAAAAGTGTTTGAGGACCCGGGTCCTGCCCCAGGTGACATGTATCAATGCAAAACAAAGTTTTAAAAACGCACGTTTTTTCGGGAGCAGTGATTTTAATAATGCTTAAAGTGAAACAATAAAAATGAAATATTCCTTTAAATATCATGCCTGGGGGGTGTCTATAGTATGCCTGTAAAGTGGAGCAGTTTTCCCAGGTTTAGAACACTACCACAGCAAAATTACATTTCTAAAGAAAAAAAAGTCATTTAAAACTGCTAGCGGCTGTAATGTAATGTTGCCCCCCCACCCAGCCCATTACCGGGCCCTTTGGGTCTGGCATGGATATTAAGGGGAAATAAAAGGTGTGGGGCCCCCAGGCCTTATATACTCTGAACAGCAGTGTACAGGAGGTCCCCAGGTTACAAACAAGATAGGGACTTTAGGTTTGTTGTTAAATTGAATCTGTTTGTAATTTGGAACAGGTACATTTTTTAAGTGTAGCTCCAGCTCAAAAATCTATTTTTAAGCTTTTTGGATAATATAGGGCAGGGTTATCACCCTTGTAACATTTTTTTTTTGCTGTCTGTGCCCCTGTTCATAAGATTTCACCTCACTTTCTGTCCCAATGACAATTGGATTGTGAAAATTTTGGGTTATTAGGGAAACAAGGATTGGTGATAAAGCATCAGTGGAGACACCTTTTTCCCATATTAACTCTTGCAGGAGAAAATTTCCCTTCCTAGGGGTAGATTTCCTCTCACTTCCTGTTGTCTCCCTCCGTTTGTAAGTAGGAATCTTTGTAAGTCGAATGTTTGAAAATAGGGGACCGCCTGTATATACTCTACGGCCTGCCCTATACACTCTGTGGAAAATTGGACCTTAGGTGTTGGTGGTACCAGAACATTGTAAGCCCCCACAGTTACTCCTGGTGGGCGCTGGAACTGGCCCTGCTGTGAAATATTATATCAAGAATTGTAATTACATGCCCCTGTTAAACAGGGGCATAAAAATTCGGCCTTAGGCGGTGGTGGTGGTGGCACAACACTGTAAAGCCTCACAGATACTTTTGTTGAGCGCAGGAACACGACCTGCTGTGAAATTTTAGATCAAAAAATTGTAATTACGAGGCGCATGCATTGGAGCTCCGAGCCGGGAGCTCCGCATCACCCCTGCCCCACGATCCACACAACAGACAAAGCACTACCCAAAACGGATCTCCAACAGCCCATCCGTCCTCCAGACAGAAACCCCCCTGGATGTCCGGACCGACTGCCAGACGTGATCTGGGGCTGGAATTTGACCGAGCAGGCAGCGGCGGGTGTACCAAGATGGCCACCGGCATTTCATCAGCACAGTCACACGCAACCTAGGGGGAGAAACAGCAGGATTTCAGGCAAGTGATTTCGCCAGCCACACTGACTTACTCCCAGGTGGCCCAGGGTACCCCACAATGCCAGCCAGCGCCTTCCCCTGCCTCCACTGAGTCCCTGCTGAGCAGAGCAGTGGAGGAGTACAGCCTGTCCCCAGCGGGACCTGCTCCTCCATTTCTCCAAGCAACTCCCTCTCCCTGTATGTAGGATCAGGACCAGTCCTCATCGCAGGGAGACCTTTTTCACAAATTCTCTGCCTTACTGGAGAAGGGTCTGGCTAACACAGCGGCCCAGATCACCAGAGACATTAAATCGGATTTTGCCAACCCCGGTCCCAGAATGGAAGCTATAGAAACAAAACTAGACGTTACTGCTTCACACACCAACCAGAATGCTGCCCACATACAGGTCCTCCAGGACCAACTTGAAACTGCCCTTGCCAGGATAGACGACCTCGAGAACAGGTCCAGAAGATATAATTTCCGAGTCAGAGGTCTCCCTGAAAACATCACATATGTCCCCCCCAGCAATTCAGGACCTCATCAAAGAGCTAATTCCTAACACGCCCTCCCACCGCCTAGAATTGGACAGGGCCCACAGAGCCCTTATATATATATATAGCGGCACAGTGGTGTAGTGGTAGCACTCTCGCCTAGCAGTAAGAAGGGTCGCTGGTTCAAATCCCAACCACGACACTACCTGCCTGGAGTTTGCATGTTCTCCCTGTGCCTGCGTGGGTTTCCTCCAGGTAATCCGGTTTCCTCTCACACTCCAAAGACATGCTGGTAGGTTAATTGGATCCTGTCTAAATTGTCCCTAGTATGTATGAATGCGAGTTAGGGACCTTAGATTGTAAGCTCCTTGAGGGTAGGGACTGATGTGAATGTACAATGTATATGTAAAGTGCTGCGTAAATTGACTGACTGCGCTATATAAGTACCTGAAATAAATATATATATATATATATATATATATATATATATATATATATATATATATATATATATATATATATATATATAAAGATCCAAAGGTTGCTGCACTTAAAAATGTGTTGCTTTATTCCATCAAATCTTTAGAAAAAGATTACAAAGCAAGTAGAGTCATTCAAAACAAAATCGTTACAATCATGTGTTCAGACAAAAATATATATTTATTTCTTTTTTTTTATTTTTTTTTTCCTATGCTGGTCTATGGTTTTTCTATGCTATTCTTTTCTATTTTATTCTAATCTTTTCTATTCGAATGCAAATTCATTCTATACGAAATTCGAATTTCGGAAAATGGTTATATAGAAATAGAATGAAATCGAATTCTAATAGAAAAGACTAGAATAGAAAAAACAATAGAACAGAATAGAAAATATATATATATAATGAATTGTCGGTCTGGCAATACAGGGGAACCCCGAACCAAAATTTAAAAAAAAAATGGCGTGGGGGCCCCCCTCAAAATCCATACCAGACCCTTCAGGTGTCAGAGGGGGGCGGGGTCACCCGTTTACGTAAATGGGTGACCCCGCCCCCACTGACAACACAGGGAAAGCCATAGGGTAGTCCCTGTACATTAGAGGGGGGTGGGGTCACTGGGTTGCCCCGCCCTCCGTTATATAAGAGCTGTCACCTGAACAGAAGCGTCACACAGTGGGAGACTCCCATTGAGACGGATCATCTGGAGAACGAAGCAGAGAAGAAGAAGACCGGAGGAAGATGCCGGACGAGAAGACCGGAGGAAGAAGCAGAGGAAGAAGCAGGGGAAGAACAAGATGGAGGATGAAGAAGAACACCAAAGGAAGACCAGAAGAAGATGGAAGAAGAAGCGGGGAAAGAAGAAGACATTAATAAAGGAATTGTCAAAAACCGTCTATTGTCTTTTATTAACATTTTTGACACTTTTTTTGTGAAATGGTAGGGGTACATTTGTACCCCATTACCAGTTCACACGGGGGGCGGGATCTGGGGGTCCCCTTGTTAAAGGGGGCTACCAGATTCCGATAAGCCCCCCACCCGCAGACCCCCACAACCACCGGGCAAGGGTTGTGGAGATGAGGCCCTTCTCCCCATCAACATGGGGACAAGATGCTTTGTGGGGGCTACCCCAAAACACCCTCCCAATGTTGAGGGCATGTGGCCTGGTACAGTTCAGGAGGGGAGGGGCGCTCTCTGGTCCCCCCCTTCTTTTCCTGTGGCCTGCCAGGTTGCATGCTCGGATAAGGGTCTGGTATGAATTTTTGGGGGGACCCCACGCCATTTTTTTTAAGATTTTGACGCGGGGTTCCCCTTAAAATCCATACCAGATGCTGGTCTGGTATGGATTTTGAGGGGGACCCCCACGCCATTTTTTTAAACATTTTGGCGCGGGGTTCCCCTTAATATCCATACCAGACCTGAAGGGCCTGGTATGGAATTTGGGCGACCCTCACGCATTTTTTTTTTTTAATTTTGGTTTGGGGTTCCCCTGTGGGGGGGAATACCATGCCCTTTTTATCAATGAACTGTATTGTGTATTGCCGGACCGACAATTCATTATAGCCGCGAGTAGTTTTAAATGACTTTTTTTCCTTTAGAAATGTCATTTTGCTGACAGACTGTTCTAAACACGGGAAACATGCGTCACTTTACAGGCATACTATAGACACCCCCCAGGTACAAAATTTAAAGGAATATTACACTTTTATTGTTTCACTTTAAGTATTATTAAAATCACTGTTTGCGGAAAAACAGACGTTTTTAAAACTTTTTTTGCATTGATACATGTCCCATGGGGCAGGACCCAGGTCTCCAAACACTTTTTAAGACAATACCATGCATATAAGCCTTTAAAATTAGCATTTTTGATTTCTCATGTTCGTGTCCCATAGACTTTAACGGTGTTCGCGTGTTCGAACAAATTTTTTGCCTGTTTGCATGTTCTGGTGCGAACCGAACGGGGGGGGGTGTTCGGCCCATCCCTACTCAATAGGGTTTATGTCTGAGACATGCTTGGCCAGTCCATCACCTTTAGCCTCAGCTTCTTTAGCAAGGCAGTGGTCATCTTGGAAGTGTGTTTGGGGCCGTTATCATGTTGGAATACTGCCCTGCGGCCCAGTCTCCGATGGGAGGGGATCATGCTCTGCTCCAGTATGTCACAGTACATGTTGACATTCATGGTTCCCTTAATGAACTGTAGCTTCCCAGTCCCGGCAGCACTCATGCACCCCAGACCATGACACTCCCACCACCATGCTTGACTGTAGGCAAGACACACTTGTCTTTGTACTCCTCACCTGGTTGCCGCCACACACGCTTGACACCATCTGAACCAAATATCTTTATCTTGGTCTCATCAGATCACAGGACATGGTTCTAGTAATCCATGTCCTTAGTCTGCTTGTCTTCAGCAAACTGTTTGCAGGCTTTCTTGTGCATCATCTTTAGAAGAGGCTTCCTTCTGGGATGACAGCCATGCAGACCAATTTGATGCAGTGTGCGGCGTATGGTCTGAGCACTGACAGGCTGACCCCCCACCCCTTCAACCTCTGCACCAATGCTAGCAGTACTTTGTCTATTTCCCAAAGACAACCTCTGGATATGAGCTGAGCACGTGTACTCAACTTCTTTGGTCGACCATGGCGAGGCCTGTTCTGAGTGGAACCTGTCCTGTTACACCGCTGTATGGTCTTGTCCACCGTGCTGCAGCTCAGTTTCAGGGTCTTCGCAATCTTCTTATAGCCTAGGCCATCTTTATGTAGAGAAACAATTCTTTTTTTCAGATCCTCAGGAATTCTTTGCCATGAGGTGCCATGTTGAACTTCCAGTGACCGGTATGAGAGAGTGAGAGCGATAACACCAAATTTAATACACCTGCTCCCCATTCACACCTGAGACCTTGTAACACTAACGAGTCACATGACACCGGGGAGGGAAAATGGCTAATTGGGCCCAATGTGGACATTTTCACTCAGGGGTGTACTCAGTTTTGTTGCCAGCGGTTTACACATGAACGGCTGTGTGTTGAGTTATTTTGAGGGGACAGCAAATTTACACTGTTATACAAGCTGTACACTCACTACTTTACATTGTAGAAAAGTGTCATTTCTCCAGTGTTGTCACATGAAAAGATATAATAAAATATATACAAAAATGTAAGGGGGTGTACTCACTATTGTGAGATACTGTATAATTATATATATAAACAAAAATAGCAATCCGAAATGTCACCCAAGTGCAGTCTTCCAAGCAGTGGCAAAGCTAGACATTCTTTCACCCGAGGCAAAGACTCGGTTCGGCGCCTCCACCCTAGAGAGGCTTGCTTATGTGTGCTCTTCTTCCTTCCCAATGGCACCCTTCCCAATCTGCCTGGGCAAGGCTTGAAATCTGCACCTAAAGCGCTGCTGCTTTCTTCTGGCATGGTGGCTAGGGTTGCTACCTTTTCTTTAAGCCAATTTTTTTTTTGTAGTATACCCTATAGGATTGTAAAAGACCTAGGACACCTTTGGGTGCCCTAAAGAGAGCAGCAATGTGGCTCGCATAGTGCACCACAGAGATCAGTGTGTGTGTGGTCAAATTGTGTCAACAGTTGGAGGGGCTTAAAGGGGCATGGTTATTAAAACAAATGCTTTCTTGTACCAATAAAATATACTGAGATTACTAAAACAAATGTCACCGTAAAAATATGAACTTGGCCTACCTTATAAGATAACAGTGTACTGTAAGTCAGTAGGGCAGTGGATAGTGTGTGGATGGCGTCAGTATGGCAAAGGATAGTGCCAGTAGGGCAGTGGACAGTATCAGTAGAGCAGTGGAAGGGGTCAGTAGGGGAGAGGTTGATGTCAGTAGGGCAGTAGACAGTGTCAGTAGATCAGTGGTTGGTGTCAGTAGAGCAGTGGATTGTGTCAGTCATTAGAACCATAAATGGTGTCAGTAGGGCAGAGGACGGTGTCAGTAGGGCAGTGGATGGTGTCAGTAGGGAAGAGGTTGATGTCAGTAGAGCAGTGGATTGCGTCAGTCATTAGAACAGTAAATGGTGTCAGTAGGGCAGTGGACGGTGTCAGTACGGCAGAGGACGGTGTCAGTATGGCAGAGGACGGTGTCAGTAGGGCAGAGGATGGTGTCACTAGGGCAGTGGACGGTGTCAGTAGGGCAGAATGGCAGAGGACGGTGTCAGTAGGGCAGAGGACGGTGCCAGTAGGGCAGAGGACAGTGTCAGTAGAACAGTGGATGGTGTCAGTAGGGCAGTAGAGCAGTGGGCGGTGTCAGTAGAGCAGAGGATGGTGTCAGTAGGGCAGAGGACGGTGTCAGTAGGGCAGCGGACAGTGTCAGTAAGGCAGTGAATAGTGTCCGTAGTGCTGTGGACAGTGTTAGTAGGGCAAAGGATGGTGTCAGTAGAGCAGAGGACGGTGTCAGTAGGGCAGAGGATGGTGTCAGTAGGGCAGTGGACGGTGTCAGTAGGGCAGTGGACGGTGTCAGTAGGGAAGAGGACGGTGTCAGTAGAGAAGAGGACGGTGTCAGTAGGGCAGAGGACGGTGTCAGTAGGGCAGTGGACGGTGTCAGTAGGGCAGTGGACGGTGTCAGTAGGGCAGAGGACGGTGTCAGTAGGGCAGAGGACGGTGTCAGTAAGGCAGAGGACTGTGTCAGTGGGGCAGAGGACGGTGTCAGTAGGGCAGTGGACAGTGTCAGTAAGGCAGTGGATAGTGTCAGTAAGGCAGTGGATAGTGTTAGTAGGGCAAAGGATGGTGTCAGTAGAGCAGAGGACGGTGTCAGTAGGGCAGAGGACGGTGTCAGTAGGGCAGAGGACGGTGTCAGTAGGGCAGTGGACAGTGTCAGAAGGGCAGTGGACGGTGTCAGTAGGGCAGTGGACGGTGTCAGTAGGGCAATGGACGGTGTCAGTAGGGCAGAGGACGGTGTCAGTAAGGCAGAGGACTGTGTCAGTAGGGCAGTGGATGATGTCAGTAGGGCAGAGGACGGTGTCAGTAGGGCAGTGGATGGTGTGTAGGGCAGTGGATGGTGTCAGTAGAGCAGTGGATGGTGTCAGTAGGGCAGAGGACAGTGTCAGTAGGGCAGAGGACGGTGTCAGTAGGGCAGTGTCAGTAGGGCAGAGGACGGTGTCAGTAGGGCAGAGGACAGTGTCAGTAGGGCAGAGGACAGTGTCAGTAGGGCAGAGGACAGTGTCAGTAGGGCAGTGGACGGTGTCAGTAGGACAGTGGACAGTGTCATTAGGGTAGTGGATGGTGTCAGTAGGGCAGTGGATAGTGTCAGTAGGGCAAAGGATGGTGTCAGTAGGGCAAAGGATGGTGTCAGTAGAGCAGTGGATGGTGTCAGTAGGGCAGTAGATAGTGTCAGTAGGACTGTGGACAGTGTTAGTAGGGCAGAGGACGGTGCCAGTAGGACAGAGGATGGTATCAGTAGAGCAGTGGACAGTAGTTTTTATTTATTTTTTTATTTACAATAATATTTTTTACAAAAGTATTTTATTTTTTACAATTTTTTAGGAGCCCGTTTGGGGGGCTTTGGTGAAATTTTAGGGGTCTAGACAGACTCCTGATGTCTCACTTTTGAGACAGAGAAAGGATATGCGGACACAGGCTCTTCAATTCCTTCCTCTGCAGCCTCAGCTGCACTGCAGTTTACTATGCTTTGTTTACTAGTGAACAGAGTGAGTCATCAGTATCGATCACTCACACTGTTCATTCAGAAAAGGAAGGGACCGGTAAATGAGATATTTACCTGACCCTTCCCCCACTCTCCATCCTGACACATCGCAGCGGCCGGTGGGGAGGAGAGAGGGGGAAGCCGGCAGCACTATATGGGGATAGTAGGGCAAAGGATGGTGTCAGTAGAGAAGAGGACGGTGTCAGTAGGGCAGTGGGGCAGTGGATGGTGTCAGTAGAGAAGAGGACGGTGTCAGTAGGGCAGTGGAGGTGTCAGTAGAGAAGAGGACGGTGTCAGTAAGGCAGAGGACGGTGTCAGTAGGGCAATGGATGGTGTCAGTAGGCAGAGGACGGTGTCAGTAAGGCAGTGGATGGTGTCAGTAGGGCAGTGGATGGTGTCAGTAGGGCAGTGGATGGTGTCAGTAGGGCAGTGGATGGTGTCAGTAGGGCAGAGGACGGTGTCAGTAGGGCAGTGGACAGTGTCAGTAGGGCAGTGGACAGTGTCAGTAGGGCAGTGGATGGTGTGTAGGGCAGTGGATGGTGTCAGTAGGGCAGAGAATGGTGTCAGTAAATGGTGACATTTACCAGGCTAATCTTAACTGCTCTGCAAAATATTGTATTTTACCTTGTCAGTCAGTGAAGCTTACATACACAGCTGAAATCTTTCACAACCCCCCCAATCCTTGCCTTGTTGCTCTATATACCTTCATACAGACTCAGCAAGTATTGTGATAAAATAATGACTGCAGTTTAAAATAGTTGCTGCAGCTTAGTGAATTGACCCCATATACATAATAATACAAACCGCCCAACGATTTTCAAATAACCATGAGATACGCTTGGCTACAGATGGGTCAAAGCTCAAATTCAGACACTGTGTTTTTTTAATCTTTATTTAACCTTTTGTGCAAACATTACAGAAAACACACACTCTGAAAGAGCGATACTGTGGAAAACAGCCACAAAAGATCCAGAAGGCAAGATATACTTTATAGGAGTCGATAAATCTTCTACTGTGAGCATACCGGGATATTCAGACTTTTTTTATTAGTTTCGCAAGTCAGGAAAGTTCTTAAACCTTAGCCACAGTCACCTGTGTCCCTGTTGAGGTGGTCACACACATATCAATAGGAGCATTCGATGCAGCTAAAAGTAGCCATATGCTATCCACTTGAAGACCAGGCCTTTTTCTGACACTTTTTAGTAAAAATTAGTTTTTTTTGCTAGAAAAATGACTTAGAACCCCCAAAAATTATATATAATGTATATATGTTTGTATATATTATATATATAATGTATAATGCTTTGTGGACCCCTTCCTGTTCCAACATGACTGCGCACCAGTGGACAAAGCAAGGTCCACAAGGACATGGATGAGCGAGTTTGGGGTGGAGAAACTTGACTGACCTGCACAGAGTCCTACCTCAACCCAATAGAACACCTTTGGGGTGAATTAAAGCGGAGACTGCGAGCCAGGCCTTCTCGTCCAACATCAGTACCTGACCTCACAAATGCACTTCTGGAAAAAGGGTCAAACATTCCCATATACACACTCCTAAACCTTGTGGACAGCCTTCCCAGAAGAGTTGAAGCTGTTATAGCTGCAAAAGGTGGGCCAACTCAATACTGAACCCTACAGACTAAGACTGGAATATCATTAAACTTCATATGCGTGTAGAGGTAGGCGTCCCAATACTTTTGACAATATTGTCTGGAGAGAGAGAGAGAGAGAGAGAGAGAGAGATAGAGAGAGAGATAGATAGAGAGAGAGAGAGAGACTCACAAAAGTGAGTACACCCCTCACATTTTTGTAAATTTTTTTTATATCTTTTAATGTGACAACACTGAAGAAATGACACTTTGCTACAATGTAAAGTAGTGAGTGTACAGCTTGTATAACAGTGTAAATTTGCTGCCCACTCAACACAGCCATTAATGTCTATACCGCTGGCAACAAAAGTGAGTACACCCCTAAGTGAAAATGTCCGTGTTGGGCCCAATTAGCCATTTTCCCTCCCGGTGTCATGTGACTCATTAATGTTACAAGGTCTCAGGTGTGAATTGGGAGCAGGTGTGTTAAATTTGGTGTTATCGCTCTCACTCTCTCATACTGGTCACTGGAAGTTCAACATGGCACCTTATGGCAAAGAATTCTCTAAAGATCTGAAAAAAAGAATTGTAGCTCTACATAAAGATGGCCTAGGCTATAAGAAGATTGCCAAGACCATGAAACTGAGCTGCAGCACGGTGGCCAAGACCATACAGAGGTTTAACAGGACAGGTTCCACTCAGAACAGGCCTTGCCATGGTCGACCAAAGAAGTTGAGTGCACGTGCTCAGCGTCATATCCAGAGGTTGTCTTTGGGAAATAGAAATATGAGTGCTGCCAGCATTGCTGCAGAGATTGAAGGGGTGGGGGATCAGCCTGTCAGTGCTCAGACCACACGGACATTTTCACTTAGGGGTGTACTCACTTTTGTTACCAGCGGTTTAGACATTAATGGCTGTGTGTTGAGTTATTTTGAGCAAATTTACACTGTTATACAAGCTGTACACTTACTACTTTACGTTGTAGCAAAGTGTCATTTCTTCAGTGTTGTCACATGAAAAGATAGAATAAAATATTTACAAAAATGTGAGGGGCGTACTCACTTTTGTGAGATACTATATATATATATACCGTATATTGTGATAAAGAGTGTAGCTGCGCTGACCCTAAAGTGATAGAGATATATATATATATATATATATATATATATATACACACACCTTACCACATTACCACGTGAACAATTTTTTATCTGTGATTCATGAAAAATTATTAGTAAATTAATTCATCAAAACTCAGAATAATAAAAACTAGAATGAAAGAAATTACTAAAATGAAAAATCGGGTGTTAACAATAGTCCCAATAATCCTCTTCACGAGCTGCTTATCCGAATCCCATGTGCACAAATTCACATCCGTGATTTGGAAAACTTTTCACCAATTCGTGAAGCACCACCACCTTCTAAAATGGACACGCACCAGAACCAAGGAAAAATTGCGCCTTTTTATTTATGCTGGGTTAACCACTCCACTCTTAAATATCTGAGGTTCCCCAAATTGGATGCCACTGGTTACTCCTTACACCTCCACATTAGTCTCGGTATCTCATAAAAAGCAAACATCCATCATTGCGCAACATATTTTTAAAATTTATTAAATCAATAGAGTAAAAATATAGTATATACACTCACAAGTCCGGTGCCTTTAGACCGGCACTGAGTCTTTCCAGCAGTGTGTTTTTGGCCCTAGCTAGTGCCGATCTGTCTCCCGGGATCGGCGTGAGGTCCAAGACTCGATCTGGTGCGGGTTGAGGCAGGAAGTGACTTCAGCGTTTACCCAGAAGCCTCTACGCGTTTCGCATCCAATCATTGATTGGACATGAAATGTGCCAGTACGAGGCTTTGATTGTATTTTGAGCAATACGCATTCCTGAACCCTGTATTCTAAGCAATTGTGAATTATTGATCACATCTCTGTTTCCACCATACATAAGAAATACGGTCGTATTCATGACCAAGGTTTCTCAGTGCTGCCAACTGATGAAAACCGATAAATCATTCCTGAACCCTGTATTCTGAGCACAACGCATTCCTGACCCTGTATTCTGAGCACAATGCATTCCTGACCCTGTATTCTGAGCACAATGCATTCCTGACCCTGTATTCTGAGCACAATGCATTCCTGACCCTGTATTCTGAGCACAATGCATTCCTGACCCTGTATTCTGAGCACAATGCATTCCTGACCCTGTATTCTGAGCACAATGCATTCCTGAACCCTGTATTCTGAGCACAATGCATTCCTGAACCCTGTATTCTGAGCACAATGCATTCCTGAACCCTGTATTCTGAGCACAATGCATTCCTGAACCCTGTATTCTGAGCACAATGCATTCCTGAACCCTGTATTCTGAGCACAATGCATTCCTGACCCTGTATTCTGAGCACAACGCATTCCTGAACCCTGTATTCAGAGCACAACGCATTCCTGAACCCTGTATTCAGAGCACAACGCATTCCTGAACCCTGTATTCAGAGCACAACGCATTCCTGAACCCTGTATTCAGAGCACAACGCATTCCTGAACCCTGTATTCAGAGCACAACGCATTCCTGAACCCTGTATTCAGAGCACAACGCATTCCTGAACCCTGTATTCTGAGCACAACGCATTCCTGAACCCTGTATTCTGAGCACAATGCATTCCTGAACCCTGTATTCTGAGCAACAAGGCATTCCTGAACCCTGTATTCTGAGCACAACGCATTCCTGACCCTGTATTCTGAGCACAATGCATTCCTGACCCTGTATTCTGAGCACAACGCATTCCTGAACCCTGCATTCTGAGCACAACACATTCCTGACCCTGTATTTTGAGCACAATGCATTCCTGACCCTGTATTCTGAGCACAATGCGTTCCTGAACCCTGTATTCTGAGCACAACGCATTCCTGAACCCTGTATTCTGAGCACAACGCATTCCTGACCCTGTATTCTGAGCACAATGAATTCCTGACCCTGTATTCTGAGCACAACGCATTCCTGAACCCTGTATTCCGAGCACAACGCATTCCTGAACCCTGTATTCCAAGCACAACACATTCCTGACCCTGTATTTTGAGCACAATGCATTCCTGACCCTGTATTCTGAGCACAATGCATTCCTGAACCCTGTATTCTGAGCACAACGTATTCCTGAACCCTGTATTCTGAGCACAACGCATTCCTGAACCCTGTATTCTGAGCAAAGCTCATTCCTGAACCCTGTATTCTGAGCACAATGCATTCCTGACCCTGTATTCTGAGAAAAGCTCATTCCTGAACCCTGTATTCTGAGCACAACGCATTCCTGAACCCTGTATTCTGAGCAAAGCTCATTCCTGAACCCTGTATTCTGAGCACAATGCATTCCTGACCCTGTATTCTGAGAAAAGCTCATTCCTGAACCCTGTATTCTGAGCACAACGCATTCCTGACCCTGTATTCTGAGCACAATGCATTCCTGACCCTGTATTCTGAGCACAACGCATTCCTGAACCCTGCATTCTGAGCACAACACATTCCTGACCCTGTATTTTGAGCACAATGCATTCCTGACCCTGTATTCTGAGCACAATGCGTTCCTGAACCCTGTATTCTGAGCACAACGCATTCCTGAACCCTGTATTCTGAGCACAACGCATTCCTGACCCTGTATTCTGAGCACAATGAATTCCTGACCCTGTATTCTGAGCACAACGCATTCCTGAACCCTGTATTCCGAGCACAACGCATTCCTGAACCCTGTATTCCAAGCACAACACATTCCTGACCCTGTATTTTGAGCACAATGCATTCCTGACCCTGTATTCTGAGCACAATGCATTCCTGAACCCTGTATTCTGAGCACAACGTATTCCTGAACCCTGTATTCTGAGCACAACGCATTCCTGAACCCTGTATTCTGAGCAAAGCTCATTCCTGAACCCTGTATTCTGAGCACAATGCATTCCTGACCCTGTATTCTGAGAAAAGCTCATTCCTGAACCCTGTATTCTGAGCACAACGCATTCCTGAACCCTGTATTCTGAGCAAAGCTCATTCCTGAACCCTGTATTCTGAGCACAATGCATTCCTGACCCTGTATTCTGAGAAAAGCTCATTCCTGAACCCTGTATTCTGAGCACAATGCATTCCTGAACCCTGTATTCTGAGCAAAGCTCATTCCTGAACCCTGTATTCTGAGCACAATGCATTCCTGACCCTGTATTCTGAGAAAAGCTCATTCCTGAACCCTGTATTCTGAGCACAACGCATTCCTGAACCCTGTTTTCTGAGGAAATCAGGCAGAATCATACGTTTTTGGTCCCTTAGGTCTCATTCAGAGGGATGATCAGTCCCATCCTCTGTACAGAGCTGCTGGTAGGTTTCATTTTATGTTGGCACTTTGAAATAAATAAGTTGGTTTTGTGCCGCTGTTTGGGCACTCGGGCTCAAAAAGGTTCGCCATCACTGGTCTATATTATCTGATAATTACCCGTTAGTTCCCGAATGTTATGCTCCGTGATCAATTGGTGAAGACTGACCAATATCGATTGCAGACTCCACTAGGCACTAGGGATGAGCCGAATAAACCCCCCCCCCCCGGTTTGTTTCGCAGCAGAACATGCGAACAGACAAAAAATGTGTGCAAACATGCGAACACCGTTAAAGTCTATGGGACACGAACGTGAAAAATGAAAAGTGCTCATTTTAAAAGCTTATATGCAAGTTATTGTCATAAAAAGTGTTTGAGGACCGGGGGTCCTGCCCCAGGGGACATGTATCAATGCAAAAAAAAGTCTAAAAAAAAATCTCATTTAAAACTGCTTGCAGCTGTAATGAATTGCCGGATCCCCGCAATATAGACAAAAAAGCGGAATTGCTGGCTTTCAATCTGGGCTCACCGTCGGGACAGAGATCTCAGAGAGGCGTCAGCGGGTGTTGGGGGTCCTTCTGCCAATTGTAAAGGTAATCCAGCGGCTAATTACGAAAAAGCCCCAGACTTTTAAAATAATGATGACGGGATGATGTCTGTAGCTGCATCATCCCGGTACAACCACTTAAAGCCAAATAACGTACATGTATGTGATTAAGTGGCTATACAATCTGTATAATAATCTTTAGATCTACCGTAAACTATGTAGTGCAAGGGCCTGCCTGATCTAATAGGAATTGAATGGATTGTTTAGGTGTTGCCTCCTACTACATAGTTTTGATAAAGCTAAAGCTGGCCATACACAATACAATCTGATTGTACAATCTCCTTTATCTTTACCAAAGCTAGGTAATAGGAGGGCACACGTAAACAATCCATTCATTCCTATCTAATCAGGCAGACCCTTGCACTACATAGTTTACGGTAGATGTAAAGGAGATTATACAATCAATTTCGAATAGTGTATGGCCAACTTTAAGGCGATTGTACAATCAGATTGTATAACGTATGGGCAGCTTAAAATGATTGAATCACATAAGAATCATAAATCAGAATGAGTGTGGCAGAATATTGTTGATTGTTTCTGATCAATCACACTAATATCTGCATGTGTCAGTTGGCCGATTGTAATAAAACTTGTTTAAATGCGCTTTCTTATTTTTTTTTTTTTTTATCGTTTCTGGTCGATCGTGTTTTCATCAGTGATGAATATCTTGTTTGCAATGGCTCATACCTAGATTGATCACAAATCGATACGTGCACTGCCACCTTTATAGTGTCCATATATGCTTATTTCATAATCCGATCGATCGATGAGCGATTTAATCAAAACGGCAAACAACTGAATGATCATAACTCCCCTTCCAATCAATTCAGACTTATTTTAGATCAGATTTCCCCAAACTGAGTTGACCGGCCAGGGCGGAAATTATTGATCGTGTTGCATTGATCGGTAGCACTGAGATGCTTTGTTCATGAATTTGATCGTATTGCAATCAATCAGAATATGAGGTTGCATTGTGTAAACAGAGATGTCGATTTCCACTTCAGTCTCCTAATCAGATCTCAGTGAAGCCAACAGACGCAAACTGATTTCTTTTCTGATCAATCTCTCCTGATAAGAATAATCGATCTATAGATATGCCACATACAGGATAGTGGGTTTTAATTGGTCGTTGGAAGAAATAATTGTGAATTATTGATCACATCTCTGTTTCCACCATACATAAGAAATACGGTCGTATTCATGACCAAGGTTTCTCAGTGCTGCCAACTGATGCAAACCGATAAATCATTTTCTACTCATGCTGATCGACTCAGTTTGATCGAATCTGATCTAAATCGATTGGAAGGTTATGCCTATTTGATTGTTTATCAATTGGATCTTTTTGATCAAATCACACATTGATCGGGTAATAAAATGGCTGCCTGTGTGCCACCATATACACTTCAATTAATGATTGATTTCTTTTCTGATCGATCTCTTCCAATAATAATAATTGATCTATAGTTGACAATCCATTTGGACAGATATGCCACACACAGGGAAGTAGATTTCTTTAGTTGGAAGGCTGTAAATGATTGATCACGTCTCTGTGAGACGTGATCAATACATACTAAATACCATACATACCATACATACTAAATACAATCAGATTCATGAGAAAAATATCCCACGATCCAAAATGTTCTGCTTCAGCCGATCGACTCGATTTGATCAAATCTGAATTGAGTCTAAATCGATCGGAAGGGACATTATGCCTATTTAATTTTTTGCTGATCATTTAGATTGAGTTGCACATCCGTCAGGTAATGAAATTGAAGCGTGACACCATTAGGGGGATTTTGGTCACGACATCCTGTCTCGGTGACACCACCTGACAGCAAAGACATTTCTTTTTCTTCTCTGATTATTATCACCACTAACTACTGCTCTCTCTCAGATTCTACACCTATCTACAGAGATACAGCTACTTTCCTCAATGGAGGTAAACAATAACACGTGTCTACACGGTAATATTTCTCTATGTTTACAAAGGGAACCAATCCAGAACGCTGAACACGCCCTGCAATGTAAGATTATAGACAGTGTTCTCTGATTGGATGAGCAGGAGCCACTGAAAGCTGTGCGCTCACTGATTGGATAGAGGGGGCGGGCGCAGGGCTGCCTAGTAACCAATTCAGCAGCCCCGTTCTTGTTTGTAGCGTCCTTGTGGTTGCCTAGCAACACTTCCTCTCCCCGGTTCTCGCTTCCTCTGATCCCTTCCAATGGCTCACCGTGGGAAAATGAAGTCCGGGACCCTCACCTCACGTGACAGCCAGTTCAGCATCAAAGTGAGACTGCAGGAGAGCCAGGAGAGGTTCTCAGTGCCCGGATGTAGTCAGCATATGAAGATAGCAGAGCTGAAAGAGAAGCTGGAGCTGCTGGCTGGGATCCCAATCCACCTCCAGAGGTTGTCCTATGTAGATGAAGGTGACAAGGCTGGGGGGAGGGGCAAGAAATCATTAATCATTATAGCTATATTTATTATTATTAAAGTGGAGGGCCACCCTAAAATAAAAAATCGCATGAAAAATCTCAAAAAAAAAAAATTGAAAAAAAATGTTTTTTTAAACTTACCTGAACCCTTGTTGCTAGGCAGTCTTCCTAATCTGCCTCTTCCTATTCTGCAGCGTGTCCTACTCCTCGGTGAGCGGCCCCGTTGCCTTCTGGGAACTGTGTGTGTTCCCAGAAATCCACGGGGCCATTCACAGAGCGCCGCACCGCTCACGCGTGCGCAGTAGGAAACTGGCAGTGAAGCCGCAAGGCTCCACTGCTTGTTTCCCTTACTTAGGATGGCGGTGCCGGGACCTGAGAGCTGAGGGACGGGTCGGCCTCGGGCAGCCGACATCACGGGCACCCAGGACAGGTAAGTCTACTTATTTAAAGTCAGCAGCTACAGTGTTTGTAGCTGCTGACTTTTAAAAAAAAAAATTTCCTGGCCGAAATCCCGCTTTAACCACTTCTGGACCGCCGCACGCCGATATCCGTCCTTACTTTGAAGAGGAATATCGTTGTTATGGCTGCAGCTAGCTGCCATAACCCCTTTATTCTCTTGTTCGGCCGGCGGTCCGGTTTCCGATAATAGTGGTCTATGCGGCGGATTTGCCGCAAGATGACTTTTATCGCCCCCCCTCCTGCTGCGCTTCGGTGCCCTCCACTGCTTACCGGAGCCGTCGGCAGCAGCGGAGGCGATCGGATCTTCACCCTGGCTGGGCATGGAGACGAGTGAGGAGAAGATGGCCCCCATCCGTCTCCATAACATTGCAGGGAGGAAGCGACGTCAATTCATCACTTTTGCCCATAGCTCTTAAAGGACCTTTTTTTTTTTTTTTTTAAGGACTTTTTTTTTTTTTTTGCATTTCACTGTAAATATGAGGTCTTTTTGACCCCAGATCTCATATTTAAGAGGTCCTGTCATGCTTTTTTTCTATTACAAGAGATGTTTACATTCCTGGTAATAGGAATAAAAGTGACACCATAATTTAAAAAAAAATGTGTAAAAATAAAAAATAAAAGCTAAAATAAATAAGAAATAAACCCCCCCCTCCCGCCGAGCTTGCGTGCAGAAGTGAACGCATACGTGAGTAGCGCCCGCATATGAAAACGGTATTCAAACCACACATGTGAGGTATCCCCGCGATCGGTAGAGCGAGAGCAATAATTCTAGCCCTAGACCTCCAATAATTCTAGCTCTAGACCTCCTCTGTAACTTAAAACATGCAACCTGTAGAATTTTTTAAATGTCGCCGATGGAGATTTTTAAGGGTAAAAGTTTGTTGCCATTCCACGAGCGGGCTCAATTTTGAAGCGTGACGTGTTGGGTATCAGTTTTTTACTCGGCGTAACATTATCTTTCACAATATAAAAAAAAATTGGGCTAACTTTACTGTTGTCCTTTTTTTTTAATTCAAAAAAGTGTATTTTTTGAAAAAAAAGTGCGCTTGTAAGACCGCTGCGCAAATACGGTGTGACAGGAAGTATTACAACGAATGCCATTTTATTCTCTAGGGTTTTAGAAAAAAAAGTATAATGTTTGGGGGTTCTAAGTAATTTTCTAGAAAAAAAAACTGTTTTTAACTTGTAAACATCACATCTCAAAAAGAGGCTCAGTCCTTAGGTGGTTAATTATATTATATATATGTGTGTGCAGCTTTACCTGAGGGGGGTTTACAACCTCTGCCTGATTTGTATTCCCATCTACATTCTTCTAAATGTGTCCCCCCCCCCCTCCCGTCTCATTTACTCCTTGCTTCACATGTTTCTGCGCATCGCACATAAGAATGGGGCGCCCTATGTGTGACAAACGCTCCAGAACCTTTTTTTTGGGCAGGGAGCGCCGTGTGTTTTTTTTTTTTTTTTTTTGCAATATGTGTTTGTAGCACGTTTGCTGTGCAGCTAACAGCATTTGGGTGCCATTAACAATTAATGGCGACGCACATTCGCAGCACGTTTCCCCAAACGCGTGTTTCCTGTGTTTTTGTCGCACATTCAGAAAGCGTGAAGTGTGAATGGAGCCTTAAGCCTCGTACACACGATACGATTGCTGGCCAACCGAGCGTCTGATTTTTGTCTTTAGGGGCGTGTCCAGGATCTTGTCTTGCATACTAACGGTACGCAAATGTCGTGCCACAAACACGAACGTAGTGCCGTACTACGAGGAATTTCAACTCTGGAGTGCCACCCTTTAGGCCCCTTCTGCTATTTCGCGTTTGGTGAGCACTGATTCCGAGCATGTGTGTTTGTACTTTTAATTTTTGTGTGACGGATTTGTGTACTGACCATACGAAAATCTGACGTCATCTGACGGCCGAAAATTTACTAGCCTGTCATCCAACATTTGTTTGCCGAAAGTTGGACAACAATTGTCTAAAGGAGCGTACTAACGGTCAGATTTTAGGTCAACAGTCTGTCAACAGACAATCCCCTGCCAACAATCGTACTATGTGTACGAATGAGGCTTTAGTGACACAAGATGGGAAGTTAGGGGAAATCGCCTTTGCCATACATGTTACAATCAGAATGTACGATCTTTGTACAATCAACATTACCAGAACTAGGAATGGCGTCCGTGGATTTGGCGGTTTGTCTACCATGGTTCGGACTATTTTGCAGTGCACATATGTGCTCCCAGGAGTACATTGAGGTTGGGTATGATTGGTATCAGCAGTGCCGGGACAAGGTCATCTAGCACCCAGGGTGTACATACCAAACTGAACCCCCCTGAGATGTATGAGCATTATCATAAAAAAAAAAAATTAAAATCAAGCACTAATCTGTATGCTTATCCCTTAAGCATAAATTCCCCATACTCCCAGTACCAATCTGCCCCCCTGCCAGCACAAATCTTTGACCCCCCATCCCCCTTCCAAGCTCAAATTCTCGCTCTCTCCAAATCCCCCTCAAAAAAATTACCCCTCCTAGCACAAATCCTCTACCGCTTAAAGTGATACTAAAGGTTCCCTTTTTTTTTTTTTTTTTAATTTAACCACTTCAATACTGGGCGTTTATACACCTTCCTGCCCAGACCAATTTTCAGCTTTCAGCGCTGTCGCACTTTGAATGTCAATTACGCGGTCATGCTACACTTTACCCAAATTACATTTTTATCATTTTGTTTCAACAAATAGAGCTTTCTTTTGGTGGTATTTGATCACCTCTGGGGTTTTTATTTTCTGCTAAACAAATAAAAAAAGACCGAAAATTTTGAAAAAAAAAAACGTTTTTTTTGTTTCTGTTACAATAAATAAGTAAGTTTTCTCCTTCACTGATGGGCACTGATGGGGCTGCACTGACGGGCACTGATAAGGCGGCACTGATGGGCACAGATGAGGTGGCACTGATGGGCACTGATGATGGGCACTAATATGCGGCACTGTGATGGGTACACATAGGTGGCACTGATGGGCACTGATAGGCAGCACGAATGGGCACTGATAGGCAGCACGGATGGGCACTGATAGGCGACTCGGAAGGGCACTGATAGGCGGCACGGATGGGTACTGATAGGCGGCACAGATGGGCACTGATAGGTGGCACAGATGGGCATGGATGGGCACTGATAGGTGGCACTGATGTACACTAATAGATGGTACTGATGGATGCCAATCAGTGCCAAAACAATAATGCCTGCCAATCTGTGATGCCCATTGTGGGCACTGATTGGCATCCATTGTGGGCACTGATTGGCATCCCCGGTGGTCTAGGGTGGCATACCTGGTGGTGACATCCCTGGTGGTCCTGGTGGCATCCCTGGTTGTCCAGTGTGGGCATCCTCGGGGGGGGGGGGGGGGGCTGCGCTGATAATCAATCAGCACAGACCCCCCCTGTCAGAGGAGCAGCCTATCGGCTCTCCTCTACTTGACAGACGCAAGTGAGAAAAAGCCGATCAATGGCTCTTCCTGTTTACATCACGATCAGCCGTGATTGGACACGGCTGATCGCGTGGTAAAGAGTCTCTGTCAGATGGGAGTTGCGGTGCATCAGACTGACACACCGCAACAACGATCGCGGGGGCACGCAACGGCTTGATATCCTGGCGACGTCATATGACGTCCGGTCAGGATATCGAAACCACTTTGCAGCTGTCATTTTGCTATATGACGGGCGGCAATTAGTTAAATAACAAACATATACTTACCTCCACTGTGCAGCTCGTTTTGCACAGAGTGGCCCCGAACCTCGTTTTCTGGGGTCCCTCGGCAGCTCCTCCCCACATCTGATAACCCCCTAGGAGAAGCGCTCTCCCGGGGGGGTTACCTTGTGGGCGCGCTCCTGAGCATGGGCATCAGCAAATAGGGGCAAGGGGGGGCAATTGCCCTCACCCTGGAATCATCAAGTGCAGTTGCACTGTGTCTGTGTGTTGTGTTAAAATGTCCGCCGCTGACTTTTTTTTTCTAGGTCTGCAGCTGCTACTACGCTGCTCTCTGTTCTGTCCTGACACTGTCCTGTGTCCTCCTCCTCCCTCCTCACTGATTGGTTGCCTATGTAGTGTGTAGGTGTGTTGTTGTAGATGGATCCGCCCACTCAAGTGCGAGCCGCCAAGCCGAGTCATATGCTGGCGGTCTGCCACTATGAAGATCCTGGCCGGCACTGCCACCGCCCACTTAAGTGCGAGCCGCCCAGTGATATGCTACCTGTGCCTAGGCAACATAAGAACCGCGAGGAACCACAGGTAACAGCAGTTAGTAGCAGCCAGGACTCCCAGGAGGAAAAGCATTTTGATTTATTTATTGCTAATTTGCTGGAAAGATATGTCTCTTTAGTGTATTATGTTGTTACTATCATGACTAAAATACATAGATAATTCATGTCTTCTTCACTTTGTATTAGAAGTTACTACTCAGGCCAGGCGTACCAGACCAGTTCATGCTCATATAATTTATATAGCCTAGAGAATGCAATGTACATCTTTTTGTATTGCAATACATCTGTTGTGGCCATATTTTGATCTTGCTGAAAACAGCTATACAGACTGTATAGCTGTTTTCATCAAGATCAAAATTATGGCCATGCATTAAGGGCGCACGGGCTCGCCCCCTCTCTCCTGCCATCCCTCTATCACCTATAGATAGATTCATGTATTGCATGAATCTATCTATGGCCGCCGCTGCCACCCCCTATTCAGACGCCCGGGCCATATTCGGGCGCAGGGCGCATGAATTATAGCGTTGGGGGTGTTTTTGAAGCACCCTTCATATCACCCTGCCCCCCCCCCCCTGAAAAAAGTTCTGCGGACGCCCATGCTCCCGAGTGCAGTATTCGTCTGATCACCACCATTATGAGTAGGAAAAAAAAAAAATATTCCATAAAAATATCCCAGAGTTTGTAGACGCTATAACCATATAGGCGCGAACCAATCACTATACGCTTATTGGGTTTTTGTTTTTATCAAAAGCATGTAGCAGAATACATATTGGCCTAAATTGAGAAATAAATTAGATTTTCTCAAGTCATCTTCCAGGACGGCACACCTGAGAGATGAGAGGCTCCTCCCCACAGGAAACACAATCAATCAACAGCTGTTTTAAGTCCACACCCTTCCCCCTGATCCTCAGTTTTTGATTGTGTTTCTCCCTACACGGCGAAACTGTTTGTTTTTTTCCAAATGACCGAAGCCTGTGGCTGGTGGTCTCCCCCTGGGAGCTGGACCAAATGCCTGGGAAGCCTCTGGGTCTGGCGGGATATATTTATCCTTCCCGGGGGGTTCCCCTATCCTTTCCTCAGGGGGGACAGCAGAAACTAGGAAAGCCCCCCTGAGAGCTGAAGGCCCCTGGGTACAGTGGTGTCCCCAGAACTTCAGGGGCCTTTATCCTGTCTCTCCCCCTTACCTGTCCGGACGTCCGTTCAGACGGGGGTGCTGGCCGTCGGTTCTTTCCAGGGGGATCGTATCCCCTGACTCCTGGGTCCCTGTTAGCTCGCGTGGGCTGCAAGGGAGGGCACCGCCTGAACGACCCGCGTTCTTACCCAGAAGGAAAGGCTGAGAGTCAGCAGGAGCAGGCGCCCACATCCTCCTTTCGAGGAGATACCAGTTTACTATGGTGAATGTCTGCCTAAACCACCTCATGGGAATGAGGAATGTACGGCATTGCCCCCCCCCCCCCCCCCCATGTGTATATACTGACTGGACAGAGCAGGACACAACCTAACCTTGCAGCTCCCTAAAAGGGGACAGCAGTTGTGGGGGGGGCACTTTGGCGGCTATCCTCCTTGCGTGTGGACCATAAGGATGGAAAAGCAAGCCCGGTGGCTGTGGCAAAAGGGGAAGACGACAACGGTGAGTCAAAAATCCCCAATCCCAGCCAGATGGCTTCTGGGCATTTGAGATAATCTCCCCTGGGGTCTGGATTCAAATAGCCCAGAAGCTTTTGCTAAAGACACCAGCCACAGCTCCCTCCTACATCAGAGATGCTGTATGGTGGACAAGTGGTGCAGAGGAGCGAGTGTGCCTAAACCACCTCAGATGGGAAAGAGGTAGGTAAGGCATTTTTTCCCCTTCCACCTGTATTTACTGAGTGGTGCAGTGCAGGACCTGGGGTCTCCATAACAAAATAGCCCAGAAGCTACTGCTAAAAACCACCAGCCACAGCTTCCTCTTATAGCAGAGACACTGTGGTTATCACAACAGTAGGTTGCCAGCCTCTCCCTACATACCCGGTTGTGGTACATTAGTAGGGGTGACCTGGTAGAACAAAGAGTTCCTTACTGGCCAGGTATACCACTGAACAAGTTATTTTTTTTTTATTTTTTTTATTAAACTCTCTTTATTGTTATCCATCACATCTCAACAAATACAGTTCAGTACAAATTCGTTAGTGACAGACTTTCTTATTTCAACATTAGCCGTAGTCAGCAAGTTTATATTTAACAAGAATAAAATAAAATAAAGTATAAGGAGGAGGGGGAGGATAGTCTAGGGCTGTGTTAAAATTTCCTGTTGAGACCGTGAGGACTGATCTCGTGGTTGGTACCAGTATATGCTACATTGAGGTTTACAGGTCCCCGGGGGCGGCGACCAGCAGTAGCCCCCGCCCGCCGAAGACCCTCCAACCTGAGCAAAAATGATCCCCTGGACCAGGGAGAGGTAAGCCGCGGACCGCCCGGGTCCCACCACTGGGCTCGTCTTCCGGAGGAGGGGGGCACGGGGCCTCCACCTGTCCTCCCCCGGCGTGCCCTCGGGACCGCGGGCCCGTCCCCGCCCACTCGGTCCCCCCGGCCAGGAGAGCAGCCCTTCCTCAATTTTAACCGGTAGGTTATGTTGGGAGACTATATTCTTATACAATCAACAAGCAGTACCGTATATAATATCACTTGATAGGGTAAGAGAGGTAGGGGTAAGAAGAGGAAAGAATAGAAAGTGGGGGGGGAGGAGTATTAGGGAAGGTGGGTGGGGTAAGGAGGGGTAAATAGGGTCAAACCTTATTCGCTCGTGCTTCTCCGATCGCCAACTCCGGACCATCCGCCCCCAGGCAGCCCCTTGGTTCGGGCAAAGGCATCTGAGTCCATGTGCGGTCTACCTTTCGGTCCTAAGGAGAAACCGTGGTGGGAGCTGTTCAGGATGGGCTCAGTGGCCCAATGTGGGATCCGCCAATTTTAGTAGGGAAATGTCCAGGCTAGAGGGTACATAGGAAGTATCATGGAAGTGTTCTTGCCATATTGACCATATGGCTGTGTGCTTAACTGTAGTGTTTTTGCCCACTGCTACCCATTCCTCTGCTTCCCTTATTGCATTTACCCTGCATATCCATTCCTCTTTGCTCGGAATCTGCTCTTTCTTCCAGAAGATAGGCAGTAGGCGCTTAGCTGCGTTGAGCAAATGGGGTAGTGCGCTTTTTTTGTAGCGACTAACTGGTATAGGGGGGACATGCAGGAGGAAATGTTCCGGGTAAAAGGGGATCTCTATCCCGAGGATATCTTTGATCTGGTCCTTAATCATCAGCCAATAAGTCGTTATTCGTGGGCACTCCCACCACAAATGCAGGAGGGTACCTCGGCCTCCGCATCCCCGCCAACACCGATCTGAGCTAGCAGGGTAAATCCGCGCCAGGTCAGATGGGACTCTGTACCAACGTGTTAGTAATTTGTAATTTGTCTCTTGCATTTTAGAGTCCAGCGAGCTGGAGTGTGTGAATTGGTACATACATGTTAGTTGGGACTCGGAGAACCCCTTCCCAAGGTCTGTCTCCCATGCTCTTATATAGGTAGGTTTAGAGGCCGAGGCCGAGGACCCCAGTAATTGATAAAGTTCAGAAATCATGTGCGGGACCGGTTCTTCCAGTATGAACAGTCCCTCAAAAGGTGAGAGTGTTGTGATGTCTCTAATAGTGTTGCCGTGTACTGCAAAAAAGTGGTGCAGTTGTCTGTACTTCCAGAAATTTAGATGTGGGCTACCTGATCTATTTCCCAGAGACTCAAAGGGCAGAAGCTTCCCACCTCTCAGTAGCTTGCCACAGCTGGCATTCTTGTCATCTACCCAGGCCTCAAAGAAACCTGCGCGTTCCCCCGGTGCAAACCAGAGGAATCCACCCAATGGGGCCAACGGGGACACAGGGGGGGCTAAATTCAACCTTCTGTTTACTCTGTCCCATGTGTCAAGCGTAGATATCGTTAATGGGGACGTAGAATCTGATAGTCCCCTGTGTTCCCGTGAGAGCCACAGGGCGTAGGACAAGTTTCTGCCCGCCATATATTTTTCCATAGTCACCCAAAGTTTGGAATGTCCATGGAAGTGCCAATTTAGAGTCCTCTGTAGGGCAATAGCCTGGCAGTATCGTTGTAAGTCCGGGACCCCCAGCCCTCCGTATCTTTTCGAACGTCTCAGCACCTTCATAGCAATTCGTGGCCTCTTTGAATTCCAAATGAAGGTGGTGATCAAGTTGAATACTTGCTTAAAAAAGGTTTTGGGGAGGCGTATGGGAAGCATCTGCATGTAAAACAGGATTCTGGGGAGTACGTTCATTTTTATTATATTTGTCCTGCCTATCCATGTGAATGCTGTTTTTGTCCAGTGTGTTAAGTCTTGTTTGATTTCTGTCAAAAGTCTGGGGAAGTTTGTGGGATATAGGGTGTCAAAGCTGTCTGTCAGTTGTATGCCTAGGTAGCGTAGAGAAGAATTAGTCCACGTGAAAGGGAATGCTGCTTTTAGGCTGTTTGTCATGGAGGAAGATAGGTTGACAGGTAGAATTTCCGATTTATTGTAGTTGATTTTAAAATTAGAAAGAGTACCAAAGTTTTTGAGTTCCCGCATCAGGACCGGCAACGAGATCAGGGGATTGGTTAGGTGGAACAGTACGTCATCTGCATAGGCTGAGAGTTTGTGCTCCACAGTACCCACCGTCAGCCCTGTGATATCTGTATTTGTTCTCACTCTACGAAGCAGGGGTTCTAAGGCCAGGGCGAAGAGGAGGGGGGAGAGCGGGCACCCCTGTCTCGTGCCGTTCCCGATCGGGAACTTGGATGAGAGAATCCCATTAACCTTAACCTGTGCACAAGGTTCCGAGTAAAGGGCCAGTATCCAAGCTAGCATATTTGGGCCCAACCCCATTGAGGTTAAGACCTCTCTGAGATAAGACCAATCTATGCGATCGAACGCCTTTTCGGCGTCGGTGGAGAGTATTAGGTAAGGGGGGGGTACATCTTTAGTTTTAGCCCAATGTATAAGTTGAATCGCACGAATTGAGTTGTCTCGAGCTTCGCGTCCTACAATAAAACCCGTCTGGTCTAAGTGAACTATAAGGGGGATAAGGTGTTTCAGTCGGTTTGCAAGGATTTTCGCTAGGATTTTGACGTCCGTATTTAGTAAGGAAATGGGGCGGTAACTCTGTGGGACAGTTGGGTCTTTACCCTCCTTCGGTATAACCGAGATGTGTGCTAAGAGAGCTTCAGATGGGATTTTGCATCCCTTTACTAGGGAGTTGAAATATTTACACATGTGGTTCATCAGGAGCGGGGAGAATTTGGCATAATATGCTATAGTGAATCCATCAGGACCTGGGCTTTTCCCGTTGGGTAGAGATTTAATGGTGGACTCAAGTTCCGTGGTGGTGATGGGGGATTCTAGGTCTGTTAGTTGGTCTTCAGTCAGGGGGGGCAGTCCGTTGGTGGAAAGATAGTCTCGAATTTTGGTCAGTCTGTTCTCTTTGGCTTCAAGGGTAGTTTTTGCATCTAGGTTGTAGAGTTCGGCGTAATAGTCGCGGAACCCTTCTGCTATCTTGGAGGAGTGGAATGTCATATCACCCGTGGGGGATCGAAGTTTGTGTACTTGCGTTTGGGCCCGTTTTGCTCGAAGCGCTCTTGCTAGCATGCGTCCGCATTTGTTACCGTGTTCGTAGTATCGGTGGGATAAGTGTCGCAATTGTTTACGTGCTTGTCGTTCTAACAACCGTGAAAATATGTCTCTGAGTTCCGTTAGTTCTCGTAGGTCATCTGAGGAACCTCCCGCCTTGTGTTTAAGTTCCGCCTGCTGAAGTGCATTCAGAACTCTATTATAGTCAGCTTGCCTTTCTTTCTTTAATCTTGACCCCTGTGCGATAAGTTCGCCTCGTACAACGGCCTTGTGACATTCCCATCTTGTACCTTCGTTCAGATCTCCTTGATTATTTTCTCGGAAGTAATTTTTTATCGTGTCTGAGACCTGGGCTTCCACTACGGGGTCATCTAATAAGTATTCATTAAGGCGCCAGTTCCAGGTTTTCCGGGAGCCTGATGGAATGATAAAAGAGGCCTGGACCGGGGCATGGTCTGAAATGGTTATGTTTCCTATGGAAGAGCTTTGAAGAAGCTCTAAGGTCGGCCGGTCGAAGTAGACCAGGTCTATACGTGTGTAAACGTTATGTACCGCGGAATAATAACTGTAATCCCTCTCTGTGGGGTGAAGGGCCCTCCAGCAGTCAACTAGGCCCATCGTCTGAAGGGATACTCGAAAGTGCCGAAGGAATGCGTGCGAATGGGAGGGCTTGCTGTGTGAAGTGTCCAGGGATGGGTCTGGGCTCACGTTAAAGTCGCCTCCTAAAACTAGGGATCCCTCTCTGAACACCTCTAATTTCTCTATGATTGAATCAAGGAAGGTCAATTGATTCGAATTAGGGGAATAGATATTGGCGAGGGTGAATTTAGTGCCTGCTATGGTCCCTTTCAGAAAGACATATCGTCCCAGGGGGTCAATCTTGATGTCTGAATATTGGAAGGGGCAGTTTTTGTGGATAGCTATGGAAGTGCCTCTGGATTTGTTGACTGGGGAGGTACTATGGTACCACTGATTAAAGATATGTGTCGGTAATTTCGGTATGGCATGGTGTGTGAAGTGTGTTTCCTGTAGGAAAACTATTTGTGCCCTGGACTTTTTTAGTTCCCACCATAGCTTACTCCGTTTACAGGGTGAGCAGAGACCACGGACATTATAAGAGATTACCTTAACCGTTGTCATTGGAGAATGTTGGTGTAGGTCGGCTGCGGTCTCGGAGGCGGAGTCCGGAGCGGGCGACGGCAATCGAAAAGACCCTGTTAGGGAGGAGGAGAGCAAGAGAGAGACCAGGGAGGGAGAAGAGAATGGAGGAGGACGGTAAAAAAACAAAATTAGAAATACAATGAAAATTAAAATAAACTATAACGTCAGCATAACCATATGCAACATTTAAATGTAAAGAGAACCTAACAATGGTTCTATATAGGCACAGACTGGGCCCAACGTGCCCCCCTTCTTCAGGGGACACATTTTGTCCAGGTCCGGTATCCCAAATGGGATTAGAGCCCAAGCAAGGGCAGCCTACTGGGGGAGCGTGGGCCGCCATGGAGGGGAGAAGGGAGAGGGGGTCCACCCCGCCCCCACCTCTTAAGTGCTGAGTTGTGACCCTTAGATTGGGGGGGTTGTTGGAAATGGCTCAGTAGGGGGGCTAGAGGGGGGGAGTTGTACTTGGGGGAGTCCCCGGGAGAGTAGTACTAGTAGCTAAAGGGGTCTGGAAAAGTCCTCCATCTGTGTCTTTTCATGAAGCGGGTGAGAGCCTTGACCAACTCCACGAAGGCAGATCATTGTCGGGACCAGGTCAGACCAGTCTCAGCAACAGTTAGACTGTGAAGGAAGTTCCAGATCTGTAAGTGATCTAATAAGAGGGGGTGCCTCTGAAACAGGGGAGCAAGGATTCAGTCTCTCAGTGCAACGGGGCCGGGGGAGGCATCAGACTCTTGCTGGTGGCGACTGCGTCTTCGGCCCCGGCGTTGGGGCATCTGCGTCCAGGGCTGGGGGAGTTCAATGTTTGGAAGGTTCATCATCGCATGGTCTCCTCGCCAATCCGGAAAGTCAACTTTGCCAAGTCCCAGGGCTGAGAGAAAGTGAGGGAGATCGTCTCTGGTGCGCAGGGTGGCTGAACGGCCATCTTTAAATGCTTGTAAGTGAAAGGGAAAGCCCCAGCGGTATGTGAGGCCTGCTTCTTGGAGGGCCAGCAAGACAGGTTTTAGGGCTCGACGTTGCATCAGCGTGCGTCTGGAGATGTCCTGAAAGAAACAGAGGTGGGCGCCGTCGAAATCAAAATAAGGCCTGTTGCGCATTTTTTGCATTATTCGCTCTTTGAGAGTGTATTTATGCAACTTGCAGATTATATCTCGTGGGTTGTCAGCGTCTTGAGATGGTGGTCGCAGAGCTCGGTGGGCACGATCAATCTCAATGGGCTCAGTGTCCGGTAAGTCCAGGATCTCCCTGAATATGCCTTGCAGGGAGGGGACAATGTCCCTAGGGGCTGTTGCTTCTGGCATACCTCGAATACGGATGTTTGCCCTTCTGCTGCGATTTTCAAAATCGTCAAGTTGTGACAATAATAAGTCCAGCTTTTGATCCTGAGCCGCACATCTAAGTTGCAATGCTGACATAGTGGGGAGAGCCTCATCCAGCCTTTGTTCTATAGTTTCTACTCTGTTGCCCAGGTGTGTAGTGTCCTCTTTGAGTTGTGCTATATCTTCTGTGAACGCCTTTTCCACCCTGGCTGTGAATCTTTCCAAGTCCTCTCTAGTGGGGAGGGACCAAATATGTTTTTTAATGTCCCCCTCTTCTATGAGGTCGGCAATATCTGATCCCCCCGTCCTGGACACAGTGGATCCCGGGGACGCCGGGGGTACAGAGTCACTCACCGATCCGGGTGAAAGCTGTGGGGATAGCGCGGCTGGCGTGGTTAGCTTCTGTGCCGGCGCATGCTGTTTCCCTGTCTTATTGACCGGCGCCATCTTGGATTTCTCCGGGGCCTTGCCGCGGGTCCCGGAAAAATAGGAATCCAGCTGTCCCTGTTGGGTGTTTTCTGTCCCGGAGTGGTGGGCTGTGTTCCGCCGCCTTTGTGACATGTCCTGGGCCGTGTCAGGGCCCAGGATCGCGGGTATGCTGCTGGATAAGCTGCGGCGGGAGCGGAGCGCGGACCAGACACGTCCTCACAGCTCCATGGTCAGGACACGCCCCCTGAACAAGTTATTAATGGTGCAATGGTTGAAGGATTCAGGAGTAAACTCCCTTGCTCAGCAGGTGCACTAGGTTATCTGGCCCTATTAGCCCAGCTGCTAGGAATCTGCTTAAAGTTGCTCCAAGATGCTTAAAAGCTGACCTAACTTTCAACAATGTGGCAGGGACCAAGCTTCTGTGTGGCACAGTAGGGGTTCCCTTGTGACAGATCCTCCTTTTGGGGGTTGCTTGCTATGGGTAACTTTTCATAAGCTCCAACCTCCCACTCCACTCTTACATTGTGGTTATATTTTAATGCAGGGGGTAAGAAAAACCTTTTTGTTGGTTTGGGCTACAGTCCACTCAGTGACAGATCTAAAAGCGATTTACCATAAATCGTTTTTCCTATATCCTTTGATTAAGGATTTTTCTGTGCAAACATATGCAAGAGCTAGATGGCTATAGGATTGCTTCTTTAAGGGCTGCAGGTGGCTATTTACCTCCAGGCTAAATTGGTAACCACCCTTTTTAGAGGTCTTATATTGGTCTCTAGGGCTGGACTCACTGAGACTTTAGTTACTGATCAGCCCCACCCATGTATGAGCTGCCTAGCGTTTGCTCAATCTACGGAGGTAAGGTAGGACAACAGCTACTATAGTAAGGTGTCCAACCATTTTAGGATTGGTTCCTTCACTGGTGGTGAAGGATTAGTATCTACAGCCCAGGCTATGCCTATGAAATAATTTGCTCCTGTTTGGTTATTTCATAAAGGTATACACCATGACTCCTTCTTGGCTGCTCACCAGTAGACCTCAGTAGTGAAGGTTTGTCCTTGCTGGGGTGTTTGGTGGCACAACTAAAGTACACATTGAGATTTGTGACATCTCTGCTGAAGCTTGTTGGGTGTCCTTTATATCCTAAAGGTACTGCTTTGGCTACAGATCAGAAAATACAACAGGGAAGGTGGTCTGTACTTTCTGGTTTTGTGCCGCACGCCAGAAACGCACATCATTGAGTCTGGTGATGACATTTCTGCTCATAATTGTTATATTGCTGCACATCAGACCTACACAAGATTGGGGTCTGTCTGTGGGGTTTTTGTGTCCTGTATTACTGCCTTATTGGTTGCTTGTCAGAAAGGCAGCAGGAAAGATTGATGGCAGGCGTAGTACATATACTGCCTTTGGTAATCGGTACAGCACCACAAGGTGGCATCGTGCTGATTCAGACAGTGCTATTAACGGCAATAGCTGCCGATTTTAGGCATGCGATTTGACATGTGAGTCGCATGCCAAATCGCTTCAATATGGATGTGCTATCTCTATTCAGAATTGTTAGATTGTTGCACATTAGAGATATACACGATTGAAGTTTGTCTGTGGGTCCTGTATTACTGCCTTATTGGTTGCTTATCAGAAAGGTAGCAGTGAAGATGGATGGTCCTGACTTTGTTGGAAAATACAAATTGAACCTGTGCCATGGGTAGTACACATACTGCCATTGGTAATCAGTGCAGCACCACAAAGTGACGTGCTGATTCAGACAGCGCTATTAACAGCAATGGCTGCCGATTTTAGGCATGCGATTTTGACATGTTGAGTTGCATGCCAAATCACTTCAATATGGATGTGCTATCTCTATTCAGAACTGTTATATTATTGCACATCAGAGATATACAAGATTGAGGTCTGTCTGTGGGTGCTGTATTACTGCCTTATTGGTTGCTTATCAGAAAGGCAGCAGTGATGACAGATGGTCCTGATTTTGTTGGAAAATACAAAATTGAACCTGTGCCAGGGGTAGTACACATACTGCCATTGGTAATCAGTGCAGCACCACAAAGTGGCCCGGGCTGATTCAGACAGTGCTATTAACGGCAATGGCTGCCAATTTTAGGCATGCGATTTGACATGTTGAGTCACATGCCAAATCACTTGAATATGGATGTGCTATCTCTATTCAATATTGTTGTTGCACATCAGACACATACAAATTTGAAGGTTTACTGCCTTATTGGCTGCATATCAGAAAGGACACAACAGTGAAGGTTGTTTGTCTTTTTCTGATTTGTTTTTGCTGCTCAGCAGGGAGACACATTGAGGGTAATGACATCTCTGCTCAGTATTGGTATATGCTACACATCAGACATACACAAAGATTGAACATTGTTTGTGTCCTGTATGTCCTATATTTACTGACTTATCGTCCGTATATCAGAAAGGCACAGCAATAAGTGGTGTTTCTCATTGATCTTCCTTGCTGTTTCTTAGGTATACACAGTAGGGGGTTGTTGGCTGCACTCCTCCAGGGAGCCACAGCATGGGGACCCCTTGTTTGTTCGACCCGAAAACTGCTTTTCCTGTGACCTGTGTAATCTTGAGGTCTGTGGTTCCGTAAGCAGGGACTGCTGGATACGCTGCGACCTGGAGTCGCACAGTTACGAATGATACCCTTTGGAAGCCATAGTATGACTTCTCATGCGTCTTGCAGTCCCAAGTGGCAGGTTGGGTCGCACGGGTGTGGGAACCCTAAGCTTATCTGTCCCTTCTGGTTCAGGTTTTGCAATGCTGCAGGAATACTCATTGTAGAGTTATTGCCTTATTTTGCAGTAGACCAGAAAGATCGCAGCTGTAAAGGCTGTCTGTTGTTTGTTTGTTTTTATGTTGCTGCACAGCAGAAGTACTCAACATTGAAGCTTGTTGGTGCTTTCTGTTTCATATTGCCTTACCTTATGGCACTTCAGAAAAACACAATGCTGTAGGTTGCTTGTGTTCTTTCTCTGTTGGTTCTATGTAACTGCACTACAGAACTACATAACAGGAAGGATTGTCTTATAACTGTACTTGGTGGTTCGTCATAAATACGCAACATAGAAGTTTGGGTCTTTCTGTCTTCTCTTTATTGCCTTGTTTTGCTGTACATCAGTAAAACACCACTGTAAAAGGGGGTTCCCGTCCTTTCTGTATTTACCAGTTATGACCTAGCTAGCTGCACTTCAGAAATGCGCAGCATTTAAGGTGTGTTTGTGTCTTAATGCTTACATATTGGCCGCACATCAGAAAACCAGACTGTGAGGTTCAGATTTGGGTCTCTTCCCATATTTGATATTTTGGTTTAGCTAGTCACACTCAGATACACAACATTGATGTCTATGCTTGTGTCCTTTCTGTCTAAATCTATTGTGCTATGTCCACAATCTATGATTTTTTTTTTATTTGTGATATTAATACATGTATCACCTTTTTGTATTTCAGCCTTCTCTTCCGTGAAAGGGCCAGGAGTTCTGGTGCAGATGTCACATGTCAGAAAGCCTCGACCCCTTACATTCAGGGATGCCAGAGCCATTTCCTAGGGTTGAAGCCCAGTAGAGTTATGGGTCACTGGAGGAAGGCGATAATGAATCGCCCTGTTTAATAAGAACTTAGGAAGTTCGGTTCAGAGGAGTTTTTATGGCCTGAAGATGAAGTATAAACATGTATACCCGACCAAATAGGTTACAGCTCGGTGCATGGCCTTCATTTTGCCCTTCTAGCAAAACTAGATGTAGCAATATGAGTGTTCTTCTCCTGCTATAGATGTTAATCTCCTGAGTAGGCTCTCAGGCGTAAGTAAAACTATAGATTGGGCATGCCCTAAACCCAGGGATTAAGTTTTTGTTAATCTATTTCCCTTAAGTAGGTTTCCCTTCAGTCTTTGCTGACATAAAGATAAAAATGAACAAAAAGGGGTTGTCTGTCAGGGGCCCCCCTTTTTTGGCAGTTTTATTTCCCTGGACAGGGTTGTGTTAAGACAGGCCCCCTTATGGATCAATGTAGTGTCCTTGTCTTACAACACAGGTCTCCGATTAATCTTTTTAGTGGTTCTAAACAGCACCTATAGGCAGAATAGGCCATTGTTGGTAGATGTGTGACAGGCAACATTGATAACCTACAAGTTTAACATGTTTTCTGATTCCATCTTTAAGAGCCCACTCCACCTAGATCCTGCATCCGAAACAGAGAAGGCAGGGACACCGGTGGAGTAGACCGGCAGATCAGCCGCATGATCCAGCTAAGATACCTTCATCAAGCATATGGAGTAAAGGTAAAGCTTACTGCAGAACCGAGGTTCGCCAAGAGTCTTGCAGTGGTCCCACCCTAAGGTAGGCCTGAGGTACTTGATTATCCTCTCAGGTGTGCCGTCCTGGAAGATGACTTGAGAAAAGTACTAGTTACTTACCGGTAACTGTCTTTCTGGGAAATCTTCCAGGACGGCAGGCCTACTTCCCACCCGTTGGAGGAGGGAAAATTTTAGAACACTAGAAGGTGAGTGCCTATGAGGAATGATTTCCCTTGTGAACCAGGTTCAGGAGTTACTTCTCTACAAACTGATGATCAGGGGGAAGGGTGTGGACTTAAAACAGCTGTTGTGTTTCCTGTGGGGAGGAGCCTCTCATCTCTCAGGTGTGCCGTCCTGGAAGATTTCCCAGAAAGACAGTTACCGGTAAGTAACTAGTACTTTTTTTTCTATTTTTTTATTGGAAATGTTTTATAGCAGAAAGTAAAAAGTATTGTTTTTTTTTCAAAATTGTCGGCCATTTTTGTTTTAGCCCAAAAAATAAAAACCGCAGAGCTGATCAATCACCACCAAAAGAAAGCTCTATTTGTGGGGAAAAAGGACATCAATTTTATATTTGGGTACAGCGTCGCACGACCGCGCAATTGTCAGTTAAAGTAACACAGTGCCATATTGCAAAAAATGGCCCATGAAGGGGGGTAAATCTTCCAGAGGGCAAGTGGATAACAAGGACCATTTCTGTAATGGACTGTCTATAACATGGACTTTCTCTGTACATCAGGGACTGTCCTTACCAAACAGGGATTAGAACTATGATATACTCATCCATCCATGCTCAGCAATATTCATTCATACATCTATACTCAGCAATACTCATCCATCCATCCATACTTAGCAATAGTCATCAATCCATCCATGCTGAGCCAGCCATACTCAGCAATACTCATCCATCCATACTCAGCCATACCCAGCCATCCCATCCACACTCAGCCATACTCAGCCATACCCGACCCAGCCATCCCATCCATACTCAGCCATCCCATCCATACCCAGCCACTTGTAAACAAACCGGCGTCATGTCCAGTTCATCTTTCCCCTCCTCGTACCGATCGGTACAGTGCGAGGGGAAAAGGGGAGAGATCAGGTGCAGCAGCGCTGTGGGCTGGATGTGTAGTGCCCATAGCGCTGATATGTGCCCATTCCAGCACTCATCCAGCCAATTTAGACATGTGCGATTAGTTTCGTACGAATCGTAAATTCATACGAATCGAAAATTCGTACGAATTTCCGTAAATTCGTACATTCGGGAGGATCCGAAATACAAATTGCTATGCTTCCGAATTTTTTACGAAATACGAACTTTCGTTTATGAATTTCGGATCCAAATTCCTAACACTGATATGTGCCCATTCCAGCACTCATCCAACCATCCCATCTATACTCATCCATGCTCAGCAATACTCATCCATGCTCAGCAATTCTCATCCATCCATCCATCCATACTCAGCTATACATCTCCATCCATCCATACTCAGCAATACTCATCCATCCTTCCATACTCAGCCATCCATACTCAGCAATACTAATCCATCCATTTATACTCCGCAATACTCATCCATCCATCCTCAGCCATCCATACGCAGCAATACTCATCCATCCACCCATGCTCAGCAATACTCATCCATCCATTAGATATAGGCTTGGCTAGACTGGAATGCAGTGGATATATATATATGTTGGAGTGTGTGTGTGTGTGTGTGTATGTATATGTATGTGTGTATATATATATATATATATATATATATATATATATATATATATATATATATATATATATATATATATATATATATATGTATATGTCAGGTTGAAAAAAGACACAAGTCCATCCAGTCCAACCACAAAAAAAAAAAAAAAAAAAAAAACACAAAAAAAAAAAAAAATATATATATATTTAATGCACTGCAGATCACTGAATCACTTGCCTGCCTGCCTGAAACTGTATTTGAAAACGTACACCAGGAACTACCTGCAGTCAGATTTAGGCTTGGCTAGACTAGAATGCAGTGGATATATATATATGTAGGAGACTGTATATATATTTTATGCACTGCAGATCACTGAATCACCTGCTTGCCTGCCTAAAAGTGTATTTGAAAATGTACACCAGGAATGACTGCCTGCTCAATCTAACACCAGCAACACACTACACAGGGCCAACGTGCAGACGGCCTTATATAGTGTGGGGCATGGACTTAACCCCCTGAGCCATAATTGGCCGAAGGCACCCTGCCTTTGGCCAATTATGGCTCTCTTACTTGACGGCGCTGTGCATGCTTGGCCAATCATAAGCCAGCAATGCACTGTGATGACGCAGTGCATTATGGGGCGAGACACTCCGCTCGAATTTGGCACGAACGCCCCATAATGTTCGATCTTCGTCGAACATTCGAACAGCCGAACTCATGTTCGACCCGAACAGAAAGCTCATCCCTAATGTAGAGCAACAATTCTTTCTCCCCTCGTCTTTCAGGACAGCACCTGGAAAGAGCGCAGCTCCACCCACTTTTCCCAGGAAACACTGCAGTCAGTTTTTTCTTTAAAGACCGGTCACTTCCACCATGGCCTCAGTTGTAGTGTTTCCTCCGCCATGGTGGAAGTGCTGCAGGGAACCAGGGGTGTACTGCGCTGTCTCCAGGTGGAGAGAGTTTGGGGTATACCGGTATTTCTGTTTTTTGTTGTTTGTGCAGGCCAGCCCAGCTTCCTCCCTTCACGTGCGGGGGTTGCTTCGGCGTCCTCTCCTCTTCATATCCGGCGAGGGTCAGGCTGCGGGGGGTCCCAGCTCCTTTAGACCGGCGGCTGGCTTGGAAGGAGCGGCGTCTCCTCTTCAACCCCATCGCTCAGCCTTCCGGGTTCCGGTGGCGAGCGCGTCACTACGGCCGGGACCTCGCGCGACGCGGCTTCCGGTTCCGGCCGCTGGAACGCAGGAGGGGAGGGGAGGGCGGGTCTCTTCCGGCTGACGTCATTTCTGGCCCTCGCAGCGGCGAGTGGACCGGGAAAGTTTAAAAAACAAGCACCAAACGCCATTGCAGATCCTGTCAATATGGAGGAGGAACAATCGGCGGTGGCAGGAGCAGGAGCCACACAAGTCAGCCAGGCCCAGGTAAGCGGGGACAGCGTGTCTCTGTAACTTACTCTATGGGCATGTTTTAGTTCCCTCTTTGGTAAATGTTGTAAAGAGCCTGCAGCATTCTTCCTGTGTATTGAAGCAGGAAGTAAATGTGTTTAAGATTGTGAAGTAAATCTGTGGGGGGGATTTACTGGCTGAGTGAAGGAGGGGGGTTAAAGTGTTAGCTCTTCCACTCTTTTTCAGCATACTGTTTATAGGTGTTCTTTTGTTTGTGTATTTCAGAAGGCAAAAGAAAAGACCAAGCATTCGTCTTTTCCTGTTAAAAGAAAATGCCCATCTTGTAAAAATGTGCTTAAAGAGTCTTGGGCAAAAGTGTTATGCAAAGGGTGCATTGCAGACTTAGTGAAGGAGGAAACCACTCCTAGTGTACCTGTGGTTCAGCAGGACTTACTGAGCTCATTTAGGAAGGATTTGGTGGAGACTTTTGAATCATTTAAATCCTACCTTGACAAACGTCCAGCCGCAGGCAGCTCAGTACCTCGTTCCCAGTCTTCTGTTTCCGCATATAGGGGTGACAGTGACTCGGAGGAGGAAAATCGTAGCGTGGCTACAGAATCAGAGGAAGAAGCAGAGGAAGAGAAAGAATCTTCTCCTTCTTCTTCTCGATATAAGTTGTCTCTAGAGGAGGTGGATGATCTACTAAAAACTATCCACACTACTCTTAATATTACAGAGGACAAGGCCCAGCTGTCGTTACACGATAAGATGTTTCAAGGCATGGATGAAGTGAAACACAGGATGTTTCCGGTGCACAAGTTTCTGTCAGAAACAGTTAAGAGAGAATGGAAGGACCCAGAGAGGGCCCCCTTCTTTTCTAGATCCCTCAAACGCAGGTTTCCCTTTGAGGAAGATAGCGCACAGGTCTGGAATAAAAAGCCTAGACTGGATGCGGCCTTCTCTCAGGTGTCGAGAAACACTGACCTCGCGTTTGAGGACATGGGTATCCTCAAGGACCCTATGGACAAGAGGGCTGACTCCCTGCTAAAGAAAGCTTGGGATTCCACCCTTGCAAATTTAAAGCCAGCTATGGCATCGACAGTGGTAGCCAGAAACCTGGAGCACTGGTTGGAACAACTGAAGGTTCATATCGAGGCAGGTACACCTCGTAAGGATCTTTTAGAGACCTTACCAGTGCTTATGAAAGCCGTTGGATATATAGCAGATGCTTCGGCGGAATCAGTTAGGATGTCGGCCAGATCATCTGCCCTAATCAATTCAACGCGCAGAGCTCTGTGGGTCAAGACTTGGACCGGGGACACAGCCTCTAAAGCCAAGTTATGCGGTTTACCCTTTGAGGGGGATTTGGTTTTTGGCCCAGGTCTTGAAGCCATTCTTGAGAGAACGGCTGACAAAAAGAAGGCCTTCCCCATTAAGAAAAAGGTGGTTCCTCAGGGCAACAAAAATTTTCGTCCTTTTCGGAAAACCACAGACTCAAAGGAGACAGGATATAAAAGACCTTGGAGGTCTCAGAGAGGCAGGGGCAAGTCAGGGGTACTCTTTCGCCCCCCTACCCCAAATACAAAAAGCCAGTGACGGTCCCCAGTCTGTGGGAGCAAGGTTACAAACCTTCTTCCCACAGTGGCAGAGGATAACAGACAGTCCATTTATCCTAAAAACTATAAGGGAGGGTTACGGACTGGAGTTTGCCCAACCCCCTTCGGTTCGGTTTTATTTAACTCAGGCTCCCAGAGACCCGGAGAAGCTTACGGCTATGTCAGAAATTCTGCAGGAGTTAGTGCAGCAGAAGGTGGTAGTAAGTGTTCCCCCCAACGAGTTAGAACAGGGGTGCTATTCACACATCTTTTTGGTGAAAAAGCCTTCAGGCAAGTTTAGATTGATCTTGAACCTGAAGATACTCAACAGAGCGGTCAGGTACAAAAAGTTCAAGATGGATACGATCTTTTCGGTAAAGGGTCTCCTGACCCCAGACTGCTTTATGGTATCCATAGACCTAAGAGATGCATATCTCCATGTGCCTATAGCCCCAGCATCACAGAAGCACCTCAGATTTGCGATCAGGATAGGGGGATCTGTCCTACATCTGCAATTCAGAGCTCTCCCTTTCGGGCTGTCATCCTCTCCGAGGATATTTACAAAAATTCTGGCGGAGGCCTTAGTCCCTCTCAGAATAGAAGGAATCTCGATTGTCCCATATTTAGACGATCTGCTAATATTTGCCAAATCAAGGCACATATTGGAGAGAGATCTACAAAGGACAAGGAGGCATCTGGAGAGCCTGGGGTGGTTAATAAACGAGGAAAAATCGAACATGATCCCATCACAGGCAATAACCTTTCTAGGTTACACTATTGACTCCATACAGGGAAAGATGTATCTCCCAGAGGAGAAGATAGTAAAGCTTCAGAACGCTGTAAAAAAGGCCCAGACAAACCTGCCAATTTCTATCAGGGCAGTGATGTCTGTTTTGGGGCTCCTTACTGCAGCAATACCTGCAGTACAGTGGGCACGTTTGCACGCAAGGGAACTTCAACAGACAATGTTGAAAAGTTGGTCTTATGGAGAGTCCCTAGAAAAGATGATAACGATATCTCCCCGAGTTCAGAGGAAGCTCTGGTGGTGGAGGAGACACTCCAATCTGAACAAGGGCCTGCTCTGGTTTTTTCCCCAGGAGAGGAGATTAACAACAGATGCGAGTTCCTGGGGGTGGGGAGCCCACCTGGAAGGACAGATGGCTCAAGGCAATTGGACAAAAAGAGAAGCCAGGAGATCCTCCAATTGGAGGGAATTAAGGGCTATTCTCCTAGGACTATGGGCTTTCGAGGAAATAGTCCGGGGGCACCATGTTCAGGTGCTATCAGACAATGCCACAGCAGTGGCATATGTTACAAGACAGGGGGGCACGAGAAGCAAGGTCTTGCTAGCCTTGTCAGTTCAGTTGCTATCCTGGGCAGAAGGCAACGTAAAGTCCCTAACAGCTGTACACCTAAAAGGAGAGCTGAATCTAGTGGCAGATTTTCTAAGCAGAGAAAGGATACTAGAGGCAGAATGGAGTCTGAACAAGGAGGTATTCCAGGAATTAACAATGAAATGGGGAACTCCTCAGATAGACCTGTTCGCATCCCACAAGAATGCAAAGGTGAGAGCCTATTACTCACTAAACAGGCAAGATCAGGCGAAAGGTTTGGATGCGCTGGCACAACCATGGAACTTCCACTTGTGCTACGCCTTTCCCCCCTTTCAAATGATCCCTTGGGTGTTGAAAAAACTACAGCGAGAGACCACAAGTTTGATCCTAGTGGCTCCTTTTTGGCCCAGGAGGCCCTGGTTTGCAACCATACAGAGGTTGGCAGTGGAACCACATTGGGTTCTCCCTCTTCGAAAGGATCTGCTATCCCAGGGACCCCTTCAGCATCCAAATGTCAATCAGCTCAGGCTGACAGGTTGGTTACTGAGGAGCAGCTGCTAAAAAGAAGGGGCTTCTCAGATAAGCTGGTATCAACCCTGTTAAATAGCCGAAAGAAGGTTACCAGGGGTATTTATTTTAAGACATGGAAGCGGTTTAATTCCTGGTGCATGACTAAAAAATGTTCACCACAGGAGTTGCCCTCAATTTTAGAGTTTCTCAATGAGGGTATGGAGATGGGGCTGGCAGCCAGTACCCTGAAGGTCCAGGTAGCTGCCTTGTCGGTGTTTCTCGAGAGAAAGTTATCTCAAGAACCATTTATAGTGAGATTTTTCAAAGCATTGGCCAGGCTTAGGCCGGTACCGTTCAAATCCTTTCCTAAATGGGATTTATCTCTGGTGCTACAAGGGTTGATCAGATCACCTTTTGAGCCACCACAGGAAGCAACTTTAAAAGTATGGACGCTTAAGCTGGTTCTTTTGGTGGCAGTGACCTCAGCCAGAAGAATTAGTGAGTTACAGGCTCTATCCATAGTAGAACCCTTTTGTTTGATATTTTCAGACCGGGTAGTGCTGAAAACTGACCCGGGCTTCTTGCCAAAGGTCGCAACCTTTTTTCATAGGGCACAAGAGATAGTTTTACCTACTTTTTGCCCTACACCATCCAACTCTAAAGAGGAGGCTTTTCATACCCTGGATGTGAGGAGATGTTTACTCCATTATTTAGAGATTACGAGAGAGTTTAGGAAGACAAATTCTCTTTTTATTCTTTTTTCTGGATCACGCAAGGGTCATTGTGCTTCTAAAAGCACTATAGGCAGATGGCTCAGAATGGCGATCAGTGAAGCCTACAGGGCTGCAGGGGCTGATCCTCCCACAGGGGTAATGGCCCATTCAACAAGGGCAGTAGCAACGTCCTGGGCAGAAAGAGCGGGGGCTTCTCCAGGCCGGATCTGTAAAGCGGCCACGTGGACAAGCTTCTCCACCTGCCACTACAGGTTGGACTTGCTATCAGCAGCGGATCAATCGTTTGGCAGAAGGGTCCTGCAGGCGGTGGTCCCACCCTAGAGTAAGTACTCTTTTATCATCTCCAGGTGCTGTCCTGAAAGACGAGGGGAGAAAAACCCTAGTTAGACTTACCGGTAACGGTATTTCTACGAGTCTTTCAGGACAGCACCGATGACCCGCCCTAATTGGTTTATAAAAATGTGGTGTTATTGCTATGTTCTGCTTATCTAATTTCAGCATGGCTGGAGGTACTCTATGAACAACTGAGGCCATGGTGGAAGTGACCGGTCTTTAAAGAAAAAACTGACTGCAGTGTTTCCTGGGAAAAGTGGGTGGAGCTGCGCTCTCTCCAGGTGCTGTCCTGAAAGACTCGTAGAAATACCGTTACCGGTAAGTCTAACTAGGGTTTTTTTTTCAGATCCTCAGAGTTCTTTGCCATGAGGTGCCATGTTGAACTTCCAGTGACCAGTATGAGAGAGTGAGAGCAATAACACCAAATTTAACACACCCGCTCCCCATTCACACCTGAGACCTTGTAACACTAACGAGTCACATGACTCCGGGGAGGGAAATGGCTAATTGGGCCCAAATTGGACATTTTCACTTATGGGGTGTACTCACTTTTGTTGCCAGCGGTTTAGACATTAATGGCTGTGTGTTGAGTTATTTTGAGGGGACAGAAAATTTACACTGTTATACAAGCTGTACGCTCACTACTTTACATTGTAGCAAAGTGTCATTTCTTCAGTGTTGTCACATGAAAAGATATGATAAAATATTTACAAAAATGTGAGGGGTGTACTCACTTTTGTGAGATATTGTATGTATGTAATTGCAGAGAAAGGTGGTTCTACAAAGTACTGACTCGGGGGGGCTGAATATAAATGCACGCCACACTTTTCACATATTTATTTGTAGAAATATGTTGAAAACCATTTATCATTTTCCTTCTACTTCACAATTATGTGCCACTTTGTGTTGTGCGCTATTTTTTTAATGCGTCCGGCATGCAGACAGCCTATGTCACGCAATGACTGGCTGTATAGACTCAGCCGCACATCTAAGTACACCATACAAGGAGGTGGGTGCGACCCTGTCCACAGCCCTTGGGGTGAACGCACGCTGCAGTCCTCGGCAACCAAAGGTGTTGGTGTACCAGCACTGTGCCAAATCCATGGCGCCGCAGCTGTAATCATCCAAGTGGCTACATGACTACAGGGACAGATGAGCGACCCTGGATGTGAAATAATCGCTCATCCGCCCTGTACAGTGCCTTGAAAAAGTACTCGTACCCCTTGAAATTTTCCACATTTTGTCATGTTACAACCAAAAACATAAATGTATTTTATTGGGATTTTATTTGATAGACCAACACAAAGTGGCAGATAATTGTGAAGTGGAAGGAAAATGATAAATGGTTTTCAAAGTTTTTTAGAGATGCATACAGTAGGTGACCGCGATATTGTTTCAATCTCGCCGCTGTTATCGGCGAGATTTGACACCTGCGAGCCCCGTCACGGGAGCCAGCGCCGAGCTGGCTCGCTCATCGGGAAAGGAAAACCTGTGTTTTTTTTTTCCTTTCGCGATGAGTGGCAAGCATTGCTGACAGGAGTCTGGTATGAATCTTGAGGGGGAACGCCGCACCAAATTTTAAATAAAAAAACAGCATTGGTTCCCCTCCAGGGGCATACCAGGCCCTTAGGTTTTTATGGGGGGGGTGGGCGCTTTAGGGCACCTTGTCCCCATGTTGATGAGGACAAGGGCCTCTTCCCGATAACCCTGGCCGTTGGTTGTCGGGGTCTGCGGGAGGAGGGCTTATCGGAATCCGGGAGCCCCCTTTAATAAGGCGGCCCCCAGATCCCGGCCCCCCACACATCATACCCCTGCCCATTCACCTGGGGGAAAAAGTATCAATAAAAAAACACACTAGACAGGTTTTTAAAGTAATTTATTAGTCAGCTCCGGGGGTCTTCTTCCAACTTCGGGGGTCTTCTTCCGACTTCGGGGGTCTTCTTCCGCCTTCTCTGCTCTCTCCGGCCTCTTCTCCCGCTCTCCGGCCACCGCTAGCAAAAGAGCGGCAAAATAGCAGAAGATAGCAAGGAGCCCGGCAGAAGAACCGGAGAGCGGAGAAGAGGCCGGAGAATGGGAGAAGAGGCCGGAGAGAGCGGAAAAGTCTGAAGAAGACCCCCGAAGTCGGAAGAAGACTCCCAGAGCTGACTAATAATTACTGACTAATTACTTTAAAAACCTGTCTAGTGTGTTTTTTTTATATTGACACTTTTTCCCCCAGGTGAATGGGTAGGGGTACGATGTACCCCATACTCATTCACATAGGGTGGGGGGCCAGGATCTGGGGGCCCCCTTATTAAAGGGGGCTCGCAGATTTCGATAAGCCCTCCGACCTCAGACTCTGAAACCAACGGTCAGGGTTGTCGGGAAGAGGACCTTGTTCTCATCAACATGGGTACAAGGTGCTTTGGGGTGGGGGGGCTGCAGGGCGCCCCTCTGCCCCAAAGCGCCCACCCCCCATGTTGAGGGCATGCAGCCTGGTACGGTTCAGGGGGGGGGGGCTTATTCGTCCCCACCCCCTTTCCTGACCGGCCGGGCTGCGTGCTTAGATAAGGGTCTGGTAGGGATTTTGGGGGGGCCCCCACGCCGTTTTTTTTCGGCGTAGGTGGTTCCCCGAAAAATACTTACCAGACCTAAGGGCCTGGTATGCCCCTGGAGGGGAACCCATGCCGTTTTTTTATTTAAAATTTGGCGCGGCGTTCCCTCTCGAGATATATAGCAGAGACCTGTCAGCAATGCTTACCGCTCATCGCGAAAGGGAAAAAAACACAGTTTTCCCCCTTCGTCTTTCAGGACAGCCACCATGAGATAGTCTCCTCCTCTTCCTCTAGGAAACACTTAGCCAGCCCATAAATTCTTACTTCCCCCTGCCAGACCTCAGTATTAGTGTTTCCTCCGGTGGGGAGACACTGTGCAAGGAACCTGGCCACTCAGTCAGGGTGACTGTGGCTGTTTATATTTTTTGGAGCCTATAATGGAAGCAGGGGCTTCATAGGGGCTTGGGGGGGGGGGGGGGACTTACCCCTCGTTCTGTTGCCACCACTTCCTAGCCGAGCGCGGCTTCAGGCTGTGGGGGCTCCCTATCGCGGCCACAGGGCAGCAGCATGCAGGCATTCGCCTTTCCTGTGTACTATACAGACCGCTCTCTTTTTTTCTTTTTTTGGAACTAGGCGGGCCGGGCGACGTCATTTCCAGCGGAAGGGTGAATGCTTGCCTTTGACCCGCGGCTTCCGGTTCCGGGTCGCGGCGCTGATAGGGAAGCCAGGCACAGGCTGGAGACGAGTCTGGGACGCGCACAGGCAGCGTGGGACTCGGTAGTAGCAACCACCTGCAAAGTCATGTCGGAAGCAGATGCTCAGCCAACGGACACTACCTCCAGCCTTCCTAAGGTAAGAGTGCCCTGGGGAAGAGTACTCTTTATCTAGGATTGTTCCTCCATGTATAGTTCCTGTCATGGGGGGGCAGACACCCTGGGTGGTCAGGGGGAGGGAGGCTCAGATCCCCATATATTAAGGAGGGTCTAGTGCACTCCCAGGGTTGTATCCTTGTTTTTGTTTTTTTTTTTCTTTTTTCATGTATTTCAGAAAGCTACAGAGAAGTCTAGGTCTACACATAGCTCTAAGAAGAGGTGTGCCTCTTGCAAAGACACATTAGGGGAAGCATGGACAAAGGTCTTGTGTAGGGAGTGCATAGACTCCCTTGTTAAGGAGAGGGACTCTGAACAGGAGTCAGGACTTGCAGCCTCGGTTAAGGAGCTTTCGTCCACCTTTTCTTCATTTAAAGCCTTATTTGAAAGGTTTCAGCCTCCCATTAGTCCAGCTCCCCAGGATACAACCCCGCCTCAGGCTCAGGGCTCTGCTCCTGCTCAACCTGCAACTTCAGTTAGGGCAGAAGAAGCTCCAGGGCCCTCCGGAGTGGAACAAAGACAACCAGACAGTTCCTCCTCCGATTCCCAGGATGGTTCTGAGGGGGAGGACCAGTACGGGGAGTCCAGGAAATCCTCCAGATATAAATTATCCCTGGAAGAGGTAGAGGACCTCTTAGGGGCTATTTATACAACCCTCGGTATTCAGGAGGACAGGAAACCCCTGACCCTTCATGACCAAATGTACAAGGGCTTGGGGGAACAAAGGAGGAAAGTTTTTCCAGTACATGAGGTACTGGTTGAAACTATTAAAAAGGAGTGGCAGGATCCCGAAAGGAAACCCTTTTTTTCTAGATCCTTAAAGAGGAGATTTCCGTTCTCGGATGATCCTACATCTATCTGGAATAAAAATCCCAAGTTAGATGCCGCCTTCTCCCAGGTTTCCAGACACACAGACCTGGCATTTGAGGACATGGGGGCCCTGGTGGATGTCATGGATAAGAGAATAGACTCTCTCCTCAAAAAGACTTGGGATTCAACAATTGGTAACTTAAAACCTGAGTTGGCTGTCACAGTAGTGGCTCGCAATCTGGAGCACTGGCTCTCTAAGATTCAAGAGCATATTGAAGCTGGAACGGCAAAAGAAACCATTCTGTCTTCTTTCCCTACGATTCTGCGGGGTATCGCCTACATAGCTGATGCCTCGGCAGAGTCCGTACGTATGTCGGCCAGATCAGCGGCTCTGGCCAATTCTGCCAGGAGAGCCCTCTGGCTAAAAACTTGGCCGGGCGATAGCGCCTCTAAAGTCAAATTGTGCGGCATACCGTTAACGGGAGACCTGCTCTTCGGCCCAGGGTTAGAGACCGTCTTAGACCGCACAGCAGACAGGAAGAAATCCTTCCCGGTTAAGCGGAAAACCCCTGCACATACAAAGAAGGGGTTTCGTCCGCAAAAGCGTAAAGAAACTCCAAAACCGGAAGGGCAAAAGAAATTTTGGGGTCAGAAAGGCAAGGGCAGGGGAGGGGCGATTTTTAGCCCTCCTGAACAGCCCCGTAAAAGTCAATGACTCCCCAACCATGGTGGGGGGAAGACTGGGGGCCTTCCTCCCACAGTGGGAGGCAATATCCCCCAATCGCTTTATCCTAGGGATTATAAGAAGGGGGTACAATATCGAATTCACAAATCCTCCTCCACGGAGATTTCTTGTCACGCACCTACCCAGGTGTACGGCAAAAGCCGAGGCTCTGTTGGAAGCATTAAGAGATCTGGTAGATCAAAATGTGGTTCTCAGAGTTCCAAAGGCCGAGGAGGGAGAGGGTTTCTATTCACACATCTTCGTAGTGAAGAAACCCACAGGGAAATTCAGACTGATTCTGAATCTAAAGCCCCTGAACAGGTCAGTGACATACAGGAGATTCCGTATGGAAACAATCTTCACAGTCAGAGCCCTGTTGCCCCGCAACTGCTTTATGGTATCTCTGGACCTAAAGGACGCGTATCTACACGTTCCTATAACAGAAGCCTCGCAGAGGTTTCTTCGGCTAGCGGTAGATGTAGGCGGAACAAGGGTACATCTAGTTTCAGGCGCTGCCTTTTGGGCTATCCTCCTCGCCCCGCATTTTCACCAAGGTCTTGGCGGAGGTGATGGCTTTTCTTCGGCTCCAGGGAATATCAGTGATAGCATACCTGGACGACCTGCTCCTATTTGCAGCATGTCCACTGCAGTTAGTCAGAGATCTAGAACTAACAAAGAGAGTTCTTACAGGTCTAGGGTGGCTAATGAACTTGGAGAAATCCAGTTTGATTCCCTCTCAGCGCATCACGTACTTAGGCTATCTATTGGACTCAACGCTACTGAGAGTGTTTCTTCCAGCAGAAAAAGTACAAAAACTGGACAGGGCAGTGGCTGTTCTCCAGTGCAGCAGTCAGGTCTCCATAAGAGTTCTGATGTCGGTCCTGGGACTATTAACCGCTACCCTCCCAGCAGTGCAATGGGCAGGTCTGCACTTTCGTCCCTTACAGTCCTTTGTCTTAAGGGTGTGGGATCACAGTCAGAAAGATCTGGACACCTTGGTACAGGTTTCACCCCAAGTAAAGAGATTCCTCTGGTGGTGGAGGAGGGTCTCAAACTTGTCGCAGGGTCGTCTGTGGTTCATCCCAGTTTCTCAGGTGGTAACCACAGACGCAAGCGGCAAGGTTTGGGGGGCGCATCTGGGTTCCCTTTTAGCACAGGGCACCTGGGAGGGTGACGAACTAAGAAGGTCGTCCAATTGGAAGGAGCTGAGGGCAATCGGGCTAGCACTCAGGTTCTTCAAGGAGGAGCTACGGGGCCACCATGTTCAGGTGCGGTCGGACAACTCGTCCGCCGTGGCCTATGTAAACAAACAGGGCGGCACGAGAAGCGGAGTCCTGTCGGCCTTAGCATCAGACATTCTGAACTGGGCCGAGACTCACACTCTCTCACTCTCAGCAGTCTTCCTGAGAGGAGAAAAGAATGTGATAGCAGATTTTCTCAGCCGAACCAAACTGAGAGAGGGCGATTGGATCCTCAACCAGGAGGTTTTCAATCTCATTTCAGAGAAATGGGGTCCTCCAGAAGTAGATCTGTTCGCGTCAAGAAGCAACGCGAAAGCCCCTTGTTTTTTCTCCCTAAACAGAGGGGAGGGAGCGGGAGGGGTCGACGCATTGATCCAGAACTGGCATTTCAGAATCTGCTATGCCTTCCCGCCCCCAGCATTATTACCGGCAGTTCTCAGGAAGTTCCAGATGGAAAACACGTCCCTGATTCTAGTAGCACCACATTGGCCAAAGAGGGCTTGGTTCTCAGTACTCAAGCAACTAGCGGTCGAACCTCCCTTATTCCTGCCACCTCGAGAGGATCTCCTCTCACAGGGCCCAGTCCTCTGTCCACAGGTTCACCAATGGCAGTTAGCGGCCTGGCTACTGAGGAGGGTATGCTAAGAGCTAGGGGTTTTTCTGAGAAATTAATCTCCACCCTCCTCAACAGCAGGAAGAAGGAAACACGCCAGATTTATAAAAAGGTCTGGGTACGTTTCAATGAATGGTGTGCAGAAGGCTCCTTTGCGGTACACAGTCCCACAACGGTGTTGGAATTCCTTCAGTGCGGGGCAGATAGGGGTTTATCCATAAGTACCCTTAAAGGTCAGGTGTCAGCACTCAGTGCTTATTTAGAAAAGCATCTGGCCACCAACCCTTGGGTGGTCAGATTCTTTAAGGCTCTGTCTAGACAAAGACCGGTTCAGGGCCCTCCCTTTCCCAAGTGGGACCTATCTTTAGTTTTACAGGGCCTGACGGGAACCCCCTTTGAATCTTTAGAGGAATGTCTACTAAAGGATCTTACGTTAAAAACAGTTTTTTTGGTAGCAGTGACAACTGCCAGGAGAGTCAGTGAGATTGAGGCCTTATCGGTTAGACCTCCTTTTTGCGTTATTTTTCCAGATCGGATCATCTTCAAGACTGATCCAGCATTTTTACCTAAGGTGGCTTCTGGTTTCCACAGAAGTCAGGAGGTAGTTCTACCCTCATTTTGTCCCAACCCCTCGGGGGAAAGGGAATTAAAATTTCATTCTTTGGACGTAAGGAGATGTATCCTTTAGTACCTAGAGCTGACCAAGAGGTTTAGAAAGTCAGACTCTTTATTTGTTTTGTTTTCTGGGGCCAGAAAAGGATGCAAAGCGTCTCGACGCACTATTGCCAGATGGCTCAGAGTAACCATTGGCCAGGCCTATACATTAGCAGGGAAAGAAATCCCAATGGGTATAAGGGCACACTCTACCAGAGCTATGGCAGCTTCTCAGGCAGAAAAGGCTGGAGCAACGCCAGAGCAAATATATGCAGGGCTGCAACATGGTCCTGCTATTTCACTTTTGTAAAGCACTACAGAGTGGACCTGGTGTCGGCTAGTGAGCAAGCCTTTGGGCGAAAGGTATTGCAAGCTGTAGTCCCACCCTAACTGGTAAGTGCTCGTTCATCCTCTCATGGTGGCTGTCCTGAAAGACGAAGGGGGAAAATTAGAGTTACGTACCGGTAACGTCTTTTCCAGTAGTCTTTCAGGACAGCCCTAGTTACCCACCCGAGATTTTTGGGTGTCTTATAAAAGACCAGAATGCAGCATAATAATGATATGGGATAGTATGTTATTAATGTGTTCTTGTGTCTCCCCAGCTGACCGGAGGTAATCTTGGAATATACTGAGGTCTGGCAGGGGGAAGTAAGAATTTATGGGCTGGCGCAGTGTTTCCTAGAGGAAGAGGAGGAGACTATCTCATGGTGGCTGTCCTGAAAGACTACTGGAAAAGACGTTACCGGTACGTAACTCTAATTTTCCTTTCCCGATGAGCGAGCCAGCGGGAGATGTACAGTACCCTGTCGCCGAGAACCAGCGCGATGGGATCGTGCTGAAAACACATTCTCGCGGTCAGGTACTGTATGTGAAAAGTTTGACATGCATTTGTATTCAGCCCCCCTGAGTCAATACTTTGTAGAACCACCAATACTTTGTAGAACCAGTCTTGCTACAGATTCTCAATTGGATTTAGGTCTGGACCTTGACTGGGCCATTCTAACACATGGATATGCTTTGATCTAAACCATTCCACTGTAGCTCTGGCTAGAGGTCGACCGATATATCGGCCGGCCGATATATCGGCCGATATTTGGTGTTTTTTTCTTAATCGGCATCGGCCGATTGTGCTGATAAAAAAAAAGGCCGATATAACTCAGCGCGACTTGCAAATGACTTCTGAAGTAAATACAAGTTGCCTGTAGTCTTCTGTGAAGCACTTCTCTCCCCTCTCTGGGCAGCCTGCCAAATCTGATGAAAAGAACCTGAATTGATACAATGTTTACACTTCTGAATGAGCTGAACTCCGTGTGTAGAAGTTCCCAGTTTAACCATTTAAAGACTAAGGCCTCTTTCACACTAACGATCCGTATGTCCGTTTTTCATCCTTCCGTTTTCGGATGAAAAACGGACATACATGAATCTCTATGGAGCGTCGGATGTCAGCGGTGACATGTCCACTGACATCCGACCCGCTCCAATCCGAAAAGTGTAACGGAGGAAAAACCTACTTTTCCATCCGTTATCGGATCGGTGACGACGGACACTACGGTCCGTCATCACCCGATTCCCCCCCATAGGGGAGAGCAGCGCTCTGACAGGTCACTGTGCAGCGATGCACCTGTCATCTTCCTGCTCAGCGGGGATCGGCGGAGTGATCCCCGCTGAGCAAGCGGATATTCACGGGGCGGATCATCACTGATCCGCCCCGTGAGAAAGAGCCCTAAATCTTTTCTGACATTTGTTGCTTACAAGTAAAAATCCTGTATTTTCTGCTAGAAAATCACTTAGAACCCCCAAACATTATATATTTTTTTTTTTTAGCAGAGACCCTAGGGAATAAAATAGCGGTTGTTGCAATATTTCACACGGTATTTGTGCAGCGGTCTTTCAAACGCAATTTAAAAAAAAAAAAATACACTAATAATTTTAAAAAAAACTAAGCAGTAAAGTTAGCCCATTTTTTTTCGTCCAAAAGTTTTGATTACCTGTTTTTGTGTATTTATTTTTAAGATATAGTTATTTTATATATATATTTTTTAATCTAAATTATACATACAAGTGAACTGATTGGAGGTTTGTTTAATAAATGTTTAAATGTAAAAAAATTTCTGTATAACTTTAGGTTGCTTTCACACTGCAGCGGGCATGCGTTGACGGTAAAACGCTGCTAGTTTTAGCGGCGCTTTATCGTAATTTTAGCGGCGCTATTCGGCTGCTAGCGGGGAGCTTATAACCCAGCTAGCAGCCGAGGAAGGTGTTAAATGTGCCCCTGAAGCGCCGCTGCCGAAACGCTTTGCAGGCGCTTTGGCAACGGTGCACATTCATTTCAATGGGCAGGAGTGGTGGTATACACCGCTCCAAAGATGCTCCTTGCAGGACTTTTTTTAACATCCTGCCAGCGCATCGCCTCAGTGTGAAAGTACTCGGGCTTTCACACTGAGACTGCAGGGGAGCCGTTTTACAGGCACTTTACAGGCGCTATTTTTAGCCCAAAAGCGCCTGAAAAACGCCCCAGTGTGAAAGGAGTCTAACTGTTAAATTTGATGAGATGAAGGAAAAAAAAAGAAAAAAAAATCGGCCTAATATATCGGCCCAAAAAAATCGGCATCACATATCGGCCATCGGCCACCGAGATTTCTAAATATCGGCATCGGCATCGGCCAGAGAAAAACCCATATCAGTCGACCTCTAGCTCTGGCTGTATGTTTAGGGTCATTGTCCTGCTGGAAGGTGAACCTCCGCCCCAGTCTCAAGTCTTTTGCAGACTCTTAACAGGTTTTCTTCTAAGATTGCCCTGTATTTGGCTATATCCATCTTCTCATCAACTCTGATCAGCTTCCCTGTCCGTGATGAAGAAAAGCATCCCCACAACATGATGCTCCCACCACCATGTTTCACAGTGGGGATGTTGTGTTCAGGGTGATGTGTTAGTTTTCCACCATACATAGCGTTTTGCTGTTAGGCCAAAAAGTTCAATTTTGGTCTCATCTGACCAGAGCACCTTCTTCCACATGTTTGCTGTGTCCCCCACATGGCTTTTCACAAACTACAAACGGGACATCTTATGGCTTTCTTTCAACAATGGCTTTCTTCTTGCCACTCTTCCATAAAGGCCAGATTTGTGGAGTACAAGACTAATAGTTGTCCTGTGGACAGATTCTCCCACCTGAGCTGTGGTTTCTGCAGCTCCTCCAGAGTTACCATGGGCCTCTTGCAGGGACGTGCAGTCAGAGGAGCCATGAACATTAAAAAGTACATTTTTAATTTTTTTTTTTTTTTTTTTTAATCGAGGGTCGTAGTTCGGCGACCTGAGGTCACAAATGGGGGGTAGATAGCCTAGGTCTTACCCCAGCACTGGTAAAAATTTGGGGCTCCAACGACTTGTGGTTCCGCAGATACGGGGCTCCTTTCGCAGCCTGTCAGACGCTACATACAGAGTGGCCAGTTTAAATACAAGCTGACATACTCTGTTTGCAGCAGACTGAGAGGATGAGCTCACAGTGCCTCTCACTTCTTGTCAGAGGCACTGAGCTCAATGGACAGCTTGGAGCCTTGGACCAATGGTAAAGTACCATTAGCCCCAGCTGTCCAATAAAAATGCTGCAGTGGAGGCAGGCCTCTCACTGCAGTGTCATAGAAGGGGGCATGTGTCTAAAAGACATGTACTGTAGTCCCTTCCAGCCCAGCCCTCCTAACTACAAGGGAAAAAAACATGGGTTTATGGGTATAAGATTTACCCACAATTCCATGTTTTTATCTCACAGTTAAGAGGGAGAATGAGAATCTGCTGCTGTTGAAAAGTTATTGCTATAATCAAGTTAAATCATATATTATTATGCTATATGTTATACGATAATTTTATTATTACTCTATTTACTGTGAAATTACTGGTTGGAGGTTATAACTTCAAACTTCAATAAGTTGTCCGTTAAGCCACCTGCTTGAGTACAGATTTTGAAACTATAGCAAATCACCTTAAAAAACAATATATAATAATTATTTTTGTATTACTTACTTATGGTAATTAACCCCTTACCACCCGAGCCAATTCTGACACTTCTCTCCTACATGTAGTAATAATCATACTTTTTTTGCTAGAAAATTACACAGAACCCCCAAACATGATAGATATATATATATATATATATATATATATATATATTGATATTGTTTTAGCAGACACCCTAGGGAATAAAATGGTGGTTGTTTCAACTTTTTATGTTGCACGGTATTTGCACAGCAATTTTTCAAACGTATTTTTTTTTTTTTTTTTTTTGGAAAAAAAAAACATTTCATGAAAATTAAAAAACACTAAGAGCCCTTGCACACTGGGGCGGTTTGCAGGCGCTATTGCGCTAATAATAGCGCCTGCAAACCGCCCCGAAAGTGCCGCTACTTTCATTCCAGTGTGCAAGCCCCGAGGGCTTGCACACTGGAGCGATGCGCTGGCAGGACGGTAAAAAAAGTCCTGCTAGCAGCATCTTCGGAGCGGTGAAGGAGCGGTGTGTATACCGCTCCTTTACTGCTCCTGCCGATTGAAATCAATGGGACGGCGCGGCTATACCGCCGGCAAAGCGCCTCTGCAGAGGCGCTTTGCGGTGGTATTTAACCCTTTCTCGGCCGCTAGCGGGGGGTAAAACCGGCCCACTAGCGGCCGCATACCGACGGTAAAACGCCGCTAATAATAGCGGCGTTTTACCATCGACGCCGCCCCCCGCCCCAGTGTGCAAGGGCTCTTAAGATAACCCGATTTTTTTTTTTTAGATAGATACCTAACATGTCACACTTTAAAACTGCGCACACCTGTGGAATGGCACCAAACGTCAGTACTTAAAAATCTCCATAGGCCACGCTTTAAACTTTTTTTTACAGGTTACATGTTTAGAGTTACAGAGGAGGTCTAGTGCTAGAATTTTTGCTCTCACTCTAATGATCGCAGCGTATGTAACGTGTGTGTGTATCTGGCTCTGATACTAGCCAGTGCCTCACCAGCCGCTGACCTCATCGCACATCCCTGGCCTCTTGGCTGCTTCTCTGATTGATGCTCACCTTGCCCGGCCTGTCAGTTTAGGTGGACGGCCATGTCTTGGTAGGTTTGCAGTTGTGCCATACTCTTTCCATTTTTGGATGATGGATTGAACAGTGCTCTGTGATATGTTCAAAGCTTGGGATATTTTTTTATAACCTAACCCTGTTTTAAACTTCTCCACAACTTTATCCCTGACCTGTCTGGTGTGTTCCTTGGCCTTCATGATGCTGTTTGTTCACTAAGGTTCTCTAACAAACCTCTGAAGGCATCACAGAGCAGCTGTATTTACACTGAGATTAAATTACACACATGTGGACTCTATTATTTAGGTGACTTCTGGCGGCAATTGGTTCCACTAGATTTTAGTTAGGGGTATCAGAGTAAAGGGGGCTGAATACAAATGCATGCCACACTTTTCACATATTTATTTGTAAAACATTTTGAAAACCATTTAGAATTTTCCTTCCACTTCACAAATATGTGCCACTTTGTGTTGGTCTATCACATAAAATCCCAATAAAATACATTTACGTTTTTGGTTGTAATTTAACCAAATGTTGAAAGTTTCAAGGGGTATGAATACTTTTGCAAAGCACTGTATATGTGTAACCACAGATATTCAGTTACAGGCATAGTTGTTCATTTGTTGAATTCTGGTGGTGTACATTCTAATGCATGCGTGTGCATGACCCCTTATCCACACTAAAGCATGAGCAATATATCGTAGTCACCGGTGATCAAGGATACTCAGTTCCTGCAGTCGGGGCTGGTCTTCTATACCCTATGTGGGATCAATGCCTTTGTGGTAGATAAAGACGTGGCTCATCTACTACAAACTTTATATACGCCCCTATACGATCGTGTAGTACAGTGTATGAATAGTTGAGGGTCTGTGCAGTTTATATAGTACATCATCATCATCTAAGGGGGGAAGTGGCATCAATATGGTGCTGGCCGCTCTCATGGGCCATGTAAGACTACAAAGGATAGCCACGTGCCCAGGTTATATTATACCATTATATAACATATAATTATAATACCAATTTTATAATTCGATCAATGTGTGATTCAATCAAAACGGCAAACAACTGAACGGTCATAACGTCCCTTCTTCCAAACAATTCAGACTTGTGTTAGTTAAGATTTTATCAAACTGAGTTGATCGACCAGGGCAGGAATGATTGATCGTGTTGCATCGATCGGCAGCCCTGCCTTGTTCATGAATTTGATCGTATTTCAATCAATCAGAATATGAGGTTGCATTGTGGATACAGAGATGTGATAAATAACTTGTGATCGTATCTTCCAACTCGATTTCCACTTCCCTTTTGTATGTGTCATATCGATCAAATGGGTTGTCAACCAATGGATTATTCCTGTCTGAAGAAATTGATCGATGGATGGATTATTCCTGTCTGAAGAAATTGATCGTTTATTGAAGCATATATGGCCACCCTAACACGTACGAAGAGGCAGGATCGTAAAAAAGATACATTTTGTAGGTCATCGATAACATCTGCATGAACACATACAGTCTCCTAATCAGATCTCAGTGTAGCCAACAGATGCGAATCGATCGATAATTTATCTACAAAGAGTCCTGATCTGCAAGGGAAGTTGTGCCTATTCGATTGTTTATCAATTTGATCGTCTTAATTATATTGCAACATCGATCAGATAATAAAATGGCGATCATACACGCTTTGATAAATGATCAATTTTCTTTTTTGATCGATCTCTCCTGATAAGAAAAATCGCAACACACAGGATAGTGTATTTTGTTTGGTCGTTGAAAGATACGATTGTGAATTAGGCCTGGTTCACACCTTTTTTTTAGTGCATTTTTAATTTTGCAGAAACACACGACAGGGTTTCCTATGGATGTAGTTCACATCTGTGCATTTTATGGAAAGGGACCTTTTTTTTCTGTTCCATAGACTTCAATGGGTCAAAAACGTATATTGAAAAACGCAAAATGCATCTGGAATATGCAAACTGCAACCTGCATAGGTGCGAATCAGGACTTAAAGCGGGGGTCCACCCACACCGCCAAAAAAAAAAATATTAAAAGCCAGCAGCTACAAATACTGCAGCTGCTGACTTTTAATACATGGCCACTTACCTTTCCCAGGGTCCAGAGATGTCGGCAGGGGACGCCGAGAACCCGCTCGGTTCTCGGCAGCTGCCGCCGCCATCCTAGGTGAGGGAATCAGGAAGTGAAGCGTTGCGGCTTCACTTCCCGGTTCCCTACTGCGCATGCGCGAGTCGCGCTGCGCGTCCCAAGTGGTCCCCGCTCTCTCCTGGGAGCTGTGTGTTGCCAGCAGACAGCGCGGTGGGGACGGGAAGAGGCGTAGACTCCCATGGGAGTCTATGCCGGAAGTGGGTGCAAATACCTGTCTTAGACAGGTATCTGCACCCCCCTCCCCCCTGAAAGGTGCCAAATGTGACACCGGAGGGGGGGAGGGTTCCGAAAAGCGGAAGTTCCATTTTTGTGTGGAACTCCGCTTTAACCACTTCAGCCCCGGAAGGATTTACCCCCTTCCTGACCAGAGCACTTTTTACAATTTGGCACTGCGTCGCTTTAACTGCTAATTGCGCGGTCATGCAATGCTCTACCCAAACGAAATTTGCGTCATTTTCTTCCCACAAATAGAGCTTTCTTTTGATGGTATTTGATCACCTCTGCCGTTTTTATTTTTTGCGCTATAAACGGAAAAAGACCGAAAATTTTGAAAAAAATTGATATTTTCTACTTTTTGTTCTAAAAAAAAAAATCCAATAAACTCAATTTTAGTCATACATTTAGGCCAAAATGTATTTGGCCACATGTCTTTGGTAAAAAAAATGTCAATAAGTGTATATTTATTGGTTTGCGCAAAAGTTATAGTGTCTACAAACTAGGGTACATTTTCTGGAATTTACACAGCTTTTAGTTTATGACTGCCTATGTCGTTTCTTGAGGTGCTAAAATGGCAGGGCAGTACAAACCCCCCCCAAATGACCCCATTTTGGAAAGTAGACACCCCAAGGAAATTGCTGAGAGGCATGTTGAGCCCATTGAATATTAATTTTTTTTGTCCCAAGTGATTGAATAATGACAAAAAAAAAAAAAAAAATTACAAAAAGTTGTCACTAAATGATATATTGCTCAACAGGCCATGGGCCTATGTGGAATTGCACCCCAAAATACATTTAGCTGCTTCTCCTGAGTACGGGGATACCACATGTGTGGGACTTTTTGGGAGCCTATCCGCATACGGGGCCCCGAAAACCAATCACTGCCTTCAGGATTTCTAAGGGTGTACATTTTTTATTTTACTCCTCACTACCTATCACAGTTTTGAAGGCCATAAAATGCCCAGATGGCACAACCCCCCCCCCCCCAAATGACCCCATTTTGGAAAGTAGACACCCCAAGCTATTTGCTGAGAGGCATGTCGAGTCCATGGAATATTTTATATTTTGACACAAGTTGCGGGAAAGTGACAAATTTTTTTTTTTTGCACAAAGTTGTCACTAAATGATATATTGCTCACACAGGCCATGGGCATATGTGGAATTGCACCCCAAAATACATTTAGCTGCTTCTCCTGAGTATGGTGATACCACATGTGTGAGACTTTTTAGGAGCCTAGCCGCGTACGGGGCCCCGAAAACCAAGCACCGCCTTCAGGATTTCTAAGGGCTTGAATTTTTGATTTCACTCTTCACTGCCTATCACAGTTTCGGAGGCCATGGAATGCCCAGGTGGCACAAACCCCCCCCCCCCCCCCAAATGACCCCATTTTGGAAAGTAGACACCCCAAGCTATTTGCTGAGAGGCATGGTGAGTATTTTGCAGCTCTCATTTGTTTTTGAAAATAAAGAAAGACAAGAAAAAACATTTTTTTTTTTTCAATTTTCAAAACTTTGTGACAAAAAGTGAGGTCTGCAAAATACTCACTATACCTCTCAGCAAATAGCTTGGGGTGTCTACTTTCCAAAATGGGGTCATTTGGGGGGGCTTGAACTGTCCTGGCATTTTATGCACAACATTTAGAAGCTTATGTCACACATAACCCACTCTTCTAACCACTTGAATACAAAGCCCTTTTTGATTACATGAAAATATTTTTTTTTGCAAGAAAATTACTTTGAACCCCCACACATTATATATTTTTTTAAAGAAAATGCCCTACAGATTAAAATGGTGGGTGTTTCATTTTTTTTTTCACACAGTATTTGCGCAGCGATTTTTCAAACGCATTTTTTGGGGAAAAAACACACTTTTTTTAAATTTTAATGCACTAAAACACACTATATTGCCCAAATGTTTGATGAAATAAAAAAGATGATCTTAGGCCGAGTACATGGATACCAAACATGACATGCTTTAAAATTGCGCACAAACGTGCAGTGGCGACAAACTAAATACATTTTTAAAAGCCTTTAAAAGCCTTTACAGGTTACCACTTTAGATTTACAGAGGAGGTCTACTGCTAAAATTACTGCCCTCGATCTGACCTTCGTGGTGATACCTCACATGCATGGTGCAATTGCTGTTTACATTTGACGCCAGACCGACGCTTGCGTTCGCCTTAGCGCGAGAGCAGGGGGGGGACAGGGGTGCTTTTTTTTTTTTTTTTTTTTTTTTTTTTTTTTTTTTTCTTTATTATTTTTTTGCTTTTTTATCTTATTTTTAAACTGTTCCTTTCATATTTTTTTTTTTAAATCATTTTTATTGTTATCTCAGGGAATGTAAATATCCCCTATCATAGCAATAGGTGGTGACAGGTACTCTTTTTTTTGAAAAAATTGGGGTCTATTAGACCCTAGATTTCTCCTCTGCCCTCAAAGCATCTGACCACACCCAGATCGGTGTGATAAAATGCTTTCCCAATTTCCCAATGGCGCTGTTTACATCCGGCAAAATCTAAGTCATAAAATGCTCGTAGCTTCCGGTTTCTTAGGCCATAGAGATGTTTGGAGGCACTCTGGTCTCTGATCAGCTCTATGGTCAGCTGGCTGAATCACCGGCTGCATTCTCAGGTTCCCTGTTGAGACAGGAGAGCCAGAGAAAAACACGGAAGACGGTGGGGGGCATTCCCTCCCACTGCTTGTAAAAGCAGTCTAGAGGCTAATTAGCCGCTAGGATTGGTTTTACATGAAAGCCGACCGCTGGCTGAAAAGAATGATACCAAGATGATACCTAAACCTGCAGGCATCATTCTGGTATAACCACTCAAAGTCGTGAATGGCGTACCTGAAGACAAAAAAATGGTTAACAATAAAGCACAGTAAACGGTAAAGTATAAAAAATTGCAGACCTGAAAAACAAACATGATAAAACATAATAACAATAAAACATTGCAGAATAGAATACAGTAAAAAAGAGCAGAACAATAGAGAGAGAGAATAGAGAGAGAGAACAATAAAACGACAACTATTTTTTATTTTATATTTTTGTATGTGTTTTTTTTTTTTTGTTTGTTTTTTTTTTTACACTTTTTTTTTGTAAGTAACTTTTATAACTGTAACCGGTTCCAGGTTCGGGTCTCTCAAAATGTGATGGCATCTTGGGAGACCCTGTGAAAGTGTGCCTAGTCTGTGGAATGCTGTACCCTACGCTAATACTCAACTAGTGAATGGTAGCATTCAAAATATTCACCAATGCAAAGACCAGGATTGTCAGGACAGGAGGGACAATAATAGCGGGCGTCACGCCTATATCCGCGCTTGCTGCAGACACAACATCTTTTTTGGGGAGGTTCGTTGGGTAGGGGTACTCGGGAGGACATAAAGAAAATGCCTCTCATGCAGCCGACTGCATTTGGTTGGGGATGTGAATGGGGGAAGTACGGGCGCTGCAGAAGTGGTGGGTTCCCAATTAGGATTGGTGAATGCAGCAGGAAGGGCACTATGGGCACGACGGGCCTGTGTTTGTCTTTTTGGTGGCAGCGGGACACTACTTGTGCTTGCCACCTCACCAGCTTGAACTGCACTTATGGGACTCGCCACGTCACCAAGTGTTACTGCAGTGCTGGTTTGACTATGACCGGGGTGTACTAGGCCGCTGGTGCTTGCCAGTTCACCAAAACGCTACAAAAAAAACTGTTAGCGATCGCAGGGATCAGGCCTGACTCTGCGAACGCTGCAGTTATGCGTTTAGTGTTTTGTAAGTGACAGTGATCGATCGATACTGCACTTGGGTGGGCTGGGCCGGGCTGGGCGGAGGGGCAAAACGCAGGTGCTAGCAGGTATCTGGGCTGATCCCGCTAACACTGCGTTTTTGGGAACCCTAAACTGCTGGGGACGCTAGTATAGATCTGATCGGATCAGATATTTATGCGTTCAGATACTATACCACTAAGGAAGGTGTACGGTGCGTGCGTGGGTGTTAGCGGTACTGGCGCTAATCTGACGCTGCCTGGGGCGACGCATATCACCGCCGGGCGATCAGGGGGCTAAACCTTTATTCGGTAATAAACGGCGGGTGCCCTGACACTATAAAAAATAAACCAACTAACCAGCGTCACCCGTAACGGTTATACGGTGATCAGTGGTGAAAGGGTTAACTAGGGGGCAATCAAGGGGTTAAAACATTTATTAGATAGTATATGGGGGTCCCTGTCGCTATAAAACGCTGACGGCGAACCTAAATATTTACGTTCCTAACTAGCGTCACCAGCGACACTAATACAGCGATCAGAAAAATGATCGCTTAGTGACACTGGTGACAGGGGGTGATCAAGGGGTTAAAACTTTATTAGGGGGGTTAGGGGGGTATCCTAGACCTAAAGGGGGGTAACACTCACTGTCCTACCACAGTAACTGTCACTAACTGACACCCTGCAGTAATCAGAAAAAAAAAAATACTGCTTGGTGTCAGTGTTACAAGAAAGGGTGATGGGGGGGGATCGGGGGTGTTTAGTGTGCCTGGCATGTTCTACTGTGTGTGTGTTGGTGCACTTACATGTCTTCTCTCCTCGGCGCTAGAACGGAAACTGGCGAGCCGAGGAGAGATGACATCACATCCTCTGCCTGTGTGTACTATACACAGGCAGGGGATGTTCCTCATTGGCTGGGAGCGATCGCAAGGGGGGGCCACGATCGGATGGTCTCCCCCTCGTCTCTCATCGCTCCTAGCCAAATGCCGACCGCCGCTGGCACCGGGGGGGTCCGATTGGACCCCCCGCCCGCGGGAAGGCAATCACGTATGGGTACGTGATTTTGCCTGCCCGTGCCATTCTGCTCACGTATATATGCGTGAGGCGGTCGGCAAGTGGTTAAAGTGGTGTTCTGGCCGAAATTATACTTTTTTAAATAAAAAAACCCATATAATACACAAGTTTAATGTATTCTAGTAAAGTAAGTCTGTAAAGTAAGGTCTGTTTTGTTAGTTTATAGCAGTATTTTGTTATTTTATAAACTTACAGCAGGCCGTGGCCATCTTAAGTGTGGGCATCTGAAGCCAGACTGTATTTCTTCCTGGATCTCATCCTTGCAGATCTCGTACATGCTCAGTGCAGCAAAAGCAGTGTAATAGGTTTCAGGTCAGGTTTCCATAGCAACGGCAGTGTCAGAGGAAGTTGCCGCCCCTTCCCAGAAGGCAGTGCAAACAGGAAATGATGTGATGGGCCACGGCCAGGGAGGAGGAAGTGAAAAATGAATACAGCAGATATACAGTAGGCGCTGAGAAAAAAAAAAATATCCAATTCATTTACAGTGCACAGTTTAGTGAGGGATGCTGAAGAGTTGCAAAAGTGGGTGGACTCCACTTTAATGATCACATCTCTGTTTCCACCATACATTTGAAATACTTTGTTCATGAATACGAAAGTATCTCAGTGCTGCCAATTGATGCAAACCGATCAATCACTTTCTGCCTCAGCTGATCGACTCAGTCTGATCGAATTTGATCTAAATCAATTGGAAGGTTATGCCTATTTGATTGTTTATCAATTGGATCGTTTTGACCAAATCACACATTTATTTATTACAGGTACTTATATAGCGCCGTCAATATACGCAGCGCTTTACATTCACAACAGTCAGATAATACAATTGCTGCCTGTGTGCAACTATATACACTTTGATCAATGATCTATTTCTTTTCTGATCGATCTCTCCTGATAATAAATAAAAATTAAATAACTCAGCGCTGACACAAAGACAATAAAAATAAAATGCAGACAAGCACAAAGGCAAATTCAACAAACACCTCAAAAATCATATATGTAATAAAAGTGCTGCGCAAATAAATTGTCCATAAAATATAAACTAAAATAAAAGATGAGATGAGATCCCCAGTGAAAAGTCAGAACGCCTAGGGTAGGATCGGGGGTGACCAAGAGATCCCTTCACCATAGATGGATGGCCCCTCACCTGCAATCTTCGACCTGAAACAGGTCACACAGCATGTAAACCAAGTAGGTAAGCTGAGAGCCGGGCGGTAATAACTCCACATAAGCTGCTCTCTCTCTCATCAGATAGCATATGAAATGAAGCAAAGATAATATAGTGCTCTCCGTTTCTAAACTTTATTAAATGAAGTAAAACAAACTAGTGCACTCACATAACACAGCACTCAGATCCGAGTGCCGGCTGAATAGCGTGTAATCGTATGTTGACTGACAGCCGCGGGTGACGTCATGCGCTCCTGGCCCCCGTACGCGTTACGTCCTGTGGGCGGGACTTCATCAGCGTGGGGCGGGACACGCAGTCGTCAGCCCGCACAGTTGATATAGAGTGGCATGGTAACCAATGCTCCAATCACAGCAAAGATCAACTCAACCAGAGGACGCGAGCCCGCACGTCACCCCGGCCACGCCTCTTGCATAAAGACACACATCCTCTCACAAAGTGAAAGGGCAGTGAAAAACAAAGCCATTATATCCCAGATGTATAATAATTATAAGGCTGTGAAGGGATTACAGCTCAAAGAAATATCTGAAATAAAAGAAACCACCCTTAAAAAAGAGAAGTATCAGGCTAGTTAAGCATCCCTTACGTATAGGGAAAATATAAACAATAAAGTTGCACTAAAATCGCTAAAAATCGCATATATAAATGCAAATTATTATTGAAAAAAATGTTAAAAAATATGACAATCACGCCACGGGTGTCACCCAAATACGATCACACTTACATATTCCATACAATAAATTGTACACAAATAAATAATACAGAAATTAATAAAAAATTAAGAAAAACTCATCTATTAGAAATAAAACAATTTAGGTCGAAATCCACGTTCATACCTGCCGAAGATAGGACCTTGGTCTCATAGATCCAAAAAGATTCCCTACGGCTAAGTTGTCGGATATAATGACCCCCTCTCCAGTGGCGAGGAACCTTTTCGAGGTAGGCCCCGAGGAAGAGGTAACTCTACCCATAGAAATGAACCAGTGTATACCTCTAATAACTTTGCCCCCCTACAAAACCTCCAGGAAAATCAGCAATTTGATCAGAATCATTTTTTAGGCCAAGAGAGGACCCCCTGGAGGGGACCTCCACAGACCCCAGTGTGGGTAAGAGACCCGACCGGCTATGCAAGTCCTCAGGACCAAAGGAGAGGTCCCCAGGACTTGCGGAACAACCAAGGCAGCCTAAAAAGAAAACACAGAGAGGGTGCAGGGGGGGAAGACGACTCCAAAAGGCCAAGACCCCACTAGGCACGGGGATCTATAATTTAAGTGGTATCCCTCTGACCACTGATGAAACACTAGTGTTGGATCGTGGTCTGAAGTTTGCCCCGATTCGTAATTTAAATAAGTTTCAAGCATATGTCAGCATACATAAATATATTCGCAGTTTAAATATCAAAAAGTACTTTCTTTCCAACCCTGTTCAACGGACCACCCCTCAGGTTGATATCGTCTCTAAACATTCCAACCTTCGGAATCGATCTGTTTTTAATCCTTTCTGTGGTGACAACAAACACTTGGAGGTGTTTAAGAACATGGTCTGTCAAGATCTTGAAAAACTCAGGATTAAGAAGGCTAGGGATTCTCAGGCCATCAAAAGAGGTATATCCTCCCTTGAGCAAAGGAAGGATATTGTAATCCGTCCAGCGGATAAGGGGGGTGGATTGGTGGTGCTCAGTAAAGCTTATTACCAGACTGAGATGGAGAAACTATTGAATGACAGGAACACTTACTTACCTCTGAGAGGAGACCCTATGTTAACTTTTAAGAATAATCTACATTTACTAGTAGAAAAAGGTAAAAGTAGGGGTATTCTGAATTCTAAGGAGGCGGCGTATTTAGATCCATTTTACTGTCGGACTCCCATTATATATATTTTGCCAAAATTGCATAAAAATGCGGAGTTCCCACCTGGTCGCCCGATCGTAAACGGAATTGATTCTGTTACTTCCAGGCTAGGCCAGTACCTGGATTTCTTCCTTCAACCACTCGTCACTCAAACCAAAGCTTTTCTGCGTGACACTAAACAAGTTTTGCAAATCTTGTCTACTCTCCCATGTACCCCCTCTTGTTTTCTGATTACTGCAGATGTCGGGTCTCTTTATACGATTATTGACCACCAACAGGCCTTAGATTCCGTTAGGTGGGCTTTGACCACCACTGAGCTCTCAAAAGACCATATATCCTTTTTACTGGAAGGTTTAGAATTTTGCTTATTGAGTAATTATTTTTGGTTTAATGGTGACTATTTCCTGCAGGCACGAGGAGTCGCTATGGGGGCTAGGTTTGCTCCCAGTGTGGCCAACCTTTTTATGGCCCACTGGGAGGAAGATATTATTTTTCATGACCCTCCATCGGAATTGCTGTGCTATAGAAGGTACATCGATGATGTAATCATGGTGTGGGAAGGTGATTTAACTAGTCTGCAATGTTTCATGGGAAAGCTGAATGATAACACCAAAAACATTGAGTTGACATGGACTATAGATAAACAACAGATAACATTTCTAGACTTAGAAATATTTAAAGGAGAGGGAGTTTTTCAAACAAGGAATCACTTCAAAGCGACGGATAGGAATGCATATATCCCACTGACTAGTTGTCACCACAAATCGTGGCTCTGTAACATTCCGCGTGGACAATTTATCCGCTTACGTCGCAATTGTACCTCTGATGAAGATTTCCTATCACAGTCCCAAATCTTGGCAACTAGGTTTAAAGAAAAAGGTTACACGAAGACCATGGTTGACTCTGAAATTTCGAGAGTACTATCCACCGACAGGAATTCTATAGTGGCAGATAGGCCGAAACCCCTCTCAAGTGAAGAAGCCACAACTAGTTACCGGATCATACTTGATTATAATATCCAGTATAAAAAACTTGAACAGATTATAGTTAAACACTGGCCTATATTAAAAAGTGACCGTACTTTGGGTCCTGTACTGCCGGAGCGTCCACGGTTCATATATCGTAAAGCTCCTTCTTTGCGTGACCGATTGGCCCCGGGAGTCATTGACCCACCCAAAACTGGAATCAATAAAATGTTTGGTTTTCTTTCGGGTTTTTATGCTTGTGGTAAGTGTGCCACTTGTAGGAAGGCCAGTAAGAATATTAAAAGGCGCAAAGATTTTATTTCAAACAGCACGCAGAAAAAATACTTAATTGAAGGTCTTATTACTTGTTCGTCGGTAGGGGTGGTCTACATGCTGGAGTGCGACTGTGGACTCCAGTATGTGGGCCGCACCTCAAGGGCTTTACACGTTAGGGTCGGCGAACATATCAGTAATATCAAACGGGGGGTTAAAACCCACAGTGTATCCAGGCATTTTCGCCTATGCCATAATAGAGACCCCAAATGTCTCAAATTTTGGGGGATCGAAAAGGTTCCTCGCCACTGGAGAGGGGGTCATTATATCCGACAACTTAGCCGTAGGGAATCTTTTTGGATCTATGAGACCAAGGTCCTATCTTCGGCAGGTATGAACGTGGATTTCGACCTAAATTGTTTTATTTCTAATAGATGAGTTTTTCTTAATTTTTTATTAATTTCTGTATTATTTATTTGTGTACAATTTATTGTATGGAATATGTAAGTGTGATCGTATTTGGGTGACACCCGTGGCGTGATTGTCATATTTTTTAACATTTTTTTCAATAATAATTTGCATTTATATATGCGATTTTTAGCGATTTTAGTGCAACTTTATTGTTTATATTTTCCCTATACGTAAGGGATGCTTAACTAGCCTGATACTTCTCTTTTTTAAGGGTGGTTTCTTTTATTTCAGATATTTCTTTGAGCTGTAATCCCTTCACAGCCTTATAATTATTATACATCTGGGATATAATGGCTTTGTTTTTCACTGCCCTTTCACTTTGTGAGAGGATGTGTGTCTTTATGCAAGAGGCGTGGCCGGGGTGACGTGCGGGCTCGCGTCCTCTGGTTGAGTTGATCTTTGCTGTGATTGGAGCATTGGTTACCATGCCACTCTATATCAACTGTGCGGGCTGACGACTGCGTGTCCCGCCCCACGCTGATGAAGTCCCGCCCACAGGACGTAACGCGTACGGGGGCCAGGAGCGCATGACGTCACCCGCGGCTGTCAGTCAACATACGATTACACGCTATTCAGCCGGCACTCGGATCTGAGTGCTGTGTTATGTGAGTGCACTAGTTTGTTTTACTTCATTTAATAAAGTTTAGAAACGGAGAGCACTATATTATCTTTGCTTCATTTCATATGCTATCTGATGAGAGAGAGAGCAGCTTATGTGGAGTTATTACCGCCCGGCTCTCAGCTTACCTACTTGGTTTACATGCTGTGTGACCTGTTTCAGGTCGAAGATTGCAGGTGAGGGGCCATCCATCTATGGTGAAGGGATCTCTTGGTCACCCCCGATCCTACCCTAGGCGTTCTGACTTTTCACTGGGGATCTCATCTCATCTTTTATTTTAGTTTATATTTTATGGACAATTTATTTGCGCAGCACTTTTATTACATATACGATCTCTCCTGATAACAATAATCGATCTATAGTTGACACCTCCGATTTGATCAATATGCCACACACAGGGAAGTAGATTTCAGTCGATAGTTGGAAGCCTGTAAATGATTGATCACATCTCTGTATCCACCATACATACCAAATACGATCAGATTTGTGAGAAAAATATCTCACGATCCATAATTTTCTGCTCCGGCCGATCGACTCAGTTTGATCAATTTGAATTGAGTCTAAATCTCTCGGAAGGGGAGTTATGCCTATTTGACTGTTTGCTGATCATTTACATTGAATCCCACATCTATCGGGTAATAAGATGAAACGTGACACCATTAGGGGGATTTTGGTCACTTCCTGTCTCGGTGACACCACCTGATTCTACACCGATCTACAAAGATCTGTATTTATATACAGCTCTCAACTACTTTCCCCAATGGAGGTAAACAATTACAAGTGTCTACACTGTAATCTTCCTCTATGTTTACAAAGGGAACCAATCCAGAGTGCTGAGCACGCCCTGCAATGTAAGGTTATAGACGGTGTTCTCTTATTGGTTGAGCAGGAGCAACTGAAAGCTGTGCGCTCACTGATTGAATAGCGGGGGCGGGTGCAGGGCTGCCTAGTAACCAGTTCAGCAGCCCCGTTCTTGTTGGCAGCCTCCTTGTGGTTGCCTAGCAACACTTCCTCTCCACGGTTCTCGCTTCCTGTGATCCTTTCCTATGGCTCACCGTGGGGAAGTCCGGGACCCTCACCTCACGATCCATCATTTTCTGCTCTGGCTGATCGACTCGGTTTGATCACACCTCTGTATCCACCATACATACCAAATACATTCAGATTCATGAGAAAAATATCTCACAATCCATAATTTTCTGCTCTGGCCGATCGATTCAGTTTGATCAAATTTGAATTGAGTGTAAATTGATCGGAAGGGGAGTTATGCCCATTCGACTATTTGCTAATCATTTAGATTGAATATCACATCTATCGGTAATAAAATTGAAGCGTGACACCATTAGGGGGATTTCGGTCACTTCCTGTCTCTGTGACCCCCACCTCACAGCATTTCTTTTTCTTCTCGGATTATTATCACTACCAGGGGCGGACTGGTAACTCATGGGGCCCCCAGGCAATCAGAGATTATGGGGCCGCACAGTATACACACACACAGTATACAATAACACAGTATACACATACATGTACACACAGTATACACAGACAGATGTAAAAAAAACACAGATTTATACATACTGTCCCTGGTTTTACTGAGGCTGGCAACCCTGATGGGGCCCCCTAGTGGCCCAGGGCCCTCGGGCAGTGCCCGAGTGGCTCAATGGTCAGCCCGCCCCTGATCACTACTAACTACTGTTCTCTCTAAGATTCTACACCTATTTACAGAGATCTCCAATCCCGCAGGTATTTATATACAGCGCTCAGCTACTTTCTCCAATGGAGATAAACAATAACACGTGTCTACACTGTAATCTTCCTCTATGTTTACAAAGGTAACCAATCCAACGGCGTGTTCCGCGCTCTGGATTGGTGTAGGGTTATAGATGGTGTTCTCTGATTGGATGACCAGGAGCAACTGAAAGCTGTGCGCTCACTGATTGGATAGAGGAGGTGGGTGTAGGGCTGCCTAGTAACCAGTTCAGCTGCCGCTGTTTCATCAGATTTGGCAACCTGTCAGAATGTGTAACGGAAGTGACGTTTCGTCGCCGCCATCTTGCTACACCCCGCACACCTCCATATTAAGGATATCCTGAGAAGGGGGAAAGCGGACATCTTGTTACACCCACCAGAGTTTTGCATTTTACACTTATTTTTAAGAGTAAAGTGAATTTATATAGTGAAATATAGTACTTAGAACTCCATCTGACTGGTTAGATGTTGAATTTTAAAAACAGCGGCAAGTCTGCTCATCTCATAGGTTAGCTAATCTGACAGAAGTTCGCTGCTTTTAAAATTCAGTAATAGTTGTTATTAGTTAGTTATTTTTTCAGATTTTTGGTTTTTCATTCTTTTGAATTTTCGGATTTTTTATTTTTCGTATTTTTTAAATTTCGTATTTTCGAATTCTCGAAATTTCGAATTTCGGAAAAATACGTTAGTTCTCAGTGCCCGGATGTAGTCACTATCTGAAGATAGCAGAGCTGAAAGAGAAGCTGGAGCTGCTGGCTGGGATCCCAATCCACCTCCAGAGGTTGTCCTATGTACACGAAGGTGACGAGGCTGGGGGGAGGGGCTCAAGTTTTTGTTTTGTTTTTCATGCATTCTTCACGTGTTTCCGCACGACGCACATAGGGCTGACAAACGTTTTAAAGAAGCTCCAGGACCCTTTTAGGCAGGGAGCGCTGTGTGTTTGTTTTTGCTTTAAGTTTTTTTCCCCTCCAACCACTTTGCATATTATTTTATTTATAATGTGATTCTGTACTTGCCAAACATGCTACAGAAATCTCCCTCCACTGAGTCTGGCTGCAGCCATTTTAACTGTTGGCAGTTGCCTGTTCACTTACTGGATTTACACAGACGCACAGAGGCACACCTCCAGCTCTGCAGATCTCATTGGCCCTCTTATGATTCACCCCCCCCCCCCCCCCCCTTCCTGGCAAAAGAGTTAGAGAGAGCTGTGCATGATGTCATACTCCTAGGCTTTTTACCAGACAAGAAACAGGAAGTGGGCTGTATAAGGTATTTACTGGCAGAAAAAAAATGTTTTACTATCCAAAGTTAAAACAACAAGGGCAGAAGATTTAATAGATGGAAAGTTGAAAAAATGACTGAAGTTCCACCTTAATTTTAATGGCACCTAAAAACGCGGTGCAGTTCTCACATGATAAATCACACTGCAATCCCGACAGTCCACATCGCAAGAAGCTTGTCGCCCAGAAAAGGTTCAGGAGCTTATTTCGGTCGACAAGCTTCACGCAATGCTGTTTGTGGCGCCAGAACCACACCGCGTTTTTAGGTGCCATTAAAATAAATGGCATCTGAAATTCGCGCTGTGGAATTTGTCATTTTTAGCAGAGAGGTTTGAAGTCACAGGCAGAATTGCAGCGATTCTCCCGTGATTTTAAAATACTTAGGTGTGAGTGCAGCCTAAGGCCCCTTTCACACTGGGGCGGTGGGAGCGTCGGCGGTAAAACGGCGCTATTTTTAGCGCCGCTTTACCGTCGTTTTAGCGGCGGTATGCGACCGCTAGCGGTGCCGTTTTAACCCCCGCTGGCGGCCGAAAAAGGGTTAAAACTGCTTGCATAGCGCCGCTACAGCGGCAGTATAACCGCGCTGCCCCATTGATTTCAATGGGCAGGAGCGGTGAAGGAGCGTGAATACACCGCTCCTTCACCGCTCCAAAGATGCTGTTTGCAGGAGTTTTTTTCCTCTCCTGCCAGCGCACCGCTTCGGGCTTTCACACTGGAGAAACAGTAGCGGCAGATTTAGGTCGGTTTGCAGGCGCTATTTTTAGCGCAATAGCGCCTGCAAACCGCCCCAGTGTGAAAGGGGCCTTAGGCTCCATTCACAATTCACGTTTTCTGAACACGTGACAAAACACAGGAAACACGCGATTTGGCACGCTTTTGGGAAACGCACTGCAAACGCACTTGCAGCCTTAGTGACACAAGACAGGAAGTTAGGGGAAATCACCTTTTGCGCTCACCATACATATAACAATCAGACTGTACGATCGACATTAGATTTACCAGAACTAGGCAATTGATCATCCTAATCTCTTATCTAATATTATTCTAGGTTTTACCAACCTCCTGACCCTTTCTCCTTTTCATCCCCTCCCCAATTAGCCTGGATGAAACTCTCTCTCTCTCTCAATCATGCCCCTGAAGAAGGATCGTACAGATATTTAGTACCCCGAAACGCGTCGGGCTTGAGAAGAGTCTTCTTGTCATTTATTGTGTTTTGTTTGTTCATCATGGCTACTACGTAGTTTTACTGTGTTATTGTATACATTTATTGCTTGTTTTTATCCAATGTACTTTTCAATACCAATAAAATTAAATCTTTTTTATTATATACTAAAACGTCCTTTACACTTTCTTATACACTCCACCCGTATTGTCCTTGCAAGTGCCTGAAAAGTCCATCCAGGGGAACCCTTTTGTCTTGTTTCTGTAGAATTTTGGACGTGGCACGGCCCCTTTTCCTAAACTAGTTGGTCATCCCCCATTTTCTGTTCAATGTTTCTTTGGTAGCAAATACCATTCCCCATTTGACCAACACTCTTTAGGTTATTATACAAACTTCATACTATATCTATATCACCCCTAGGGGATTGAATTTCCTCCCTTTTATTTCCCCCCCCCTTCCCCCCTTGGGGTAGTATTGCTCCCCCTTTTTTTCTATTTCCTATTCTCAATATATTTTTTTTTTTTTTTTTTTTTATATTCAATATTTCCCCCTTACAAAATGACTTCTGAAAGTGAGACTTCCCATTTCGAAAATATATTTGTAGGTCAGGATTGGGAAACCTTGATGCAACAATATTTAGACAAATTTGGTGACACGGATCGAATTGAAGCAGAGATTTCCTCCTTGTTTTTCAAACTTTCCAAAAACCTAGAAAAAAAGTCCTCATTCTTTTGGCATGTGAGATCATTTCAAGAATATATGAAGAGCAATATCAACCCGTTGGGTCTGCGCATCCAGATCTTCCCCACCTTGGAGGATCTGGATGCGACTTTTAGATCCACATGGGAGAGCGCTCTGCAGACGTGCTCACGCACTCTTATGCAGATACTTATAGACGAGTATACGAAAAGATCTTCAGTACTGGATATCGAAATTACCAGGATCTGTGAACTTTTAAAAAAATTCCAGGCACACCCCTCAGTCTCCACCAAAGAGAATAAACTTAAAATTCACCTTGAATCCTTCAATAAAAATATTCTGATCAAGAAAAATTCTAAATTCCATAGGGACAAAAATGCATTTGAAGCCGGAAAGGCCTACAAATGGAATCAGAACAACAGGGCAACCAGGCATTACTATACACCTCAAAATCCCCCTCCTAATAAATCAGCATCACATATTCCCCCACTTATTATCCCGAAAGCCAAACCTTCCCTTGGCACTAAACGCCAACTTTCTGGTGATTCCATTCCAGACCAGAAGTCCAAAAAATCCAGTGCAGAAAAGAAGTCCAACCCCCCTCCTACCACACACTCCGACAATACCATGAGAGGACCCCCGTCCAACCACTCTACACAAGCACACCCACCCCTCCCTTCTCAAAACACTAGCAATGCACATGAGCCCAGCCGCAACGATTCTTCTTTTTTAGATCTAGTGTTGGCTGGCTTAAAACCACCTCCACCAAATCTCAATACCTACACACAGTTGACACTGTAAATCCGTCACCCAACATTGGTATTTATTTAGACAACGATTTGAGCATTATCAACTTATCCTCTCACTCCCTCACCACCAACGAAATTTCCATCCTGAAAAAAGGATTGAATTTCTGTCCAGACCATAGACTGGACAAATTTGAATTCTATAAAGATCTCCAACTCTTTATCCGTAAAGTTATCCTTAGGAAACTTTATCAGAAACAGGATACTAAAACCACCACTACTCCCCAGGAAAACCGTGCTCTGGACCAGCTTGTTGCACTATTGGAGGAGAGTGACACATCTGATTTGATCGATCAGATTGACCTCTCACGTATCCTTCAACAAATAGACGACCCATACACTCACTCCCACCCGGGTACCTCCAAACTAAAGAAAAAATCGGACTTGTGCCCACCACCAAGCACGTGTCCGAATGCAGCAATCTTCCTTAAACTGGTCAACAATGATCTGGAGAAATTGAGAACCAAACAACAGGAACCCCCTAACCTAAATTCTAAAGAACTAGAGGCACTTAACTCTCTAAAGGCTAATGACACCATTACCATAAAACCCTCTGATAAGGGCGGTAATGTTGTGGTATTGAACAACAACCACTACACTAGGATGTGCAACAAAATTCTCAACAATGCAGACTGGTATCGTCGTATGCCGGCTTCCATCGTTGAGAAGTTTAACAAGGAATTCTATGCATTGGTTGACTCTGCATTTCTCAACCATACTATCAGTAAAGCTACCTGGACTTTTGTAAGAAATAATTTTCCCAAGACCCCTACGTTTTATGCACTCCCCAAAGTGCACAAAAACCTCAGAGACCCACCGGGCAGGCCGATTATTTCCGGTGTGGGCTCAATAAGCGAAAATGCCAGCAAACTCATTGATGAACATCTCAGACCCCTTGTGGTATCCCTAGCATCCTATGTAAAGGACACTGGTCATTTATTACAAATTTTGGACCACCTCTCTATCTCGGATCGAGCTCTACTAGTTACTATTGACGTGGAGACACTCTATAGCTCCATTCCACATGTATTGGGTTTGGCAGCCATTAGACACATACTCCAGAGAAGATCGCACTCCGTTTCTAGTTACGATGAATTCATCATTGAACTGCTCGAGTACATCCTCACCCACAATGTCTTCACCTTCCTCGGCTCCCACTACCTCCAGGTGCAGGGAGTGGCGATGGGAACATGTTGTGCCCCGTCGTACGCTAACATGTACCTGGGGGAGTGGGAGAGAGCTCTGTTCACAGATGAGAGCCTCACTCTATACACCAACCACATTCACACGTGGTGTCGTTACATAGACGACATCCTGGTTGTGTGGGAGGGTCCCTCGGATGTACTCGAGCAGTTCATACTTCGGATGAATAAGAATGATTTTAATCTTACATTCACCATGTCCTTTGATGATATTCGTGTAACTTTTCTGGATGTCGAGATTTTCAAGAATGGACAGGGCAAACTCTCCACCAGATTGTTTAGGAAAAGTACGGCTGGCAATACCATACTGCACGCTGCTAGCTTTCATCCCAAACCCCTAATTGACTCCATTCCCTACTCTCAGTACATTAGAATTAAGCGCAACTGCACAGATAACAGTAGCTTTCTTATAGAGGCTGGTGCCCTCCGAGATAGGTTGCTACTACGGGGCTACTCTCATAAATCTCTTAAAAGAGCATTTCGCAAAGCTAACAACAAACCCAGACAAACACTCCTCCATCCCACCAAACAACAAAAAGATTCTCACCCACTCAGTATTATTACAACTTACCATAAACAACATCGCCAAACCAAAAGAATAATCGAAAAATATTGGCACTTACTGGCCCTGGACCCTAGTCTAGGCCATTTAGTCCCAGAGAAGCCTCACTTTACCTTTAAAAGAGCCACCTCCATTGGTGACCTGATCACCAAAAGTGAGTTCAAACCATCTACAATTCATTGCAAATATAGGGGAACTTTTGCCTGCGGCTCATGCCACTACTGTGGCTACATGCTCACCCAAAGAAACCCTACGCTTCCAAACGGAAAACCCTTCTTTCCAAAACACTTTGCAAACTGCAGAACCACTGGAGTGGTTTATCTACTCCAGTGCAACTGCGGCTGCTTTTACATAGGAAAGACGAAACTTGAGTTCTGGCGACGAGCCTACAGACATATTGTGGCTATGAAAACAGCAGACCCTGACCTACCCCTTGGCCGACATGTAACTTTGGTACATGGAGGCAAATTTCCCTCCATTAAATTTTTAATTTTGGACCGCATACACCCCAGCCCCAGAGGGGGTGATTGGAATAAAATCCTACTCCAGAGAGAACTTAAATGGATCCACTTACTCAAGGCCACCATACCCCCAGGCCTTAATGAAGCGGTTTGTTTTAAACCCTTCCTACAAGGCTTTAATTCCGGAGGTATGGAAAAGTAGGGCCACGGTCACGTTAAAAGAATAGATAGATATATTCCTGGTTTCTCCACACTTTATTGATTTGTTACAGCTGCCAACTTTCTTGTTTTTGACTATTTTTGTACACCAAGCTGTAGGTCTGTCATATACATGCTCCCCTTCTTTCCCCTTCCCTTCCTTTCCCCCTCCACCTTTCCCCTTCCTTTCCCCTCTCTCCCTCCCCCCTCTCCCCATCCCCCTCCAGCACTATATCTATTAATGTATATTTATAAATATGAATTTACGTACTTCCCTATCTATTTTTCCAGTTGATACCCCAGGGGACCATGTATTCCGATTCACCATCAGCTTGGTAACTTTCCCTTGTATGAACATGTAACTAGAATTCCCCTCCTTTCCCAGCTGTTGTGTTCCCTATCTCTGCCCTCATACTGTTTCTGTATACAATGTATCCATGTTGGCTATCTCTCCCTCCCCCCTCCCTTTTTAGCTAAATATGTATTTGGGCTTATTGTATAGTCTTTATTGGTTTCTGTACTTGTACATCCTCTATATGTATAGAGGCCTGCTGATTAGTTATATTTGTCACACTATGTATTACTCTATTATGCTTATTGTCCCTTGTATTAATTTATAATTCAAAATCTGCAGTACCACCTAAGCTCCTCCCCCCCCTTTTACTCCGCCAGCAACTAACTCATTTTGTTTATAGGCGGTCTCTATACACTGGGAGAAATATATACTTGTATGTTTCACTATTAGTTATTCCATCTCCTTGGTATGCAATTTGTCACATTATCCTTCTGGGCTATCTACTGTGACACAGTCTCCCTTCCCCCGTCCTCCCCGGGGCGCGGGTGGTCGGAGCGACTGCCCGGCACGGTAAGCCGCTACAAGACTATCTTGGGCGGCGTTCAGGGAGGCATCTGGGCGTTTCTCCATTCCACGCCCATCGCCTCCATGTTGCCACTCCGGCGGGCATGCGCAGTCCGCCGGAGTGGCACCTCCGTGCCGGTGGGGTGGGTGTGCGCGACGTTACTCCAAACGCTGTCACGTCCGCGCGTGCGCTGTTGGGGCGGCGCCGCGCACGCCTACCTCGGGGGGTCAGTATAGCACGTCTCTGCTTGTGCTGCTCACACCACAGCTGTGCCTCATTCTGACGCCAGCTGATTGGACTTCCTTACACTTTATCAACCAGCCCCACTCACTTCCTACCAAGGCGTTACAATCGCTGGACGTTTGGCTGTGAGGTTGTGGTTATCCATCCCTTTTTCCATTCAAGGTAGGACTTCTCAGTTACCTGTCCTGTTTTACTTTTACCTTCCTGGACATTTTAGTTCCAGGTACATTTACTACTCCCCTTTTTTAGTCATACTAGTTACACTTTACCATTCCCAAGTCCGCTCTGACTTTGGGCTCTATCGGCTATTATTGGTACATCCATTCAGGCTTTACAAACAACACTTGTGTCCTTACCCTTATTTCATATACCATGTTTTTGTTTACAGTCATACCACCATACTGCTTATGTAATACTCACTATGGAAACACTCCATTATATACACGTATCATACTGGCTTTGGACATGTAATTGTGTATTTTACTCCTACTTTATACTATGTCAAACCCAAACTCTCATGTATGTATACATATGTACTTTGTCACCAATATATATGGTGAACTGGACCTCTTTTTGGTCAATTTTTATTTGATATATGGTAATTTTACATACTATTCATCACACTCTCTTTATCACTAATCCAACTTTCACTGAGGTATATATATATACATTCAGTTACTTCCCCATACATTATGGACCCTCTTCTAAGGTCCTTTCTATATATGCTTTTATCTTGCAGGGACGCCTTCCTATGACCTCAGTACGCCGCTCCGGCTTGCACGCGCCCGGGTTGGGCGGGACGGGAGTTTTTGTCACACCCATATGGTGACTGCAGCCTACCATCCTGCATTTTTCGCCATCTAGGTAGCCAGACTCATATCGGCTACAATACCAATACTCACTGCCAGATCCTGTCCTCCCTCCGTGTTCCTTTTTGTTTTTACAAACCTTCACAAGCAATTACTTACATAGTCTCAGGTAGGTGATCAATTGATCATCCTAATCTCTTATCTAATATTATTCTAGGTTTTACCAACCTCCTGACCCTTTCTCCTTTTCATCCCCTCCCCAATTAGCCTAGATGAAACTCTCTCTCTCTCTCAATCTTGCCCCTGAAGAAGGATCGTACAGATATTTAGTACCCCGAAACGCGTCGGGCTTGAGAAGAGTCTTCTTGCCATTTATTGTGTTTTGTTTGTTCATCATGGCTACTACGTAGTTTTACTGTGTTATTGTATACATTTATTGCTTGTTTTTATCCAATGTACTTTTCAATACCAATAAAATTAAATCTTTTTTATTATATACTAAAACGTCCTTTACACTTTCTTATACACTCCACCCGTATTGTCCTTGCAAGTGCCTGAAAAGTCCATCCAGGGGAACCCTTTTGTCTTGTTACCAGAACTAGGCATGGTGTCCGTGGATTTGGCAGTTTGTTACCCACGTTCACACCATTTTGCAGGATGCATATGCACTCAGGGGTGCTTGTTACAGGAGTACATTGAGGTCGGGTATGTTTGGTATCAGTATGATCCAAAGACAGGGAAATGGGATCCATACCGGGGTACATATATGACCCCTTAGGACTCATGCCTGTGGATGCATTTGTGTGAAAGCCAAAATAATTCAGTGTATTTCTGTGTACAGGAGTCACGGGGCTCATTCACCTTGGCACCAGAATCTGTAAGAGCCATGTTTTTTTATGCATCCGGCATGCAGATAGCCTATGCCAGGCAATGACTGGCTGTATAGACTCAGTCGCACATCTGAGTACACCATACTGCGACCCTGTCCCCAGCCCAGTTGTGCTCATAAGTTTACATACCCTGGTGGAATTTATGATTTCTTGGTCGTTTTTCAGAGCATATGAACGATAACACAAAAACTTTTCTTTCACTCATGGTTAGTGTTTGGCTGAAGCCATTCATTATCAATCAACTGTGTTTACTCTTTTTAAATCATAATCACAACAGAAACTACCCAAATGATCCCGATCAAAAGTTTACATACCCCAGTTCTTAACCACTTCCGGACCGGCGAACGTCAATATACGTCCTATCTTTGAAGAGGGATATCTTTGTTATGGCAGCAGCTAGCTGCCATAACTCTGGTATCCTCTTCTTCAGCCGGCGGTCCGGTTTCCGATAATAGTGGCAACGCTGTATCCTGGCCTAGGGCAGCACTTTGCAGGGGGGCAGCACGGAAAGAGTCCCTGCCAGCTTGCGCTACACTGTAATGCCCCGTACACACGGTCGGACTTTGTTCGGACATTCCGACAACAAAATCCTAGGATTTTTTCCAACGGATGTTGGCTCAAACTTGTCTTGCATACACACGGTCACACAAAGTTGTTGGAAAATCTGATCGTTTTAAACGCGGTGACGTAAAACATGTACGTCGGGACTATAAACGGGGCAGTGGCCAATAGCTTTCATCTCTTTATTTATTCTGAGCATGCGTGGCACTTTGTCCGTCGGATTTGTGTACACACGATCGGAATTACTGATAACGGATTTTGTTGTCGGAAAATTTTATCTCCTGCTCTCCAACTTTGTGTGTCGGAAAATCCGATGGAAAATGTCCGTTGGAGCCCACACACGGTCGGAATTTCCGACAACACGCTCCGATCGGACATTTTCCATCGGAAAATCCGACCGTGTGTACGGGGCATTAGTGTGGCGCCAGTCTTATGGAGCGGACTGGGCTGAGAGGCAAATTAGTCTAGTGCCCGCACTGCTTCCGGTGTGCAGGCGGCCGGCATTCCGCAACTGTGGGGGGGGGAGCGCCGCTTCTAATTTTGACTGTTCTATCATCCTGGACCACAAACCTTCCTCACTGTGCCATATCTTTTCTGCTGCACCATTGGCATGGTTATATCTTCTTAGTCCTCTCCTCTCCATAAAATTATCAGAAATTTGCGCTTAAAGTAGAACTATAGGCAACACTTTGTTTTTTCATTTTGGATAGACTAAGGAAGAGTTTTAGCCCCTGTCAGTTTATTTTTTACCCTCCCTGTCCCATTGAAGAGATTTCCCTACACTTCCTGCTCCATAGCCAAACAGGAAGCGAGAGGAAATCTATGCAAATTAGGGGAATCCATTGCCCCCCCAGGTCCTCAGAACTAGTGTCCCTACTCAAAAATGTCAGGGCGGGTCTTAAACAGCAAGGGGTGTGGCCTTGACAGGAAGGGGTGGGCCATATTTAAGTTAGGGGGTGCACGAGTTTAGTCAGGCCTAGGGCAGCGCAAAACCTAAATACGCTACTGAATAGTGGTCTCTACAGTGGATTCGCTGCAAGATCACTTTTATCGGCAGCAGGAGAGGGCCCCCCTCCCGCCGCTCTCTGGTGCCCTCCGCCGCTTACCGGAGCCGTCGGTAGTGGCGGAGGCGATCGGATGCTTCTCCTTCCTGGGTATGGAAACGAGTGAGGGGAAGATGGCCCCCACGCGTCTCCATACCATTGAAGCGACGTCAATTCATCACTTTTGCCCATAGCTCTCAAAAGGGCCATTTTTATTTACATTAATAGGAATAGGATGTGATAGGAATAAAAGTGACACCATTTTTGTTTAAAAAGAACAGTGTAAAAATAAAAGGTAAAATAAATAAGAAAAAAAAAATTTTTAAACGCGCCCTGTCCCACCGAGCTCACGTGCAGAAGCAAACGCATATGTGATTAGCGCCCGCATATGAAACCAGTGTTCAAACCACACACATGAGGTATCGCCGCGATCGGTAAAGCAAGAGCAATAATTCTTGCCCTAGACCTCCTTTGTAACTCAAAACATGCAACCTGTAGAATTTTTTTAAACGTCGCCTATGGAGATTTTTAAGGGTAAAAGTTTGACTCCATTCCATGGCGCAATTTTGAAGTGTGACATGTTGGGCATCAATTTACTCTGCGTAACATTATCTTTCACAATATTAAAAAAAATGGGCTAACTTTACTGTTTTCTTATTTTTTTAATTCAAAAACGTGTAAAGTGCGCTTGTAAGACTGCTTCACAAATACGGGGTGACAGAAAGTATTGCAATGACCGCCATTTTATTCTCTAGGGTGTTAGAAAAAAATTTAAAATGTTTGGGGGTTCTAAGTAATTTTCTAGCAAAAAAATGTTTTTAACTTAAACAACAAAGATCAGAAAGAGACTCGGTCTTTATTTGACATCAATGACAGCTTGAAGTCTTTTGTGGTATTTGTGGATGAGGCTCGTTATCTTCTCAGATGGTAAAGCTGCCCATTCCTCTTGGCAAAAAGCCTCCAGTTCCTGTAAATTCTTGGGCTCTCTTGCATGAACTGCACGTTTGAGATCTCCCCAGAGTGGCTCAATGATATTGAGGTCAGGAGACTAAGATAGCCACTTCAGAACCTTCACTTTATTCTGCTGTAGCCAATGCCAGGTTGTCTTGGCCTTGTGTTTTGTATTATTGTCATGTTGGAATATCCAAGTACGTCCCATGCGCAGCTTCCTGGCTGATGAATGCAAATGTTCCTCCAGTATTTTTGTTAACATACTGCATTCATCTTGCCATCAATTTTGACCAAATGTCCTGTGCCTTTGTAGCTCACACATCCCCAAAGCGATCAGCGATCCACCTCAGTGTTTTCACATAAGGAATGATGTACCTTTCATCATAGACCTTGTTGACTTCTCCCAAAATGTGACCAAAAAGCTTCATTTTGGTCTCATCGCTCCAAATGACTTTGTGCCAGAAGGTTTGAGGCTCTGTGCTGTTTGGTGTATTGTAAGCGGGATACTTTGTGGAATTTGCGTAGTAATGGCTTTCTTCTGGTGACTTGACCATGCAGCCCATCTTTCTTCAAGTGCCTCCTTATTGTGCATCTTGAAACCGCCACACCACATGTTTTCAGAGAGTCCTGTATTTCACCTGAAGTTATTTGTGGGTTTTTCTTTGCATCCCGAACAATTTTCCTGGCAGTTGTGGCTGAAATTTTAGTTGGTCTACCTGACCGTGGTTTGGTTTCAACAGAACCCCTCATTTTCCACTTCTTGATTAGAGTTTTAACACTGCTGATTGTCATTCTCAATTCCTTGGATATCTTTTTATATCCCTTTCCTGTTTTGTACAGTTCAACCACCTTTTCCCGCAGATCCTTTGTCAATTCTTTTGCTTTCCCCATGACTCAGAATCCAGAAACGTCAGTGCAGTACTGGATGAAAGATGCAAGAGTCTGTCAGGAGTCCAGAAACTCATTGACCTTTTACACACACACTAATTACAAGCAAACAGATCACAGGTGATGGTGGTTACCTTTAATAGCCATTCAAACCCCTTGTGTGCATGTTATCAGGCCAAAATCACTAGGGTATGTAAACTTTTGATCAGGGTCATTTGGGTAGTTTCTGTTGTCATTATGATTTAAAAAGAGTAAACACAGTTGATTGATAATAAATGGCTTCAGCCAAACTCTAACCATAAGTGAAAGAAAAGTTTTTGTGTTATTCATATTCTGTGAAAAATAGCCAAGAAATCATAAATTCTGCCAGGGTATGTAAACTTATGAGCACATCTGTACATTCAAATGCATCCATGTGCATGACCCCTTATCCACACTAAGCATGAGCAATAAATTGTAGTCACCAGTAATCAGAATACTCAGTTCCTGCAGGGGGGACACGTCTTCTGTACCCTATGTGGGATCTATGTCTTTGTGGTAGATACAGATGTGGCTCATCTAGTACAAACTTTATGGAGACCCCCATACGGTCATGTGTTATACAGTGTGTGAATATTTGAGGGTCGGTGCAGTTTATATAGTACAGAAGAAAATATTATGGCGGTTTTGCATGGAAGAGGAGTTGGCATACCAGGGGTCCTTACCAGCACCAGGATAAGAAAACGAAGGAGCGCTTCTGGGTAGTGACATCTGTCCAGAGAAGATGTCCCCAAACAGGGCAGGTATGGATCTGGCTGATGGACGTCTGATTAGAACACTAATGCCCCGTACACACGGTCAGATTTTCCGACGGAAAATGTGCGATCGGAGCGTGTTGTCGGAAATTCCGACCGTGTGTGGGCTCCATCTGACTTTTTCCATCGGATTTTCCGGCACACAAAGTTTGAGAGCCTGCTATAAAATCTTCCGACAACAAAATCCGTTGTCGGAATTTCCGATCGTGTGTACACAAACCTGACGCACAAAGTGCCACGCATGCTAAGAATAAATAAAGAGATGAAAGCTATTGGCTACTGCCTCGTTTATAGTCCCGATGTACGTGTTTTACGTCACCACATTCCGAATGATCGGATTTTCCAACAACTTTGTGTGACCGTGTGTATGCAGGACAAGTTTGAGCCAACATCCGTCGGAAAAAATCATAGGATTTTGTTGTCGGAATGTCCGGTCAATGTCCGACCATGTGTACAGGGCATAAGGCAGCACTTCAAGAGGAAAGCAACGACTCTAGAGAAACAAGATAAAAGGAAGGCGCCTCTAAGTGCAGAACACTAATGCTGCATACACACGAGCGGAATTGCCGACAGAAAGAGTCCGATGGGAGCCTTACATCGTATATTCCGACCGCGTGTATACCCCATCGAACTTTTTCTGTCGAAAATTCAGACGGACTTAGATAGAGAACATGTTCTATATTTTTACGACGGAACAAATTACTATCGGAAAAAACGCTCATCTGTATGCTGTTCCGATGCACCAAAAACGACGCATGCTCTGAAGCAAGTACAAGACGGAAGCTTTTGGCTACTGGCTATTGAACTTCTGTTTTCTAGTCCCATCGTACGTGTTGTACGTCACCTCATTCTGGACGGTCAGAATTTGGTGTGACCGTGTGTATGCAATACAGTTTGAGCGGAATTCCATCAGAACTCCGTCGTAAAAACCTTCAGAGTTTATTCTGACTGCAAAACCGGTCGTGTGTACAGGGCATAAGACTTTATAAGCTAAAAGGATTAAAAACTCTTACTAAAAGGTTGTAGTAAAAAGGCTCATCATAGAGGAGTCCAGCAATGGTGGTAGTCCTGGAATGGTCAGGTCAACAGCAGGGTGTTGTGTATCCCAGCCATCCAGCAGAGGGAAGCCGCGTGACAGGAGACCAGTGAGGAAGCATCTGATAGGCTCCTTCTTCATGCCGATCAGCAAGATCGGCATGATCACCAAGTATTGGTGTTCTGTACTTAGAGGCACCTTCCTTTTATCTTGTCCTTACCAGCACACCTCTGGTCTTTAGTATATTTTACCAGATTAGCCAGCCTTGTGGAGATCCCCCCCCCCCCCCCCTCCTCTCCTTAGGTCCATATTCGACGTTAACATCTGTGGAGTATCCTTACCCCAATCTCTAGTTGATTTCAGCAAGTATATATATCTAAGGATATCTCATGCCAACTTTTAGTCGCTGAAAAACTCCCTCCTGTCTCCATGCACCTATCCTGGGGTTGGCCCACTTGAACCCCTGTGTCCGCCCCAGACTGTTATATCAGTCATCTGCCATATAACTTTGTCTGTACCCTTACAACCAAATGGTCCTGAAGAAGCTACTGTCTAGCAAAACGTGTTGCCCACCCATAGGACAAGACCACTTGGATATTATGTATCAATACTTGGTGTAATGACTATTACTCTTGTCCAGGATTGAGTTGAGGGTACACATATATTTCCATAGGTCCCTCTCGTTTTCCCTATTGGTTGGCTTTGTTTTCAAAGCCTAGGTTTTATTTACATGTTTTTAATGAATTGTTAAAAAAATTTGAAAGTTTATAGTAATTATTTGTGTATATGTCTCATGTTGTGCCTTAAAAGTCCACCTACACTCACAGGGATCATGCATGTGAGATAATCTTTCTTTGGTCTAATTAGGATGTTGGCATGCTCTAGAAAGCTGGTTTTGTCTTTATAAAGTACAGCGCATAGCATACATCACAGACCTCATAATCTAAGGGGGAAAAGTGACTTCAGTATGGTATTGGCCACACGCATGGGCCACGTAAGGCTACAAAGGATAGCCACATGCCCAGGTTATATTATACCATTTGGATAAGAAATGTTAAAGACACTGCTTCAACTCTTCTGGGAAGGCTGTCCAGGCCTTCTCATCCAAGAACAGTGCCTGACCTCACAAATGCACTTCTGGAAGAATGGTCAAAAATTTCCCAAAGACACACTCCTAAACCTTGTGGACAGCCTTCCCAGAAGAGTTGAAGCTGTTAAAGCTGCAAAGGGTGGGCCATCTCAATATTGAACCCTGTGGACTAAGACTGGGATGCCATTAAAGTTCATGTGCGTGTAAAGGCAGGCGCCCCAATACTTTTGATAATATATGCACCCACATTGATTTTAAAAATGTGCATTTATTCATATTTTTGCATTGGAGCCTGCAAGTCATTGCAGTTGATCAGTGGATGGCAGGAGCAATGCATGAGCACTTGAGGACTATTCTTCCAGGCACCAGTCCACTGGCGGTGTGTCCATTAAGGGCGCACGGGTGCGTCCCCCCCCCCCCCCCCCCCTCCAGCCACCCCCTCTGTGTAGTATGGATAGGTTCATGCATTGCATGAATCTATCCATGGGCGCTGTAGCCACCCCCTATTCAGGCCTCGTTTCGGACACCGGGCGCCTGAATTACAGCGGCGGGGGGTGTTTTTGAAGAGCCTGATTAGAGCGATAGGCTCTAATAGGCTTCAAAAAAGGTGAACTGCGAGCACAATCCATTGCGCTCGCAGTCCACCCAGGTGTGGTAGCAAAGCAAATAAATATTTTCTTTGCTAACACAGGACCATCTCTCAGCAAATCAGGAGGCACGGATGTAATATCGGTCACCTGATTGGCTGAAGGCAGAGGCAATCCCATTGGCCACCTAGCAGAACAGGAAGTACAGTAGACACGCACACGCAAGGACACAGGAGCCATCGCCGCGCGATCAGTCCCACAGCTTGCTGCCTGATCCTTCCACCACAATGGGGTAAGTGTTGGGCAGACAGCGGGAGGGGGGGCACAGTGGCTTCATATTATTGGCACAGAGGCTGCAATTGATGGGGCTTAGTTGGCTGCATTTGCTGGGCATAGTGACTGCATATTATGGGCACCGAGGCTGTATTTGCTGGGCACAGTGGCTGCATATTATGGGCACAGTGGCTGCATTTGCTGGGCACAGTGGCTGCATATTATGGGCACAGAGGCTGCAATTAATGGGCACAGTTGGCTGCATTTGCTGGGCGCAGAGGTTGCATATGATGGGCACAGTTGGCTGCATATGATGGGCACAGTTGGCTGCATATGATGGGCACAGTTGGCTGCATATTATGGGCACAGGTCTACTGAGGTAAATACCTTCAGTTACAAGACAGTAAGAAGTATCATGGACTAGGAGTGTGGGGACATCATAGCACTTGTGCTCCATTGAGATCTATGAGGGCTTGTAGTCAATATGTGGACGAATGATGCAGCTGTGCAGGTAGAGCCACGCACGACCAGAGTGCATTCAAAAATCGCAGGCATCTGCAGAGAGGAGATCCCCCGGATTCAGTGGTTTCATGTTGCTCCCTAAATATGGGGTTGCAACCCTCCCCTAGGCTCCTTTCATACAGTGCAGTGTTAACCTCCCCCCCCCCCCCCCCCCCATTCAAGGTCTAAGGTGGATCACTTTTCAGAGGACCTTGAAATGAGGTTTGCAGGCATTTAGGGGGACATACTGCCTCCTTTTGATGCCTCCCTTTCTTTTCTTTTTTTTTTAACCGACAAGCAGTGATCTTCCATTGTGAGACTGCAACATCAGCCGTGATCCAAGTACAGGTATTTTGCTCCTGGTTGCAGGCAGAGTCTGAACTGATGAGCGGGCTCACCTCCTGTCCTGTTTGCCCCCCCTGAGATTGATGGACATGACGTGCATGTAGTATGTTTTGATCAACAGAATAACTGGATCTTGCAATGAAGTAGAATCTAAAGAACAGGAAATTAGGTCAGATGTCCTTACAGGAAGCAAAAATGTGGTCAAACGGGCAGAAGTTGGCAACAGGTGGTCAGCATAGGTGAAGGTTGGGAAGATGGGATTGTGAACAGTTTCCAGGCCAAGGTCAGAATCACATGGGCATCACATCACGGGCAAAAGATTAGCCAATGGATCAGGTACCAGGGGGATCTAGATCAAGTGTAGACATTGAGTATATCACAGGAGCAAGCAGAGTCTGGTCATGGGTCACAGGGGTGGACGACCACTCAGCCATGATCTTGAGTCTTGCAGTACATTAAATAGGCCACTGGGCACCAAAGTCAATTCACAGTGCACGGGTAGGTGTGCGCATGACCGTGACTCTGTGCAAAGCTCTGTGGACTGTTCTTTGAGCATATGAATGAACTTGGCTTTCCTGACAATGCCATTACCTCATATGGGAAAGTTTGACAGGGGGTGGTCTGGTCAGGGGTGATAAAAACAAGGATCAACTGCCTGTTTTTACCGCCCCCTGGGTGCCCGTGTGGCAGGAGCCTAACTGTCCAAAAAGAAGTACATTTTGTATATTGAGAATTGTACATGGTTTATATTCTTAAATAGGACTACAGTGCATTGAGTTTTGAATGCTGTCATCGAACATACAGCCTGTAATAGTCCTGTAAAAGCCATGTGAATAATTATCTATACAGGCCTAGGGTTGCCACCCGTACGGGATTGACCTGGACAGTACGGGTTTGGCAACTTGTGCCTGGGTTTATGTCCCCTGGAAACCCAGACACAACATATATCCAGCGCCTCTGTCTGTGTCCCGCTTTGTCCTGTCCTCCGCCCCGTAGCTCTGTGTTTACTATGTGGCCGATGGTGGTTGTGCCACTCTCTGCTCCATATCACGGACCACTGGGGTCTCTAGTCGGTGTAGCTCCTGCTCCTTTCTTACACTTGTCTGTGTAAGAGTGCCTCGCCCTCTTCCTGCTCTACCACAGCTGGGGACCGTGGGAGACAAGATATTGAGGTGATCGGGGAGCCCGAGACCTCCTCCACACAGCGGGAACCCAAAGGTATGTTTGCAGCCCCCCTCCGCTCTGTCAGCCCCCCTCCGCTCTGTCAGCCCCCCTCCGCTCTGTCAGCCCCCCTCCGCTCTGTCAGCCCCCCTCCTCTCTGTCAGCCCCTCTCCTCTCTGTCAGCCCCTCTCCTCTCTGTCAGCCCCTCTCCTCTCTGTCAGTCCCCCCTCCTCTGCCAACCCCCTTCCTCCCTGTCTGCCCCCCTCCTCTCTGTCAGCCCCCCCACCTCTCTGTCAGCCCCCCCACCTCTCTGTCAGCCCCCCACCTCTCTGTCAGCCCCCCTCCTCTGTCAACCCTCCTCTCTGTCAGCCCCCCTTCTCTCTGTCAGCCCCCCTCATCTCCCCTGTCCCCCCACACTACATCAGGAGACCTCCCCCCACCCCCCAAAATTACACTGGGAGGCTCCCCACCAAACATTACACAGTACATATACACTATATTGTACATTACACACTCCTGCACTATATACACTACATTGTACATTAGGGATGGGCTTTATGTTCGGGTCGAACATGAGTTTGACTTGAACATTAGCTGTTCGCCAAATAGTGAACAATTTGGGGTGTTCGCGGCAAATTCGAAAGCTGCGGAACACCCTTTAAAAGTCTATGGGAGAAATCAAAAGTGCTAATTTTAAAGGTTAATATGCAAGTTATTGTCGTAAAAAGTGTTTGGGGACCTGGGTCCTGCCCCAGGGGACATGTGTCAATGCAAAAAAAAGTTTTAAAAACAGCCGTTTTTTCGGGAGCACTGATTTTAATAATGCTTAAAGTGAAACAATAAAAGTGAAATATAAAATTTCGTATGCCTGTAAAGTGGCGCATGTTTCCCGTGTCTGAACAGTCTGACAGCAAAATTACATTTCTAAAGGAAAAAAAGTTATTTAAAACTACTTGCGGCTATAATGAATTGTCGGTCCGGCAATACACATAACAGTGTAAAATTCCATACCAGGCCCTTCAGGTCTGTTATGGATAGTAAGGGGAACACCGCGCCAAAAATTTTTTTAAAAATGGCATGGTTATGGGACTGTGACGTCATAAGGGGCAGGGTCACCGGATGACATCACCCGGTGACCACGCCCCATGCCTATATAAGTCGTTGCGCACCTCGCACACGGCATTACAGTGGGAGAGAGCATCGTGTCAACATCGGAAGAAGAGAAGAGGGAACAAGACGACGGAAAAGACCGGGTCACCGCTAGCAAAAATGCAGAAGAACCGGAGAGCACGAGAAGAGCCGGAGACCGGGAGAAGAGGCCAGAGAGCGCGAGAAGAACCAGACACCGGGAGAAGAGGCCAGAGAGAGCGGAGAAGTCAGAAGAGACCCCCGAAGTCGGAAGAAGACCCCCAGAGCTGCCTAATAAATTACTTTAAAAACCTGTCTAGTGTGTTTTTTTATTGACACTTTTTCCCCAGGTGAATGGGCCCCATACTCATTCACATAAGGTGGGGGGCCGGGATCTGGGGGCCCCCTTATTGAAGGGGCCTCCCGGTTTCCGATAAGCCCTCCGCCCGCAGACCCCGACAACCAATGGCCAGGGTTGTCAGGAAGAGGCCCTTGTCCTCATCAACATGGGGACAAGGTGCTTTGGGGTGGGGGGCCGCAGGGTGCCCCCCTTCCCCAATTCCCCAAAGCACCCACCCCCCATGTTGAGGGCATGCGGCCTGGTACGATTCAGGGGTCTGGTATGGACTTTGGAGGGGGACCCCCACGCTGTTTTTTCGGCGTAGGGGGTTCCCCTTAAAATCCATACCATACCTAAGGGCCTGGTATGCCCTTGGAGGGGAATTCCTTCTTGCGCTCGCTGCAATAGGAAAATGTGTTTTTCCTATTGCAGCCAGCGCAAGATGTACAGTACCCTGTCCCCAAGAACCAGCACGATGGGATCGCGCTGGAAGCACAATCTCACGGGAGGTACTGTACATTACACATGCCTGTACTATATACACTATATTGTACATTACACACGCCTGTACTATATACACTATAGTGTACATTACACACGCCTGCACTATATACACTATATTGTACATTACACACACCTGCACTATATACACTATATTGTACATTACACACGCCTGCACTATATACACCATATTGTACATTACACACGCCTGCACTATATACACTATATTGTACATTACACACGCCTGCACTATATACACTATATTGTACATTACACACGCCTGCACTATATACACTATATTGTACATTACACACGCCTGCACTATATTGTACATTACACATGCCTGCACTATATGCAATTGGCTACACCCACTGTTCATGCTGCGCGTGCCGAATTACTACTCCCCTAGGGCATACAGAGGTGTCCCAGGTATTTGACAATCTCATAGTGTATGCTACAAAAAAATGCCAAGCTCAGCTGAAGTATTCGGGTTTGGCTCAAAGAAAAGGTAGCAATCCTATATACAGCACCCTTTTCACTCTTATCAGTTTCAAATGTATCTCCTCCAGGTGGCATCTCAGTAAGGGGTGTCAATGTTGCTTATGGTTTGTATGCTTTGGACCACTTCTTGAACCACGTGTATCATTGACAGCATTTATATTGGTAACAGAACATCTCAATGCTGTTTGTGATTTTCCTTTTACAGGAGACATGCCTGACTCCTCTACCTTCAAATTCAATGGAATTATTCCTGGAGGAACTGTTTGTCTGAGCATCTGGTCACGGGACGGCTGGAGTGATCTTGTCAAAGCTGCAGCTGATGGAAACCTAGCAGAGGTATGTGAGAAATTTTTCCATCAATGCCTGATTGCTATCACATAGGTCCTGTATTTGATCCCCATTTATCATGGAGGTTAGAAATACAGAGGAATTCTAATACAGCCATTCCCAACCAAGGTGCCTATTAAGGTTTATTGAGCTGTGGCTGATTGACCTCCTTTTTGGTGGTGCCTGCATAGTTTTGAGTCCAATGTAATTTAACACCTTTATAGCTGTTTGTAAGCGTGCGTGGTATTCTTGCCCCTGATCACCATTGTAAGAGACATTCTTCCCACTGACCACCAATGTACAGGGAATTCTACCCAGTGTAAAGGGCATTCTTCCCACTGATCACTAATGTAAGAGGAATTCCACCCATTATAAGGGCATTCTTTCCACTGATCACAAATGTAAGGAGAATTCTACCCAGTGTATAGGGCATTCTTCCCGCTGACCATCAATGTACAGAGAATTCGACCCAGTGTAAGGGCATTCTTCCCACTAGCCACCAATGTAAGGGGAATTCCACCTATTATAAGGGGAATTCTTTCCACTGATCACAAATGTAAGGGGAATTCTACCCAGTGTAAGGGCATTCTTCCCACAGACCACCAATGTAAGGGGAATTCTACCCAGTATAAGGGGCATTCTTCCAACTGACCACTAATATAAGGGGCTTTCTTTCCACTGACCACAAATGTAAGGGAAAATCCCCCCAGTGCAAGGGGCATTCTCTCCACTGATAACCAATGTAAGGGTAATTCTACGCAGTGCAAAGGGCATTCTCCCCACTGACCACTAATGTAAGGGAAATTCTACCCATTGTAAGGGCATTCTTCTCAATGACCACCAATGTAAGGGGAATTCTACCCATTGTAAGGGGCTTTCTTCCCACTGACTACCAATGTAAAGGGAATTCTACCCAGTGTAAGAGCCATTTACCCCACATACCACTGATGAAAGGGTAATATTACCCAGTATAATGGGAATTCTTCCCACTGACCACTAATGTAAGGAGAATTATACCCAGTGTATAGGGCATTCTTCACACTGACCATCAATATAAGGAGAATTCTAACTAGTGTAAGGGGCATTCTACCCACTGAACACCAATGTAAGGGGAATTCAACCCAGTGTAAGGGCATTCTTCCCACTGAACACCAATGTAAGGTGACTTATACCCATTGTGAAGGACATTCTTGCCACTGACCACCAATGTAAGGAGAATTCTACCTAGTGTAGGGAAAATCTCCCCAGTGTAAGGGGCATTCTCCCCACTGACCATTAATGTAAGGGGAATTCCACTCATTATAAGGGCATTCTTTCCATTGATCACCAATGTAAGGATAATTCTACCCAGTGTAAGGGGCTTTCTTCCCACTGACTACCAATGTAAGGGGAATTCTTACCCATTGTAAGGGGCTTTCTTCCCACTGACTACCAATGTAAGGGGAATCCTACTCATTGTAAGGGACTTTCTTCCCACTGACTACCAATGTAAAGGGAATTCTACCCAGTGTAAGAGCCATTCTCCCCAATGACCACTGATGTAAGGGAAATTCTACCCAGTGCAAGGGGTATTCTCCCCACTGACCACCAATGCAAGGATTATTCTACCCAGTGCAAGGGGCATTCTCACCACTGACCACCAATGTAAGGGTTATTCTACCCAGTGCAAGGGGCATTCTTCCTACTGACCACCAATGTAAAGGGGCATTCCTCTCACTGATCCCCAATGTAAGAGGAATTCTGCTAAGTGTAAGAGGCAATCTTTGATCATTAATGTATATAATGGTGTTCCGCGCTTAGGACGGGCTTATAACCGAACTGCAGCCCCCCTAAAAGAGAAAGCACCAATGGTGCAATCCAATAATAGTGTAGTCTAAAGAAATAGGGGATTGGCGCTGTTCACTGATAGAGAATGATAATGAATAAATCAATAAACTATACAAACTGCTAACAAAAGGAAAACATAACCCCTCAATGTTGGGTGGATAAAACGTGTAACACAATGTAAATAATTGTTAAAAAATGGATATATGTGCTAAGAATGGTCAAAGGATGTGCAGAATACCTAAGTTGCAAAAGTTGTTATCACAAAATAAAATTGGTAAATAAAACACCAAGCATTAACAAAGGTGAATGATCAATCAGGTGTATATAAAAAAAAAAAAAAAAAAATGTATGTGTGCAATGAAAGATATGAGTGGATATACCTAAAAAAGAGGGCAAAACACCGTGTTGCCCACTGGAAATAAATATGTGTACTGGTAAAGCTGAATCGTGTTGGAAAATTTATATGTGAAAAAATGTAAGAATATATATAAAAAATGTGGAAATATGTATAATAATCGGCATGTGATGTGCAGACAATCTAAGTGCACAAAAAACAAAAAGGTGAAAAAACCAAAAAGAAAATGAGAGTCCAAGCAACCAGATCAATTATTAAAAAATATATAAAAAGTTATTATATCCGTGAATAAAAAACAGTTCTTATGCAGCCAGCTGATATATCTTCAAAGGTTGTGGATAGGTCTGTCCCAATGAGTATATGTTGTCCCGTGTGGAGTCCCCTCTAGTGCCCCCACTCACCAGAGTGCCCAACCCCTGCAGGGGTAATGAGCATGTAGATGATCCGATGATCCAAGCGGTTGGTGTCCCCTTCACCACCTAATTTCCACCTGTGTCACCCGATCACTTTCAAAAGGCATCCATCCGGAACAATTACCATGTGCAGGGAGAAGAGAAGAGCCTGTACGCCCTTTTTCCTGCCAGTGCAACTCTGCCGACGCACATCGGCACGCGCCGGTCGGCAAGCGGTCAAACAAACTCTGTGTGCTGGTAAGCTTCAATCTTTCTCTTCCTTATGGAATGGGGAATAGGGATCTTCATACACCCATGCCACACCTAATGCCACAATGTGTTCAGAGTAAATCCCATGGTGGTTCCTCGTTTTTAGTTGTGTATATAACTGTATATCCGGCGTACATGTGACTGCTCGGTCCGGCCCGCCCCTCTCCTCTCTGTCCCTCCTGACCACATTGTGGCATTAGGTGTGGCATGGGTGTATGAAGATCCCTATTCCCCATTCCATAAGGAAGAGAAAGATTGAAGCTTACCAGCACACAGAGTTTGTTTGACCGCTTGCCGACCGGCGCGTGCCGATGTGCGTCGGCAGAGTTGCACTGGCAGGAAAAAGGGCGTACAGGCTCTTCTCTTCTCCCTGCACATGGTAATTGTTCCGGATGGATGCCTTTTGAAAGTGATCGGGTGACACAGGTGGAAATTAGGTGGTGAAGGGGACACCAACCGCTTGGATCATCGGATCATCTACATGCTCATTACCCCTGCAGGGGTTGGGCACTCTGGTGAGTGGGGGCACTAGAGGGGACTCCACACGGGACAACATATACTCATTGGGACAGACCTATCCACAACCTTTGAAGATATATCAGCTGGCTGCATAAGAACTGTTTTTTATTCACGGATATAATAACTTTTTATATATTTTTTAATAATTGATCTGGTTGCTTGGACTCTCATTTTCTTTTTGGTTTTTTCACCTTTTTGTTTTTTGTGCACTTAGATTGTCTGCACATCACATGCCGATTATTATACATATTTCCACATTTTTTATATATATTCTTACATTTTTTCACATATAAATTTTCCAACACGATTCAGCTTTACCAGTACACATATTTATTTCCAGTGGGCAACACGGTGTTTTGCCCTCTTTTTTAGGTATATCCACTCATATCTTTCATTGCACACATACATTTTTTTTTTTTTTTTATATACACCTGATTGATCATTCACCTTTGTTAATGCTTGGTGTTTTATTTACCAATTTTATTTTGTGATAACAACTTTTGCAACTTAGGTATTCTGCACATCCTTTGACCATTCTTAGCACATATATCCATTTTTTAACAATTATTTACATTGTGTTACACGTTTTATCCACCCAACATTGAGGGGTTATGTTTTCCTTTTGTTAGCAGTTTGTATAGTTTATTGATTTATTCATTATCATTCTCTATCAGTGAACAGCGCCAATCCCCTATTTCTTTAGACTACAATCTTTGATCATTCATTTGATTAATTTATGGCCACCTCAAGACTCGAGACTATATATTTTTTACCAGAGTGCCTCTTTTGGTCCACACTACCAAAATGCTACATGAGAAGATTGTGCATGTGTAAGTAGAATCATTTTATTTGTTTCTCATTCTCTTTGTAGCTGAAATGTTTAGGAGTGACTACAGACAGTTCCTATAACACAGAAAATTCCTTGAGGTTTAGTGTGAAGCAGAGGAATGAATGGATAGCTGCAAGAGCCAGTGTGGCCCTTTACATTGCTGCACATCGAGGATACCTGGATATGATACGTTTCCTTTTAAAGAACAGTAAGGCTGCCAATGCTTTTAGCATTTTTTAAATATGTTTGCTTACTTGAATCCTTGTTTCCTTTTGCAATTTCTTCAGCAGTAGTGCAGTATCAAAGTGTTTCTTGTAATGAAGACCGATAACCGCGAGGCAATGTTAATTTTGTCGACTAAAACGACTAAAGCATTTTAGTCTACTAAATGAATACTATTTTAGACAACTAAAATACGACTAAAACTAAAACAATTGAGATGACTAAAATACGACTGAAATACAACTGAAATTGTAGAGAAATGTTCAATAATGCATTACATTTTAATTACACCCATTAGATTTTAGATGACTAAAATGAGTTTTAGTCAGCTAAAATGTACTGGAGATTTAGTCGACTAAATACGACTAAAACTAAAACAATTGCAGAAGACTAAAATGGGACTAAAACTAAAATGCCAATTTAGTCCTAAGACTAATGCCGCGTACACACGACCAGACTTTCCGGCAGAAAAGGTCAGACGGAATCATTCCATCGGATATTCTGATCATGTGTGGACTTCATCGGACTTTCTCTTTCGAAAATTCTGACGGACCTAGAAATAGAACATGTTTTAAATCTTTCCGACGGAATCAAGTCCTATCGGCAAAACTGTTCGTCTGTATGCTATTCCGATGGACCAAAAACAATGCAAGGGCAGCTATTGGCTACTGGCTATTGAACTTCCTTTTTCTAGTCCCGTCGTACGTCATCGCATTCTAAACGATCGGTCTTTGGTGTGATCGCGTTTCAGCAGAACTCCGTCGGAAAAACCGTCAGAGTTTATTCTGACGGAAAAAACAGTTGTGTGTACGCGGCATAAGACTAAAACTAAATCGAATTTGCTACCAAAATTAACACTGCCGCAAAGGTAATTAGTCTGGTATCCACCCCAAACTTTAAATAGCAGTGGCAGTGCTGGTGTCAGTATGTCAGTGCTGCCCGGAATGGTTGGATCTGCTCAGTGGTCCCCCACTCCCCCCCAGTCTGTCACTACCACAAAGCTATCTATATTCCCAAATTTATGTATGTAGTCCACATTTGGCCATAAACGCTAAAATTTCTTTCATTCAGCCCCATGTTTATGGAGGAATCATACCTGCTGGTTATTGTATCATAACATCTGCGCCAGATGCTGTCAGAATACCCAAACAGTGGCTGCATCTGATTGCATGGCTGCCAATTTTCCACTCAGGTCCTTCGCTTTTTAGGTCAAAGGATGCCAGACAGGAGGGTGCCAACAAGACCAATCACAGCTTCAATTTTGTCTGTTTCAAGAGGCGGTCGAAATTTGCTCCTTGTAAGGCCAGTTTTAAGTGCTCATGTAACTATAGCACATGTCTAGGTCAGTATGTGACAGAGGACTCACTGCAGAATGCTCCTCCTGATGGCCAGAGATTAATGAAAGTTACAGAGAACTGTTTCTTCAGCTGCAACTAATCTGTTACAAGCGGATGTGCCTATAGAAAATTACTTTGAACCCCCAAACATTATATATTTTTTTAAAGCAAAGGCCCTACAGATTAAAATGGTGGGTGTTGCAATTTTTTTTTCACACAGTATTTGCGCAGCGATTTTTCAAGCACAATTGTTTTGGGAAAAAGAACATTTTTAGAATTTTTAATGCACTAAATCACACTATATTGCCCAAATGTTTGGTAAGATATAAAAGATGATCTTATGCCGAGTAGATAAATACCAAACACGACATGCTTTAACATTGTGCACAACCGCGCAACGGAGACAAACTACATACATTTATAAAAGCCTTTAAAAGCCTTTACAGGTTACCATTTTAGATTTACAGAGGAGGTCTACTGCTAAAATCACTGCCCTCGATCTGACGTTCATGGTGATACCTCACATGCCTGGTGCAATTGCTGTTTACATATGACACGAGACCGATGCTTGCGTTCGCCATTGCGCGCAAGCACGGGGGAAGGGCAGGGGTGCTTTATTTTTATTTTTTAATAATTTTTATTGTTATCACAGGGAATGTAAATATCCCCTATGATAGCAATAGGTAGTGACAGTTTATTAGACTCTAGATCTCTCCTCTGCTCTCAAAGCATCTGACCACACCAAGATTGGTATGATAAGATGCTTTCCCAATTTCCCAATGGCGCTGTTTATATCCAGCGAAATTGAAGTCATGAAATCTCGTAGCTTTTTATGTATGAAAGCTCGTAGCTTCCGGTTTCTTAGGCCATAGAGATTATTGGAGCCATTCTGGTCAGCTCTATGGTCAGCTGGCGGAACCACTGGCTGCATTCTCAGGTTCCCCGGTGGGACAGGAGAGCCCGAGAAAACAATGGAAGATGGCGGGAGGGGGAGAGTTCCCTCCCACTGCTTGTAAAAGCAGTCTAGCAGCTAATTAGCTGCTAGGATTGCTTTTACATGAAAGCTGACCGCTGGCTGAAAAGAACGATACCAAGATGATACCTAAACCTGCAGGCATCATTCTGGTATAACCACTCAAAGTCCAGCAACATACCAGTATGCTGCTGGTCCTCGTTGGGCATATATTGTAATGTTCTTTTTTTTCATGCAGCCTGTGGGCTGAACGAAAAAAGAGATTGATCGGTGGGTATGCCCACCATTAGAATACCGCCCTGCATCCACCCACTTCTAATGATGGGCATACACCATTTATATTTTAACTGTGGTGGTGAAATCACCTCCTACAGCGCTGGAGTCGCTGATTTAGGCATCGTGAGAGCAAACGCTGTTGCTGTCAAGATGAATAAATCAGTGCTGCAGCTGAGTTGCATACCTGAAAAGCAAACAATGGTAACAACAAAACATTAACTCAATAAAACAACAACAATCTGTGCCAAAAAAAAGTAAAAAATATATGCCGAAGCATGGGGACAATCCGCCTCTAATGTTAGGGGTAAATCGCCCCTCCACCCCTGCCCCCATGCTTTGGCATATATGCTCTTTTTTTTCAATTTTTTTTTTTTTTTAACTGTAGTGGTGAATTCACCTCCTACAGCGCTGGAGTCGCTGATTTATGTATCGCGAGAGCAAACGCTGTTGCTGTCAGGATAAATAAATCAGTGCTGCAGCTAAATGGCGTACCTGAAAATAAAATAATGGTTAACAATAAAACACTGTAAAGTATAAAAGAATTACATACCTGAAAAGCAAACATGATAAAACATAGTAACAATAAAACATTGCAGTTAAAAAATACAGTAAAACAGAGCAGAACAATAGAGAGAGAACAATAGAGAGAGAAGAGAGAAAGAATAAAATGACAACTATTTGGGGCTTTTTTATTTTATATATTTTTTTTTTTTTTTTTTCATCTTTTTTTTTTATACTTTTGGGTTTACACTGGGTTTGGGATGGAGGAACTTGACTTTCCTGCACAGAGTCCTGACCTCAACCCGATAGAACACCATTGGGATGAATTAGAGCAGAGACTGCGAGCCAGGCCTTCTCGTCCAACATCAGTGCCTGACCTCACAAATGCGCTTCTGGAAGAATGGTCAAACACTCCCATAGACACACTCCTAAACCTTGTGGACAGCCTTCCCAAAAGAGTTGAAGCTGTTATAGCTGCAAAGGGTGGGCCAACTCAATACTGAACCCTACGGACTAAGACTGGGATGCCATTAAAGTTAATGTGCATGTTAAGGCAGGTGTCACAACACTTTTGACAATATAAATATATATATATATATACACAAGAATGTGTGTTTGAGCTTTGGGGCTTTGGGGTGCACACGGGCGGACTGTTCGACCGGACTGGTCCAACGGAATTAATTCGTCGGACAATCTGACCGTGTGTGGACTTCATCGGACCTTCAGCGGACTTTTTCTGTCGAAAATCAGACGGACTTTAGATTTGGAACACGTTTCAAATCTTTCCGCCGGACCCAGTTCCTATTGAGAAATCTGCTTGTCTGTATGCTAGTTCGACGGACGAAAACCAAACGCTAGGGCAGCTCTTGGCTACTTGCTATGAACTTCCTTATTTTAGTCCGGTCCTACGTCATTACGTACAAATACGTTGGACTTTGGTGTGATTGTGTGTGTGCAAGTCCGTTCGTTAGAGAGTCCATCGAAAGTCCGTCGAAAGTCCGTCGGAAAGACTGTCGCACCTTTGATGCCGAAAAGTCCGCCCGTGTGTACACAGCATTAGGGTTATAAAGAGTACAGCTGAGAGGTATAAGTGATAAGTTACTCTAGACTCCCCTATCAGTTTTCACTTTTTTTTTTATATATGCAAATGTTACCGGAATAGCCGAAACACACAAAGGTGGGCAGGAACACCCAAATCTCCATGTGGATAGGAGTTATGAATTATGGCACTGTTGAGGTCTTCATATCAAATAATTTTCATTACTTTTTCTGTCTAGTAATCGGAAAAGTATTGTTACATAAACATTATTCCTAGTTCCACTGCACAGTATTGAAATCTTTACAATATATTGACATCTATGGCAATTGTCTGGAGTTAGTAGTAGTTATAGTAGTTTTACATATTTATTTTTATATATTTTTTTTCTTTTGGTTCATTTTTTTATTTAGGAGCCAATGTACTGGCCAAAACCAAGCTTGGAAACAGCCCTCTCCATGTGGCATCAGCTATGGGCAAGTGTGACTGTGTAGATGAACTTCTAGCAAATGGAGCGCAAACGCAAGACGTCAATGAAAATGGACATACCGCTCTTGGCCTGGCACGGTCATGGTGCCAGAAAAAGGCTGAACGCCATCTCTTCCTGTTCCAGTGGCGAGAACGAGCGGCCACTGTGTCTGCCAACACTCATCTTGACCCCTCTGAACTTTTTGCTCATCAAAAGTTTGACTCGAAGCTAAAAACCTGGAGGAGTGGATCTTATGCTAAGCGCTACATGGCTAACCTTGTCCAGTATAAAGAATTTCAGGGGTCAGGATTTAGCGCTCCGAAAAAACACACTGCTGCAAGTACAGATCTGACAACAGGAATCTGAACAATAAAATGTCAATGCAAGCTTTGTATCTGGTTTATGAAAAGTAGAGCAAAATGTAAAGCCTGCCAAAACTTTTTTTCAGATTTGAATATAGTGGGAAAGGGTCCATGCACTAATCTGAATGTATAATCTTTATCCACTTTAAGACCAGGCCTTTTTTGACACTTTTTCGTTACATTTAAAAATCAGTATTTTTTTGCTAAAAAAATTACTTAGAACCCCCAAACTTTATATATTTTTAGCAGAGGCCCTAGAGAATAAAATGGACAGGTTTTGCAATTTTTTTATGTCATGCGTTTTTTCAAACACAATTTTTTGAGAAAAATAAACTTGAATTAATTTTAATGCACACAAACACAATATAATACCCAATTTTTTGATAAAATATCAAATATGTTGTTACGCCGAGCAAATAGATACAAAACATGTTACACAGTTAAAATGAGCAGTGCTTTACCGCTAACGGCTGGCGCTTTCAGTGTGAAAGCAGCCTTACTGCGGCAGGGTGGCCGCTCTGTGACAGATCCCATACCTAGTACGTGATCTGACCCTTTCCGGGTCTGGGGCGCACGCGCTGCCGGTGACCCACTCCCGCTGTTATTATACACAGCGAGTACCGTGCTTGCTGATTAGACAGTACACAGGCAGAACGACAACCTGCCTAGGTAAACAAGACATATCACCGTTCTGTGAGAGGGGGATGTACTGATCCTGTGTTTCTGCAAAGCAGGAACACGGATCTTTGCTTTCCCCTAGTCAAAGCACCTCCCCCCACAGTGAGTAAGCACAATCTAGGCACACATTAAACCCTTTGATCACCCCTGATGTTAACCCCTTAGGCCCTGCCAGTGTCATTAGTACAGTGAAAGTGCATATTTTTTAACACCAATCACTTTATTAGTGTCACTGGTCCTCAAAAAGTGTCAGTTAGGTATCCGATTTGTCCGCTACAATATTGCAGTCTCGCTATAAGTCCCTGATCGCCGCCATTACTAGTAAAATAAATAAATAAAAATATCCCATATTTTGTAGATGCTATAACTTTTGCGCAAATCAATCAATATATGCCTATTTTGATGTTTTGTGTTTTTTTTACCAAAAATATGTAGCAGAATACATATTGGCCTAAATTGATGAAGAAATTCGATTTTTTTTTTACATGGTTTTTATGGGATGTTTTTATAGCAGAAAGTAAAAAAAATTGTTTTTTTCTCAAAAATTGTTGGGTATTTTTAAGTTGTTAATAGCGCAAAAAATAAAAAACGCAAACGTGATCAAATACCACCAAAAGAAAGCTCTATTTGTGGGGGAAAAAAGGCAAAATATGTATTTGGGCACAGCATTGCACGACCGCGCAATTGTTAGTTAAAGTAACGCAGTGCAGAATCGCAAGAAATGGCCTGGTCTGAACAGGGGTAATCCTTCCGGAGCAGCAGTGGATAAAACGTGCTGAAAACGTAGCAAGCCTTGTCCTTACAAGCCAGCTGAGATCTGCCTATCTGCTTATCTGCATGCCTAAAACAAGTCAGGCACACGTGAGTGTATCACTGTGCTGTTTTGCCTGTGAACTTTCATTGTAACAATATTGCGCAATGTTTTCTCTCTTTGTTTATTTTACATAAAACCCATTGATACTGAGAAAATTACCATTCATTGTGGCTGTGGAAGAAATAGCTCAGAGGGTGAACAAATAAGTACTGCAGAAATCCAGATATCCCAGATTACTGAGGATTGAACTGTTGCCTGCTACTTATCCTATCTCATGAATTTAATCATCTATATTTAATCAGATTCTATTGGCACTATTTATCTATTTATACTCATCAGTTGTATTTATATTGCACCTTTATAAGTTTATCATTTATTTATTTTTTATTACGGAGGATTCAACACTTATCACAGGGAATATATCTAATTTATTTATTGGCACTAATTTGGATTGATTACTATTTGTATACGCATTTTTAGTATATTTATACACAATTATTGCTTAGTTTACTTTGGAGATATCGCACCACTTCCAGTGGATTTGTATAACTGGAGGAACACAGTTTTTAAATATTTGCGATTTTTTTTCATATATTTGCGATTTTATATATATGCGATTTTTTTTTTTTTAGCGATTTGGTAGCAATTTTTTTCACATTGTTTTTTTAGCACAAAAAATTCTTTTCTCACATTGATTGAACTTTGTATCAGAGCGCATCAATCTATGTTATATGTGCTGAAAACATGTTGCGATTGGGGTAACATTCATTGTTAGTGGCAGGCATGAAGCATGTACAGAAATGTGTAACAAACACACTGAAACATTCGGTAAAAAAAACCTACAAACTGAAATGCAGCAAAACTTTGCCACTGTTGTGCATAGGGCAGTCCATTAAAATGAATGTGTGCAAAAAAAACAAAAAAAAAAAAGAACAAGAAAAAGCCACTTTTTGCCGTGCACAACAAATACCATAAATTGCGCCGTAAAAAAACTCCATGAGCCACTTTGCTGCATTTTTTGTGCGTTAAGCCAGTCCACTGAAATCAATGGGCTGCCCATTAGATGTTATGCAAGTAATGCACACACAAAAAAAGCACAAAAAACATGCATTGTGAATTGCTAAGTGTGAATGAGGCCTTAATGGTACTGCAAGCATAACGCATGTTTTTACTGATTATTATACTAATAGTTATTATAATTACAGAATATATTGTTTAAATATATAACATCATTGTATATTTATAAGTATAATTATATTTCTATTAAAGTGGAGTTCCACCCAAAAATGGAACTTCCACTTTTTGGATTCCTCCCCCCCTAGTCACATTTGGCACCTTTCAGAGGGCAGGAGGGAGCAGATACCTGTCTAATACAGGTATTTGCTCCCACTTCCTGGCATAGATCACCGCGGCACTTGCGGTGACCTAGGCCACTTCCAGCGCCTACACTCTCCTCCACCGCTGTATTCTGTGAGACACAGAACACAGCAGGGACCAGAGAGGACAAGCAGCGTGACTCGCACATGTGCAGCAGGGAACCAGGAAGTGAAGCCACACGGCTTCACTTCCATATTCCCTTACCGAGGATGGCGGCGGCAGCAGCTGAGAGCCAAAGGACAGATCGGCTTCGGCTGCCGACATCGCGGGCTCCCTGGACAGGTAAGTGTCCATATATTAAAAGTCAGCAGCTGCAGTATTTGTAGCTGCTGGCTTTTAATATTTTTTTTTCAGCGGACCTCCACTTTAAAATTTATAACTACATTATAACTAAAGTTAATTAATCATTATTAACCACTTTGTGCCTGTGTCCTGTCAGAAAACCGCTACCCATCAGAAAATGCAAGGGAAGTAACGTTCTATCGTGGCCATCTTGGTACATCCGCACTCGTCTGCAGTAAGCTTACAGTCAGAAGGGGGCAAGCGGACATCTTTTTACATCCACCGAAGTCTTGCATTTCACACTTCTTTTTACCAGTAAACTCAGCTTATATAGTGAAATACAGCCAGCATGGGGACCTTCAGTAAAGTGTTCATAATGGTTTCTCATAATTTATTCAGAAAATGACAATGCCCGGCAAATCAGCATCACCTCCTCTTTGCTAAAGATAGACCTCGCCATGTCCACCTAGATGGAGGTTTTTCTGAATAAATTATGAGAAACCATTATGAACACTTTACTGAAGGTCCCTATGCTGGCTGATTGAAGGCTGCATTCCTCCATCATACCTTTGCAGGTGAGACACCTACATCGAGTTCCGGATCATCTATCTCCCTCAGCTCACCAACGATTGCCACAGAGGAACCAGGAGAACCTGCTGTATACGTCCTCCCATCGAGCTTCCATTGGGATCGCTGATCCACAAGCCTGTATGACACCTAGCCGTATGGCAAACGTGTCCACCCATTCCGGTAAGGGTATTTGCTCCTTCTATACTTTTTTGTGGATATCGACTATTGGAACACCATCCCTGTGATTTACATGGCATCCAAGAGTTTTGAGACACCATCCCTGTGATTTATATGACATCTAAGATTAATTTCTTGTCCACCCATATCATCCCACCTTGTTGGACACTTATACGTTTATAACACTCACTGAGTTGGACACTTATATGGCTATGGACTAAATAGTTATTTCATGAAAAAAATTGTTTATAATATTTTTTCACCTATTTTACACCACTTTTTTATATGTCTGGTAGTCACATTTATGTGCACCGTTCACCTCTATTTAGCGCTGCATTTATATCACCCATCTGTTTTGCTTTGTTACTACATTGTGGATGCTGGCTGCTTTATGCGTCATCTTTTAATTTTTGTGAGTAGCGCAACATTATTGTATTTTTGTTTGTTTCACAGGTGATTCAACACACATTTGAATAAAATACTGGCCTCCGACCTCCCCTTACAGTCAGTCCAACACACACCTAAAAAATTACCAGCCTACAACCTCAACTTTAGGTGACCCAACACATATCTGTATAAAATACTGGCCTCCGACTCTTCTTATTGCCAGTCCAACACACGCCTAAAAAAAAAAACAGCCTCCAACCTCCCCTTATAGCTAATGCAACACACATCTGAACAAAATACTGGCCTCCGACCTCCCCTTATAGCCAGTCCAACACACACCTAAAAAATAACCAGCCTCCAACCTCTCCATTAGGTGATCCAACACACATCTTAATAAAATACTGGTCTCCGATCTCCCCTTACAGGCAGTTATACACATGCCTAAAAAATTACCAGCCTCCAACCTCCCCTTTAGGTGATCCAACACACATTCGAATAAAATAATGGCCTCCGACCTCCCCTTATAGCCAGTCCAACACACACACCTAAAAAATAATCAGCCTCCAACCTCCCCTTTAGGTGATCATCAGTGCTACCAATTAGTGCCAATCAGTGCCACCTATCAATGCCACCATGCAGTGCCCATCAGTGCTGCCAATCAGTGTCACATATCAGTGCCAATCAGTGCTGGCTATCAGTGCCTATGAGTGCTGCCTATCAGTGCTTCCAATCAGTGCCCATCCGTGCACTGAGTGCAGGGATGGGCAGTTGAACTCAGTAGCTAGGCACATTGTCTATGGGGGCTGGCCTGGTGGGGCACAACTGAAATCTGTCTGTTTATTAATGCCACATGCTGATCTTTAGTATAATACGTAATCACCACACTACTATTTACAATAAACTACTGGAGGTAAATTAAAAAAGTGTCAGTAAAAGGCTTGCCACTAAGCACTGTTATGTTTTCCCACACCACCAAAAAATGTGCAGCGCTAACTTACTAATCAATAACTTAACAATAATTGTGGAACCCTCTAATGTATGGAAATCTCAATAAAATGCAATATTACCACAATATCAGTGATATGTAACGTCACATATAATACACATCAAAATGATAATAAGACATCGTTTTCTTTTTAACTTAGCAGGGATGGTGGAAACCCCTCTACAGATAATTGCAATACAAATTAACTTCAAGTGCAACAACTTTTTAGTTGGGAGGTTCACACCATTATAGCACTTTGGAATTTTTATTGTTTAGATTGTTACACTTAATTAAGTGTTCTTGCATAGCAAGACTACTTACTGTTATCTCACATATATATTAATATTCTTATTATAGCCAAATTTACCACCCTAACTCCTCCCACAGCTTTTACACTACATAGACAGTAATATACCGAAACGTGCGGATTGTTCCCGATCGGTGTGCTATTACTTTGTGGAATGTTTCGCCAAATGGTTCACGAAATATCATTGTTTTTGCTGCGAAATTGGTCCCATAGGAATGAATGGTGAAATGTTCAAAACTAGAGTGGGAGGTGACAAAAGCTGACAACCCCATGATCAGCTAAAACATTATGACCCCCCCCCCCATGATCAGCCAAAACATTATGACCCCCCATGATCAGCCAAAACATTATGACCCCCATGATCAGCCAAAACATTTTGACCCCCCATGATCAGCCAAAACATTTTGACCCCCCCATGATCAGCCAAAACATTATGACCCCCCCATGATCAGCCAAAACATTATGACCCCCCCATGATCAGCCAAAACATTATGACCACCCCATGATCAACCAGAACATTATGACCACCCCATGATCAGCCAAAGCATTATGACCAGCCAAAACATTATGACCACCCCGTGATCAGCCAAAAAAATGTATGACCACCCCATGACCAGCCAAAACATTATGACCACTACATGAAAAAAAAATAATAATAATAAAAAAAATTTTGAAAAAAAAAATAATTTTTGAGAAAAAAAATCAATTTTGAAAAAAAAAATAATTAAAAAAAAAAAATCATTTTTGAAAAAAATGTTCAGCTCTTTCAGCTAATGATGGGACTTCAACTTTTTTACTACTATTTATACTTTTTAAAATATTAAGCTTTTTAACACTTTTCACAGTTACTCAAGCCACTCCACCCAGTTACTCCGCCCACTCCAGTTGTAGACTACTGTAGGTGGGGGCAAGAACACTTCACACAATTTCCCCAGAAATTGTAGCTTTTCTAGTTTTATTTTTTTTTTCACATTCAAAGTTTATTGAGAAAAAGGTAAAATATAGTTACAAAACAAAATGCAGGTAATAGGTAAATATATCATTAATCACAGTATCAAGTTTTAGTTGTCATTTGTTATATCTTGCGGAGTAGTCATATGTTTAAAACATCTCATTAAAGAGCCATATACAACCGCACGTGTGGTCCAGTATTACTCTGAACTTATCACGTTAATCTAATGCACAGGAAGATTGGTGTGGAAGCAAAGTAATCAAATATGATGACTATACATTAATTATTTGATATCTGGAGACTTTTAAACACAGATAAAACTAAAAGCATTGATTCTAATATGAGGTAGAAGGATAGGAATAAAGAGTGGGGAAAGTCAGGGGGGTGAGGCTCGGGTCGACGGACATCCTGATTTCAGCTTCTGATATTCATCTGAGTAGCGGAACACAAACCAGGGTGACCAGGTCCACTTGTCCAATTTTTTTCCGATGCTCGAGCTAGTGTGTCTTCCATTTCGCATATTTCAGCTACTCTTGTTAGCCAGTCTGTGATATACGGTACCCATGTGGTTTTCCAGTGAACAGGGATCAGCGTTTTGGCTGCGTTTAGAAGGTGTTTCGTTAGTGAGTTTTTGTATCTCTTGAGTGTAAAGTTTGAGATGTGGAGTAGACAGCAGGCAGCGTTCAGTTCCAACGAGGTGTCTGTGATTTGTTTAATCTGTTCCTTGACCTTAGCCCAATAGGGGGTCAGGGAAGGGCATGACCACCAGATGTGAACCAAGTTGCCCACTTCACTACCACATCTACAACAAGTGTCTGGGGTCTGCGGGCTCCAGATATGTATTTTCGCCGGGGTGATATACCAATCAGTTAACAGTTTGTAGGAAGTTTCTTGTGTTTTAGTGCTGATTGAACACTTATGTGCCAGTATACATGCCCTTCCCCATTGTTTTTCGGATATGTTTGTCTCAAGTGCTGTGGACCAGTACCTCCGGAACCTGTCCACTGTTTGTGTGTTGGTGTTTTGTAGCCAGGTATAGGCCAAGGAGGTGGTTTTAGAGACGGGTTTGCCTAAGGCACATGTTTGTTCTAACTCTGTCAGCTGTCTTGTGTAGTCTTTGTGCTGTTTAGGTAGCTACGTAGTTGAAAATAAGTCCAGAGTGGGAGAGTGTGGAGTTCGTTGTCTATTTTAAGAGAGCTATACTCTTTAGGGGCCCATTCCGAAAACAAGTAGGGGTTTGTTGGTTGTCGGACAGCGTAGGAAGTGATTTCTGACTCCTGGGGGGAAGTCTGGGTTGTCAGCCAAGGGGGTCATGGGGCTAAGTAAGGAGGTAGCTTTAGGGAATTTTGCTACTTCTTTACACACTTCTAATGTTGTTCTAGTGATGGGGAGGAGAAGTAATAGTTGTTTGTGTCTAAGGCCTGGGTTCCACGGTGAGATATGAAGTGAGGGGGGATTTTTTATTATTATTATTATTATTCAGGATTTATATAGCGCCAACAGTTTACGCAGCGCTTTACAATATAAAAGGGAGACAATACAGTTATAATAAAATACAATACAATACAATAGGATTAAGAGGGCCCTGCTCAGAAGAGCTTACAATCTAATAGGGTGGGGCAGGTGGTACAAAAGGTTGTAACTGTGGGGAATGAGCTGGTGGAAGTGGTAGGAGATTAGTTGGAGACGTGATAGGCTTTCCTGAAGAGATGAGTTTTCAGGGATTGCCTGAAGGTAGCAAGAGTAGGGGCTAGCCGGATAGATGGAGGTAGCGAGTTCCAGAGGATGGGAGAGGCTCTGGAGAAATCCTGGAGACGAGCATGGGAGGAGGAGATGAGAGAGCTTGAAAGCAGGAGGTCTTGAGAAGAGCGGAGAGGACGATTTGGGTGATATTTGGAGACAAGATTAGTGATGTAGCTTGGGGCAGAGTTGTGAATGGCTTTGTATGTTGTGGTTAGAATTTTGAATTTAATTCGCTGGGTGATTGGGAGCCAGTGTAGGGATTGAAGTAGAGGGTTGGCAGACACTGAGCGGTTGGTAAGGTGGATAAGTCTGGCAGCAGCATTCATGATAGACTGAAGAGGGGATAGCCTATGGAGCGGTAGGCCAATGAGAAGGGAGTTGCAATAGTCAAGGCGAGAGATAACAAGGGAGTGAATGAGGAGCTTGGTGGTTTCATTTGTTAAAAAAGGGCGAATTTTAGAGATGTTACGGAGGTGAATTCTACAAACTTTTGACAATGATTGGATTTGAGGCTGAAATGACAAGTCGGAGTCTAGGATTACACCTAGTACCCTGGCGTGAGGGGAGGGACTGATGGTTGCATTGTTGATTTTGATGGAAAAGTCATGGAGGGGGGCACGGGCGGGGGGGAATATTAATAGCTCAGTTTTAGAGAGATTTAGTTTAAGGAAGTGGTGCGACATCCATGCTGATATGTCAGTTAGTAAGTTAGTAATGCGAGAGGAGACTGAAGGAGTGAGGTGAGGAGTAGACAGATAGATTTGGGTGTCATCAGCGTATAAGTGGTATTGGAAGCCGTGGGCAGTTATTAGGTGACCAAGGGAGGTGGTGTAGATAGAGAAGAGAAGGGGTCCAAGAACCGAGCCTTGGGGGACCCCCACAGAAAGGGGCAATGGAGAGGAGGAGACAGAGTTGTAGGTGACACTGAAGGAGCGCTGTGATAAATAGCCAGAGAACCAGGATAGAGCAGAATCTCGGAGGCCAAGGGAATGTAGTTTATTGAGAAGGAGCGGGTGGTCAACAGTATCAAAGGCCGCAGAGAGGTCAAGTAGTAGGAGTATGGAGTACTGGCTGTTGGTTTTAGCAGTTAGTAAATCGTTAGTGAGTTTTAGTAAGGTAGTTTCCGTGGAGTGCTGCGAGCGAAAGCCAGACTGTAAGGGGTCAAGAAGGTTATTTTCATTGAGGTAGGAGCTAAGACGGTTGTAGACTAAGCGTTCTAGAAGTTTAGAGGTGAATGGGAGTAATGAGATGGGTCTTAAGTTGTTCAGGTCGGTAGGGTCCAGTGAGGGCTTTTTAAGAATGGGAGTGATCTGTGCATGTTTTAGAGGGGAGGGGAAAATGCCACTAGAAAGGGAGAGATTGAAGATGTGGGTGAGGGAGCATAGGATGGAAGAAGAGGGTGACCGTAGTAGTTGTGAGGGAACAGGATCCAAGGGACAATTGGTTAGGTGGGCATTCGAGAAAATTTTTGTAACCTCTTCCGTAGTAGCCAATTCAAAAGAGGAGAGGGTTGAATGTGCTGCTGGGCAAGGTATGATGGGTGGGGAAGATGTACGCACAGTGGAGATGTCCTCACGAATTGCATTGATCTTGTCTTTGAAGTGATTGGCAATCTCTTGGGCAGTGAGTGAGTTAGTGGGTAGAGGGGGTGGTGGACGAAGCAGAGAGTTAAAGGTTGAGAAGAGCCGACGGGGACTGGATGACAAGGAATTAATAAGAGAGACAAAGTAGGCTTGTTTGGCAGCATGGAGGCATGAATTGTATTTTAGAAGGGCAGATTTATATAGGGTGAAATCTTGCAGGCATTTGGTTTTACGCCACAGTCGTTCAAGAGCACGGCAATGTCTCTTGAGATTTCTAGTGTTATCAGTTTGCCAGGGTTGTAACGGTCGGGGCCTAATTCTGCGTGTGGTTAGGGGAGCAAGTGCATCTAGTGATGATGAGAGTGAACTGTTGTAGACAGAAGTGGCCAGGTCAGGACAGGACAGGGGAGAGATTATGTCATATAGGTTGTCAGTAGCAGAATAGAGAAGAGAAGGGTTAAAGTGGCGAAGGTTTCTACAAGTAATTGTTTGCTGCTTGGAGGGATGGGTGGTTGGAGGCAAGGATACAGTGAAAGTAATGAGGTTGTGATCAGATAGAGGAAAGGGGGTGTTGGTGAGGTTGCCAGGGTTGCAGAGATGGGAGAATACAAGGTCAAGGGTATTACCATTGGAGTGAGTGGAAGTATGTGTCCATTGGGTTAGGTCAGAAGATGAGGTTAAGTTGAGAAGTTTAGCTGTAGTTGGGCTGTTGACATTGACAGGAATGTTAAAGTCACCAAGAATAATGGTGGGTATTTCAGAGGAGAGAAAGTAGGGTAGCCAGGCAGCAAAGTCATCAATGAAGCGCGATACCGGTCCTGGAGGCCTATAAATTGCTGCAATCCTCAGAGAAATGGGAGAAAACAGACGAATACAGTGCATCTCGAAAGAAGAGAGGGATAGAGAGGGAGGGACAGTAAGGACTTGGAAGGTGCTTTGTGGGGACAGAAGGAAGCCAACTCCACCTCCTTTCTGTCTGTTGGGTCTGGAGGAGTGAGTCCAATGGAGACCACCATGGGAGAGGGCAGCAGGAGAAGCTGAGTCAAAATTTTGCAGCCAGGTTTCTGTTATGGCCAGTATGTTCAAGCCATGAGAGATGAAGAGGTCATGTACAGATGTTAGCTTGTTACAGATGGAGCGGGCGTTCCACAGGGCACATGAGATTGGTGGGGTGCTTTGAGGAAGCAGGGGGATAGAAATTAAACTGAGTGGATTGCGGTGGTTGCCAGAGGGGGAGGGGTATTGGATATGTGGCTTGCATTTGGAAAATGGCGGACCAGGATTAGGAGAAATATCACCTGAGACTAGGAGGAGGAGGAGGGTGAGGAAGGCAAGGTGGGAGTGGGATGTGCATGAGCGCACGTGTCTAGTGGCCCTGGAGTTTATGTCAGCATGTGGGTGCAGCAAATGCAGGAGATGATGGGTGCCATAGTAGGGAGAGGGTAGGAGTGAGGGTGATATGTGCATGCTGCAGGGAAGAGAGGAGGGGTAGAGTAAAGATAATTTGAGGATAGAAGACACCAATGTGAGAAGGAAGAGAATAAGGAGCATGTTAGTGGCTAGAGAGTGGGAAACTAACCTAATAGAAAATAAAATGTCAAAGTTGGTTTGCTTGTCGTCTTGCAGAGTGGAGCAGAGTTCCGGTTGTTCATGCAGCTTTAGTTATCCTGCTTTCGTTAAACTGCGTCGATGAAACTGCGCATCACTCGTGACAGAGCCACTCAGGAAAGAGCCATGATGTCTGCGCCATGCCCCTGTCTGCGCCACCCCATAAGCTGCCATAAATTTATAGACAGCCTAAGCTGGGATGCATTTCTCAGTTGGTCATTATTGGGTCTGATGTGAGACACCTGAATATGGGGAGGAGATGGCCAGGGCCAGGCCAGACACAGGCTAGGGTCGTAAAGCTAATTACCTCTCTTGATCACTCAAGCCACATGGAGTTGAGAATCAATCACCAGTAATATTGCTATTGCAGTGTGTTTGTTAAAGAGCTAGCAGTAAATATGGAAGTTTAAAGATATGGCAGCAGGAGACAATTACCAAAAATATTAATAGCAGACTCAGCAAAGCCAGTTCAGTGGGGATGTACAGTTGGATAGGAGATAGGAGACAATTACCAAAAATATTAATAGCAGACTCAGCAAAGCCAGTTCAGTGGGGATGTACAGTTGGATAGGAGATAGGAGACAATTACCAAAAATATTAATAGCAGACTCAGCAAAGCCAGTTCAGTGGGGATGTACAGTTGGATAGGAGATAGGAGACAATTACCAAAAATATTAATAGCAGACTCAGCAAAGCCAGTTCAGTGGGGATGTACAGTTGGATAGGAGATAGGAGACAATTACCAAAAATATTAATAGCAGACTCAGCAAAGCCAGTTCAGTGGGGATGTACAGTTGGATAGGAGATAGGAGACAATTACCTGTAAAAGAGCAGAGAAGACATGATCAGAATTGATAACTGCGTCGATGAAACTGCGCATCACTCGTGACAGAGCCACTCAGGAAAGAGCCATGATGTCTGCGCCATGCCCCTGTCTGCGCCACCCCATAAGCTGCCATAAATTTATAGACAGCCTAAGCTGGGATGCATTTCTCAGTTGGTCATTATTGGGATTTAAGTCTTTTTCCAAAGTAACCCAGTCTTTGGAATCCTTGTGGCAGTGCCAGTCCACTACTCTCGTTAGTTGTGCCACCTGGTAATATTTTTTAAAGTCAGGGAGTCCCATTCCCCCGGTTTCTTTGGGTCTTGTCAGGAGTGAAAACTTGATTCTGGGTCTTTTATGTGACCAGAGGAATTTTAACAAGATTGATTGTAGTTTTTTAAAAAAAATTTGGGGGGACAGTCGTCGGTAACGCTCGCAATAAGTATAACAGCCTTGGGAGGATGACCATTTTAAGAACAGCCGCCCCCCCCGAACCAGGAAAAATAACCTGCATTCCAAATTTTTAGATCTTTCTCTATCGTCCGGAGAAGAGGTGGAAAGTTTGCGTCGAAAATTAGTGATATACTTGGGGTCAGCCAAATACCTAGATATTTCAAGGCTGTCTCTTCCCATTTGAAAGGACAATTTTCTCGTGTTCTGCTCAGTATTTTGGGGGATAGGTTGATGTTCATTGCTTCTGATTTGGTTAGATTTATCTTGAGATTAGAGAGAAAGCCGTTTGAGCGAAGTCTTTTAGGAGGTTGGGTAAGGTTATGTGCGGGTCCGTGATAAAGAAAAGTAGATCGTCTGCGTATGCCCCCGTTTTATACATTTTGTTGTGGATTGGAATACCTTTTATTGAGCTGTCGTTATTAATCGTCCTAATAAAGGGTTCTAATGTCAGTATGAAGAGTAGGGGTGATAGTGAGCACCCTTGTCTTGTGCCATTTAGAATGCCAATTTTGTTTGAGAGAGTGCCATTGACCCTGATTTTGGCTGAGGGATTCTGATAAAGTGCCCCAATCCAGGCCAACATGTGAGATTTTAGTCCCACATGTTTGCAGGTTGCCATCATAAAGTCCCAGGCGACAGGGCCGTCTTTAATTTTGATTGGGCCCTGGGCAAACATTTTCTTGGGGCCCCCTTCCATTCTGAGACATACAAAAAATAGCAGGTAGACTCAAAATCAGTTTACTGCAGCAGATCGCGCAGCGATTGCAATTGTTTGCCAGAGGTTACAGCCTATCATTACTGCTCAATGGCTGGTTTCTAGAGGTTACAACACATAATTTCTGCTTGCCGATTGGTTGCTAGAGGTTAATGTACATTAACATTAATGTACAGATGAGAGGGGGCGGGGCCGGGAGCTCCACTGACGCTCTGACCCTGCCCACGTGCAGCCTATGTACTGGGAATAGAGCGCCTGTAGTGAGAGCCAGTGATCGAAGTAGGAGTGTCATTGGAGCTCCCGGCCCCGCCCCCGGACCTCTGTATTCACCAGCCAGTATAGAGGGGGCGGGGCCGGAAGCTCCACTGACACTCCCACTCCGATCACTGGCTCTCACTACAGAAGCTCTTTTCCAAGTACACAGGCTGCACGTGGGCGGGGTCAGAGCGTCAGTGGAGCTCCCGGCCCCGCCCCCTCTCAGCTGGCTAGCGAGGAATACATCCTCCCGTGTCCTCTGCGCTCTGCAAAGCTGTGATCGGGGCCCCAATTCACGGCTAGCGCGGGCCCCCCAACAAAGATTGGGCCCAGGGCAAGTGCCCCGTTTGCCCTGCGCTAAAGACGGCCCTGCCAGGCGACTCTATCAAAGGCCTTCTCCGCATCTGTGGACAGAAGGCCCTCGACATTCTGAGATCGGGTGGTGTGTGTAAGGAGGAGAGCCTTAATGATGTTGTCTCTGGCTTCTCTACCTGGCATAAAGCCGACTTGTTCAGGGCCATTGACACTCTCTAGATGTGGTCTGCGTCTTATTTGCTAAGATTTTGGCCATCAGTTTCAAGTCTATGTTTAAAAGAGAAATAGGCCTGTGTGGTCCTTTTTAGGTTTAGGTAATTACGTAATATGTGAAGCGAGAAAATCTGGTGGTATTTGTCAGGGGGTATCCATTGAATTAAAGGTCTTTCTGAGTGGGTCCGTCAATATGTCTAAAAGGTTTTATAATAGATTGATGTATAGCCGTCTGGGCCTGGGCTTTTTCCTACTTTTAAAGAGGTGATCGCCTGTTGTATTTCAGCTGATATTATCTGGTCTTCTAAAGTGGCTATATTCTCTTCTGATAATTTTGGGAGTTCACTTTTGTCTAGGTAGTCTTGTATCACCTTATTCCTGTCTTTCTGCATATCATGGGGTCGACATTGCGGAGGCAGATTATACAGTTTGGAGTAATAACTATGAAAATGTGAAGCTATTGCCTCTGTTTCAGTGTCGAGGTTCCCATCAGTTCGTTTGATTCCTAAGATGTTTCTGGAGGTGTTGGGTTCATGAAGGGCTCTCGCAAGAAGTCTGCCTGATTTGTCTCCTGCCTCGTAGTATATCTTCTTTTTAAAGAAGAGGAGGTGTTTAGTTTTATTGTCTAAAAATCTGTTGTAGAGCTTTCCTCGCCTCTAGAAGTGCTGTAGCTGCGTGTTCAGTCAGGGTTTGTTTGTGCTGTGTCTTAATTGAGAAATTGTGGTGATTAGACGTTTGGTCGCGGCTTCTTTTTGTCTCTTACGTTGGGCGCCTAATTTTATCAGTACTCCCTGCAGAGTGCACTTGTGTGCTTCCCACACCATCATGGGATCTGTTTCAGGCGTGTCGTTCAAGGTAAAAAATTCCTTGAGTGATTGTGTGATTTTTGGTGGGAGGTTGCAGTCCGTCAGTAGTGACGCGTTGAGTTTTCACGTGAGAGTATTAGGAGTGGGAGCAATTGGGGTTATCATTAGAGATATGGGAGCGTGGTCTGATATTGTTTGTATGCCTATTTTAGCGTTGGTTACTCTAGATAAGTCTCTTTGCGTAATGAACAGGTAATCGATACGCGAAAAGCGATTGTGGGGTATAGAGTGGAATGTGTAATCCCTGCCCTCTGGCTGTAGGAATCTCCAGGAGTCAAACAGCTGTAAAGATTGGAGTATGGTTTTAATCCTCCTCAAAATTTTGTAGGTAATGCATGTTTTCCCTGAGGATGTATCTGCTAATGGGTTGAGGGGTATGTTAAAATCCCCTCCCAGAATAAGGCAACCTTTAGTGAATCCTTGGAGGGCTCTCACCTAAAAGGCTGTGTGTGACATATTGGGGAAATATGCATTGGTTAGTGTGATAGGTACACCCCATTTTTACCTCTGATGAAAATGTATCTGCTCTCTGGATCCGGTAGGCGATCTGTCATTTGAAAGGGAGCTTCTTTGCTCACCAAGATTGTCACCCTTTTTGATTTGGCATGGTTGTTAGTGGCATGGTGTGCATCAATAAAAAATGAGTTTGTTAGTTTTGGGATCTGGTTGGTCCTAAAGTGGGTTTCCTGTAAAATGGCAAAATGCAGCCTACCTTTTTTGAGCTCCCTCAAAAGAGTAGGCTGGTGAACATTGGGAAAAATGTAAGTTCCTCTTATGACCTAAGATGCTGGGCTTCCACAATAGGAGTTTAACGTCTGATCTTTGGTAGAAAAGCCTTTTAACCAGGGTGAAGATCAAGCCGAGGACTGCGGCCCGAGCCTCCACGGACTGGGTCGTTTCTTAGAAACTGCTGGGCAAGGTCCCAGGGGTCCTGCTCAGATATCATAGGGGTTCCCCAGTGTTTCAAGTCTGTGCCGCTGGGGTCAGTTATCAGATCAGATATTGCTAAAATTATTTCACGTGATGGTTCAGGTATGAAGCTTTCCTGTATAGGAGGAGCATCTTGCAAGCAGAGACCTGGATCAGGCCGTGAAAAACTGAGTTATATGTCCAGCTGCTCCAGATGTGTCATATCGGACATAGTGTATTGTTAAGTCTAGTCATTACAGAGTCTATCCCACAAATAAAGTTTTGTGCTGGATTTTTATTCTGTGGTCGGGAAATTAACAGTCATTACCACATTTGTAGAACATGACAGGCATAAGTACTATTATAAGATTAGCAGTGTGGACTGTTAGGTGACAGGAGGTTTTACCTTAAAGTTCCTGATAAAACTATGTTGGGTCCACTTTGGAGATTAGTGGTTTATTTGCAGCAAGAAGTTGCGATGTCACTATGTCAAACGCGGGTATCGTCCTATTCAGGTGCAATTTAAGGGTGTATGTTCCGAGTGCCCCAGAGGTTGTCAGGATCTCAGGTTACCAGGCAGATGCCCCTAGCTCATCTTCTTCTGAGGCCCTGGAGGGAGCCACTTTAGAGTTTGGGGTCCCGCCATGTGAGCTGGTGCCTCTGCTTTGTTTCGGTCTCTGACAAATTTGATTGCAGTGTCCTCCTGCCTTTTCAGCGGGCTATTGAACACCCTCTGTAGGGCTGGTACTATCTGGGCTGAGTCCACTGATTCGGGGATACCTCTCACCCTGATATTATTCCTCCTTCCCCTGTTGTCAAGGTCTTCAAGGTGCCTATTGACTTCAATCAGGTGTGAGGAATGGGAGTTTGCTATATTTTCGAGTCTGAGCAGTCTCCTGTCCCTGTGTTTGCCTGTAGTCTCAACTGCAGCCAGCTTCTCTGTGAGAACAGGTTCGATTTGAGGTCAGTTATTACTGTAGAAAATGTAGATTTAATGTCAGCTGCAAAGACTGACATGTCAGCATAAGTCAGGGGGAGATTGGTCTGTTTGTAATCCCTACCTCCTTCCTCTGACGCTGATTGTGAGTCCTCGCTGTATGCATCCTCCTCTCCCTGTGACCTCGCCATCTTGGATCCCGTCATGCTGCCTCGTGCAGTCGTCTGCCTGTTGAACATGTCAGGTATGTTCCGGGCCGGGTAATCCAATGTATTGCACCGGGATCGAGTCTGTGGCATTTGGGCAACTTGCTTGCTCATTTCCAGGTCGATCTGTGCTGTGTATGGTGCCTCAGGTCGGATCTCTCCACGGAGCTCTTTTAGTGTGCAGCCATCTCCGGTGCGCGCAAGCCACGCCCCCCTTTTCTAGTTTTATATGTTTTAGTTACTATTATAATGTGAATTTTTGCGCTTGAAGTTAATTTTCCACCACCCTTGCTCAGTCCAAGGTCTTTATGGACCTTGCTTTGTGCACTGGTGCGCAGTCATGTTAGAACAGGAAGGGGCCATCCCCAAACTGTTCCCACAATGTTGGGAGCATGAAATTGTCCAAAATGTCTTGGTATGCTGATGTCTTAAGAGTTCCCTTCACTGGAACTAAGGGGCCAAGCCCAACCCCTGAAAAACAACCCCACACCATAATCCCCCCTCCACCAAATGATTTGGACCAGTGCACAAAGCATGGTCCATAAAGACATGGATGAGCGAGTTTGGGGTTGAAGAACTTGACTGGCCTTTACATTAAAGTGGAGACTGCGAGCCAGGCCTTCTCATCCAACATCAGTGCCTGGCCTCACACATGCTCTTTTGGAAGAATGGTCAAACATTTCCATAGACACATTCCTAAACTTTGTGGACAGTCTTTCCAGAACAGTTGAAGCTGTTATAGCTGCAAAGGGTGGGTCAACTCAATATTGAACCCTACGGACTAAGACTGGGATGCCATTAAAGTTCATGTGTGTGTAAACGCAGGCATCCCAATACTTCTGGTAATACAGTGTGTGTGTGTGTATGTGTATATATATGTATATGTATGTATGTATGTATGTGTGTGTGTATATATATATATATATATATATATATATATATATATACGCATGTGTGTTTGAGCTTTGAGGTGTATACCCTAATGCAATAGGCTGCGCACGCCTATGCTCCCCTTCTCCCCTTATAGGTAATTCAATGCACATCTGAATAAAATACTGGCCTCCAAGCTCCCCTTATAGCCAGTCCAACACACTCCTAAAAAAATACCAGCCTCCAGCCTCCCCTTATAGCTAATTCAACACACATCTGAATATAATACTGGCCTCTGACCTCCCTTTTAGCAGATCCAACACACATCTGAATAAAATACTGGCCTCCGACCTCCCCTTTAAAGCCAGTCCAACACACACCTAAAAAATTACCAGCCTCCAACCTCCCCTTTAGGTGATCCAACACACATCTGAATAAAATACTGGCCTCCTACCTCCCCTTATTGCCAGTCCAACACACGCCTAAAAAAATACCAGCCTCCAACCTCCCCTTATAGCTAATTCAACACACATCTGAATAAAATACTGGCCTCCGACCTCCCCTTATTGCCAGTCCAACACACGCCTAAAAAAATACCAGCCTCCAACTTCCCCTTATAACTAATTCAACACACATCTGAATAAAGTACTGGCCTCCGACCTCCCCTTATAGCCAGTCCAACACACGCCTAAAAAATTACCAGCCACCCGCCATCCGAATGTAGCAGCGATATGGTTGGGAGACTTTAATGTCACTTTAAACCCGTCTTTAGACAAATTACAACCGGCTTCAAATGTCCATAATGTTCCCACTGAAACTAGATTCTCTAAACTTGTCTCCACCTTCCATTTAATAGATACTTGGCGTCACAGGTTCCCACAAGTTAGGTCATACTCATGCTTCTCGTCCTCTCATGGGTCCATGTCCCGTATAGATTTTATACTTATCTCACGCAGATTGGCCCCAAGGCTATCGGAGGTAATGTTTTGCCCTAGAGTACTATCGGACCATAGCCCTTATTGGATTACGTTAAGTATTCCAGTAGCAAAACCACCACGTACTTGGCGTTTAAACCCATTCTGGCTCTCTCTTCTACCAGAAGATAACGAGCTTGTGGATAAATGGAAAACATATTTTGTAGAAAATGATGAGTCAGCATCTCCAACTGCAGTATGGGATTCTTTTAAGCTATTCGCTAGACATACATTGATAACCGCTATTAATAAAATTAAGATGGACTCTTCCGGTGCCCTCGGTAAGGTGCTGGAGGACTTGTCCTCTGCTGAAAAAACATACACCAACACCCCGACATCAGTAAATGCAGATCAACTTAAATTACAAACTAGAGTGGTTAACCAGTTACAATACCAAAAAGCCAGACAAAAGATGTTCTTCTCCAAACAGAAAATGTTTGAACATGGGGAAAAGGCGGGCAAATTGTTGGCATATTTAGTGCATAGCGAGGATAGACCCCCGGTGGTTATTAAACTACATGGCCCAGGAGGACAAGAGATTACAGACCCTCCCACAGTAACATCAATGTTTAGGGATTTCTTTGCTGACTTATATACAACTACAGCCCCCAATGAGACACATTCCATGTCTCTCTTTCTTAAAAAGGTGACTTTCCCACAGCTAACAAAAGAACTACTAGAAGCACCACTTACTGTAGACGAAATATTAACTGCTATAGCTAGCTTTGCTAGATCCAAATCTCCCGGCTCAGATGGACTCCCAATTGAATTCTATTCCCAATTTAGTGAAGTATTAGCTCCTAAATTATTGCAGCTATATAATCATCTATTTGAAATTGGAACTTTGCCCCCATCTATGACAGAGGCCACCATAGTCCTCATCCCTAAACCTGGAAAAGACTTGGGATTACCAGAATCCTATCGTCCAATATCACTTCTACAAGTTGATATTAAAATATTAGCCAAAGCACTATCTATCAGGCTCAATAAGGTAATATTATCATTGATCCACGCAGATCAAGCTGGGTTTATGCCCGGACGTAACACCTCGTTCAACTTACGGAAACTCTACATTAATCTACAAGCTACACATGAAGAAGTTGGTACACGGGTTGTAGTGACCTTAGATACAGCGAAAGCCTTTCACTCGGTAGAGCGGAGGTACTTATGGAGATGCTTGGAGGGTTATGGATTTGGCCCAAAATTCATCAAATGGGTCCAACTATTATACCAGGCACCTAGGGCCAAAGTGGTAGCTAATGGATGGGCATCTCAATTAATTATTTCACCTCAGTAGAGGCACAAGACAGGGCTGCCCCCTATCCCCATTGTTATATGCCCTGGCGGCAGAACCCCTGGCAATATCCATTCGAGCAAATCCAGAGATTAAGGGACTAGAAATGGGCACTCTGACAAAAAAAAAAAATTACCAGCCTCCAACCTCCCCTTTAGGTGATCCAACACACATCTGAATAAAATACTGGCCTCCGTCCTCCCCTTACAGCCAGTCCAGCACACGCCTAAAAAAAAATACCAGCACTGGAGGTTGACGACTGTGCCTTCCCTGGGGGACTGGGCAATCTGTGGACCGAATTAGAGACCTGGAATGAATGGTGGCACAGGAAGTGGATAGGGATGAGCAATTCTCTAAGACTTGGACCTTGTGGTCTATGTTCCGCTATTCCGAAGGGTTCATCCCGTGTGCCAAAAGAGACTCTGTTCCCATCTCTGAATAGCCTTGATGGAGTGCCTTATACTCATATCTTTGCTATACAGCTATCTTTTTTTTTTTCCTTTCCTCAAAACCTCTCAACATGTGTATGTGCTCTTCGAGCAACCACCCCTCAACAATTTGTCTCGACATTAAGAAATGATGTGATCCCTACAGCATATCTTTTGTCGCACATCTTTGATCGACAACCTATAATACATCTTGATATGTTACTACCTAAGTGTACTCCGCCCATACAGTAGATGGCGATGTACGCTAATTTCAATTGAGCTATATGTTAAGATATGGTCATACCTGAAGGTCAACATTCAGAATTAATCATTTGTGAATGGCATTACTTATATCTAGTAGATGCGATAGATATGCAATGTTATCATTAACCACTTCGCATCCAGGCCAATTCTGACACCTCGCTCCTACATGTAAAAATCATCATTTTTTTGCTAGAAAATTACAGAGAACCCCCAAACATTATATATGTTTTTTTTAGCAAAGACCATAGAGAATACAATGGCAGTCATTGCAATTTTTTAACTGGCACGGTATTTGCGCAGCAATTTTTCAAACGTATTTTTTTCGAAAAAAAACAGTTTCATTCTTTAAAAACAAAACAGTAAAGTTAGCCCAATTTTTTTGCATAATGTGAAAGATTGAAGTTATGCCGAGTAAATAGAAACCTAACATGTCACGCATCAAAATTGCACACGCTCGTGGAATGGTGCAAAAACTTCGGTACTTAAAAATCCCCATATGGGACGCTTTCAAAATTTTTACTGGTTACATGTTTTGAGTTACAGAGGAGGTCTAGGGCTAGAATTATAGCTCTCGCTCTAACGTTCGTGGCGACACCTCACATGTGTGGTTTGAACACCGTTTTCATATGTGGGCGGGACTTACGAATGTTCCAGCCCAGGTAGGATTTGCCCACTTCCTGACCAGAGCACTTTTTGAGATTCGGCACTGCGTCGCTTTAACTTACAATTGTGCGGTCGTGCGACGTTGTACCCAAACAAAATTGACGTCCTTTTTTTCCCACAAATAGAGCTTTCTTTTGGTGGTATTTGATCGCCTCTGTGGTTTTTATTTGATGCGCTAACAAAAAAAAGCGACAATTTTGAAAAAAGCTTTTTGCTATAATAAATATCCCCCAAAAATATATAAAAAAACATTTTTTTTCCTCAGTTTAGGCTGATGCGTATTCTTCTACATATTTTTGGTAAAAAAAAAAAAAAAAATCGCAATAAGCGTATATTGATTGATTGGTTTGCGCAAAATTTATAGCGTCTACAAAATAGGGAATGGGGGGCGTGGCCAAGATGGAGCTTAGAGCGGACGTATCTCTGAGAGCTCCGCTGAGATCCGGGACTGTTTTCCTCTCACAGGCAGCTACAAGAGACGGGACACCGGCAGAAATCCCCTTACATGTACCGCCGCTCAGCCCGGTCAGCAAAAGGAAGGGGTAAGAAATTGAAATTCCCCCGGGGGCGTGTCCAAGATGGCGACGGTGTAGGACGCTTAATCAGGGAGCTCTGAAGCCATCGCGGGGAATTTATCCTGTTAACCCATCCTGACACTCCTTTTAACCGCCTGAACTCTCTCCCCACCTCTCCCTGCGGATGCGGACACGGAGCCGGCGACGTTTCGATCACCACAGGCCAGGCAATATCCAGAGTAACTCAGGCAGCGCGGCCCTCCACGTGGGGAAGGTGAGCAACATGGCGACGCAGACAGAGGGGCCGGAGCCCGCTCTCACAGACCAGAGTAATTTTACGGCTCTGATGCAAGCTATAACAGGCTGTCAATCCTCCTTGTCCACACTCACTGCCAAGATAGACACAGTGCAATTGGAAATTGGACTTATCAGACAGGACTTTGAGAAAGTGAGGCACCGTGTGACAGAGGTGGAACGCAGAGTGGGCGACACGGAGGACGTGGTCAGAGACCATTCAGCCACCCTACATACTTTGCAGGTGAGGGTGAGGCATCTGGAAGCCCGGGCCGAAGATTCCGAGAATCGGAACCGACTTAATAATCTGCGGATTATAGGACTCCCGGAAGGGACGGAGGGCTCGGATGCATCAGCCTATACTGAACGGCTACTTCGCTCACTGTTCCCACAAGCAGCCTTCTCTCAGTTTTTCGCAGTCGAGAGGGCCCATAGGATGCCGCCGACCCGAGGTCCCCCTGGATCCCCACCTCGCACATTTATATTCAGGCTGCTGAACTTTAGAGATCGGGACCTGATACTGCGCGAAGCTCGCAAGATGGCGGAGGTCCGACATGAGGCGGCCCGCCTCATGTTTTTCCCGGATTTCTCGGTGGACACTCAAAAGCAGCGCAAGTCATTCGATGCGGTGAAGCAGGCTCTCCGAACCAAGGGACTGCGATACAGTATGCTGTTCCCCGCCAGACTTCGCGTCCAAGATGGTGAAAGTGTCAGGTTCTTCACTTCTCCTAACGAGGCCCTGCAATGGTTAAACACCCTGGCTCACCGCTAAGAGGAGAAGAAGAGGAAAAGGAAATAAATGATAAAAACTGCCTGTCTGGATATCAGGTAATCGTTTATTGCAGCGACCTCGGCTTGGGAAGGCCTGCCGGATGAGATAAAGTTCTCCTGATATAATTTTAGCTTACACCAAGCAGTTGAAGCACACAAGTTTTGGAGTTTTTGAGCAGAGCAGGGGGGTGATTGCTAGATTGCTTCCACTTACTTACCATGTTGCCTGCTAGACACTCGGATTGATGGATACCGTTTCTATTGGAGATAAGCACCAATGATTTTTCTGCTATTTTTTTTTCCTTCTTTTTCTTGTTTTTCTGAGGATCCTTTTACATGCACAGCTGTGAATCTAGAGATACCTGATGAATGGCAGGTCCAGTGTGTCATACTCTTCTCCTTAAGGTAACTGATACACTGACAGAGAGGTATGACCCTTGTCCTGCCTAGGGCATTTGGAAGGAAAACACTGATGAATAGACTGCCCTGATTCTAGATACCTACTAGGAACACTGCTGATCCTGCCCGGCACCTGAGTCAAGGAATGCAACGAAGTTGCTCGGCTCAATCAACTTAACCTCCCTCTTTAAATTTTTATCTTCTGGCCTATGTTTTATTTTTGGTCTAGGAGAAAATTTTCCCGAAAACAGTTTTTTCCCTTTTTTTTTTTTTCTTTGGGGGGTGGGGGTGGGGGAATGTTGGAAACGTAATTGTTTCAAGGTTGTGCCCCTGGCTTCGGCCAGGAGAATCCTGTGTGAACTCCCGCTTGATGGCGGCATCTCCTTCAGGTTGAGACTGCTATACCTTTTGAGTGGTGGAATTCTACCACGGGTCCTCTAAGTTCATGACCCCGATTGGTCAATGATCATAACCAGTTATGGGGAACAAGCACACTGTGGTTTGGGGGGTGTGCGGGGTGGGGGGAGGGGATTAAAGTTGAAAGGGTATTGTTATGATAGTTATACACAGGAATGTATGTTGTACAGATACACTGGCTCAAGAAGATGGATATTAACCAAAATACTTATCTCAGTTGTGGTATGGGGGAGGGGCTGGATCTGTTTCCCTTGGGGTCTGGGTGCACTTCTCCTCCAGTCTGTTTCAAATTATCTTGAAATCCCATGGCCCCTATAACATTAATCTCTTGGAACGTTCGAGGGATGAACTCTCGCATCAAGAGATCCCTAGTTTTTAACTTTCTTAAATTGCACCGTCCGGACATTTGTATCTTGCAAGAGACCCACCTCACTGGGGGCCGAGTCCTTGGTCTTAAAAAACCATGGGTGGGACATTATTATAATGCCACCTTCTCCACATATGCTAGGGGGGTAAGTGTCTTAGTGCACAAGAACCTATCTTTTACACTGTTGGACCTGCACCTGGACCCTGAGGGCAGATATGTAATACTACATGCAGTTGTTGCAAATGTGCCCATGGTGATTGTGGGATTGTACATACCCCCTCCGGCATCGCTACTGCTACTCCACAAAATTATGAAGTGTATAGCGGGTTACTCTACGGATAAGGTGCTGTTAGCGGGGGATTTTAATATGCCTCCATGTCCACATCTGGACAAGTTATTGCAGGACGTAGCCACAGAGTCCTCGCTATCTAGGTGGGCTACCACTTTTGGTCTTACGGACGTCTGGCGGTGGAAAAATCCCTCAACAAGGTCATTTACCTGTCAGTCTGCATCCTATAGGGCCATGTCCCGCATTGACCTGATGCTCGTTACGAGTTCTATATTGGCGATGGTGCAGGAGATCTCACACTTGCCTAGGGGTATATCTGACCACTCTCCGGTCCTGCTCCGGTTGAAAATGACCCCTGCCCCCACTGACTGTCTGTGGCCTTTATCCCGGTTCTGGGTATCGGATGAACGTGTAGCCGCCGAAGCGGAGGTGGCAGTGCGGGAGTTCTGGACTGATAACCCGCCTGCTACAACACCTGCAACCAGCTGGGAGATGTTCAAATACTATGCTAAAGAACATTACCAAAAGGCAATAGGTCTTACCAGACGTCAGACTGGAGCAGCTCTGCTGCAGGCTGAACAGAGGGCTACGGACTTAGAAGCTCAGTATGCGGTTAGTAGGGATGAGGCCCTTAGAAAAGACCTGCGGTGTGCTATGCGGGAGGTTGTGCTACTCCAAACAACGGCCACTAAAAAATTACTATTACATCAAGCGCAGCGTATATTTGAGCAGGGGGAGCGGACTGGACGTCTATTAGCGTGGCTATCTAGGGAGCAAGTGGTCTCAACTAATGTGGCTAATATTAAAGATGCCTCAGGGCGGCTATTGACAGACCCCCGGGACATTAATACCTGCTTTGCGTCGTACTACAGGGACTTATATATGTCAAGGGCGGGATACTCTGCCACTGATCTTCAAACATATGTTGGGGCCATTGAATTACCCTCTTTATCGGAAACAGCTCGCAAGCGTCTTGACGCTCCAATAACACTCAAAGAGCTCCAAAATGCTATAGGATCCCTTCAAGCGGGAAAGACCCCAGGGGATGATGGATTCCCCGTCAAATTTTATAAGGCCCATGCTGAGACCCTTGCTGTCAGGCTGCTGGAGGTCCTTTCCGCCTCCTTTGAATCTGCTTCTCTGCCCCCTGCCATGTCAAGAGCTATAATTGTGGTCATCCCCAAACCTGGCAAGGATCCCGAACTATGCTCCTCGTGCAGACCTATCTCGCTCCTCAACGTGGATGCGAAGATCCTTGCAAAGGTCCTGGCTACCAGGCTCAATGCAGTTATCTTGTCGCTAGTTCATGGAGACCAAACAGGCTTATGCCGGGCAAGAGTACAGACATTAATCTGCGGAGACTATTTACTGTACTAATGAGACCGGCTGCTGAAGGGGGGGCCAGCGTGGTGGCCTCCCTGGACGCAGAAAAAGCCTTTGACTCAGTGGAGTGGGAATACCTATGGCTAGTATTACAGAAGTTTGGGATAGGACCTAACTTTGTACAGTGGTTACGACTACTTTATTCAGGCCCCACGGCTAGAATCCGTACAAATGGCATCCTATCATCCTCTATTCCCCTCCACCGAGGCACCAGGCAGGGCTGCCCGCTCTCACCGGCTCTCTTTGCTCTGGCGATCGAACCGCTGGCAATACTTCTTAGAGCGTCTACGGAGATGGGGGGTATTTCGTTCCCTCCCCTGACAGAAAAAGTATCACTTTATGCAGACGATATGCTGCTATACCTCTGTGACGCCCAGCAATCACTAAAAGCAGCTCTGACTGTCATTGACAGATTTGGAATGTTCTCTGGGGTCAGGGTGAACTGGGAGAAATCTCTCCTGTTCCCCCTAATGGATGCTCTGCCGCCGGCTGGCCCACCCTCTCCTCTCAAAAGAGTGTCGAAATTCAAATATTTAGGCATTCACATACAGACCGACCCGAAACAGTATCTAGTATACAACGTGTACCCCATTCTTCAACAGTTTATCCAGCGGTGTTTGGTCTGGAAAACATTGCCACTGACCCCGGTTGGGAGGGTAAACCTTATCAAAATGTCCTTCCTCCCTAAGTTTTTATATGCTTTTCGTCATACTCCAATTCCCATCCCTAACTCGTTTTTTGTTAAGTTAGATCAAGCTATTACCTCCTTCATATGGGCGGGGACAACACCCAGAGTTGCTAAACAAACATTACAGCTATCGCTTTCAGAGGGTGGCCTCTCCCTCCCAAATTTTAAAAAATATTATTGGGCGGCGGTGCTGGTCTCGGTAAGGTGGTGGTTTACCCAGGACAATACCAACCCGGCGGTCAATCTAGAGGCAGCGATCCTTGGCTCATATTCTGAGCTCAGTAATCTGGTCTATAGAGGACCGAGGTACAGTCCCCAGGTCACATCACACATGAAAACGACAGTTAAGGTTTGGCAGCAGGTGTCACACTACTTTAATGACAGGCGGGCTGTATCTCCATATACCCCGTTGTGGGGCAACCCCACAATGCCGCACTTCCAATCTGTCCCGGATCCTCAGGTCTGGGCCAGACACGGAGTCCGGACATTACGGGATATTTTTAAGGAGGGGCAACTTCTCTCATTTGCAGAGCTGAAGGATAAATTCCGCCTCCCCCCATGGATGTTCTTCCGGTTTTTGCAACTTAGACATGCAGCCCGGGCGCAATTCCCGGAGGGGGTGGAACTAACGATTCACTCAGTTGAATCCCTACTGATAGCTAAAGACATAGATCGTACGTTGTCCTCCATATATATTAGGCTTACCTGCAAGGCTACCTCTAAAGTACTTCCGCTATTTAACAAATGGCATTCGGATATCCCGACTCTAACTGATGAGGATTGGTCGGAGGGACTGCAGCAGTGCATACCATTTATGATCTCGGCCAGAGATAGGTTTATCCAGTTAAAGTTTTTGCACAGGGTGTATTACACCCCGCATAGACTTTCCTCTATATACCCGGGATTGGATGATACTTGCCCTAAATGCAGACAGTCGGTGGGGACCTTTTTTCATGTGGTCTGGTCATGCCCTGTATTGCAGAATTACTGGACCACAGTGGTGGCGGAGGTTAATGGAGTGGCGGGACTGCACCTGGAGGTAGACCCGCTTGTCTTTCTCCTGGGCATTACTGACAACTTGACCACAACAAAATACACAAAGCTGTTTGTGTTTTACGCAGCTTATTATGCCAGGAGAGAGATATTACTGCGCTGGAAGTTGGGGGATCCTCCCACGGTGGGGGCTTGGAGGGCTCAGGTCAATGCGGCATTACCGCTGTATAAACTTACCTATATGGGTAGAAATTGTCCTCAGAAGTTCGATAGGATCTGGGCGGCCTGGGTTGAGGCGAGACACCTCACCATATAGATGTCTCCGGGTGCCCCTCCCCAGGGGGCCTTTCGGAGAGGGGCAGATGTGGTGGTTCTGGCCTCGGCTCGGGGGACCTGGTGATTTGGAACTAATAAATTTATTGAAGTGTAGGGGTGACTTGAGCTCGTACAATCTTTCAGCCACTCGCCCTTCATAGCACCCTTCCCTTCTCCCTCTTTTTTATTTTTGGTGGGGGGTCCTTGGGGAGGATGGGTGGCTTCTAGATGAAAAGGGGTGAATAGCCTAAATTACTACAGTCTGCCAAGGTGTTTGAAAATAACTGGAGAATAAGAATGTTATGTAGGTAGCGGATTGGGGGGAAGTTGCATGGTTGACTTATGTTCCTATAACGCATGCTTATTAGACCTCAACATTTGCCACTGTGATTCTGGTTCTACAGATATTTCTCTATGAGATACTTAAGTTTGATTTCTCAAGTGTACTGTACTTTTTATTTCAATAAACATTACCTGTGTTAAGAAATTGAAATTCCCCCCTGTGACGGAGGATACAGATGTGGCCTGTGAAGGCCGCGTGGGGACCGAGAGGCGCACTCTCACCAATATGGCAACTCAAACGGTGCAGCCAGAGTAATCCTCCTCCGCACAGCCAGGCTTGGCTGATGTGCTGGCTGCCATAGGCAATTGTCAGACTTCTCTCACTACCCTAACCACCAAGGTGGACGTGGTGCAGATAGATGTGGGGCTAATAAGGCTTGATATGGACAAAATCCGTACCAGACTGTCTGCTGCTGAACAGCGCCTGGGGCACGTGGAAGACACTGTGGAGAGTCATGGAGCTGATCTCCGTGCCCTCCATACTAAAATCAGAGCCCTGGAATATAAATCCAAAGACGCGGAAACCGCAATAGGAGGAACAATCTCCGTATTGTTGGACTGGCGGAGGGGCTGAGGGTCAGCGTCCGACAGAATTTATTGAGGAGCTGCTCCGGACCCTTCTCCCTGCGGCCCAGTTCTCGCCATTTTATGCCGTGGAACGGACGCATCGGATTCCTCCCAAGCCAGGCCCCCCTAGAGCACCACCGCGTACTTTTATTTTGAAATTTCTTAATTTTCGGGACAGGGATGACGTGCTCAGGGCTGCCAGAGTAAAGGGAGAACTGAAACACCAAAACAGCAAGCTACTTATCTTCCCTGACTATTCTGTAGAAACTCAAAAGCTTAGACGTTCTTTTGACCAGGTGAAGGCAGCCATGCGTCTCAAGGGCAGTCGATACAGCATACTTTTTCCTGCACGCCTCCGGGTTCAGGATGGGGTGACTACTAGGTTCTTTACATCCCCCAGGGATGCTACTGCATGGCTGGAATCACTACCTTCCAATCGTTGAGTATTGCGGGTTGGGTCTGTTACCTTACTGTCCTGTGTTCTGTAGGATGAACACCTCCCATTAATAGGGCGGCACAGTGGTGCAGTGGGTAGCACTTTCGCCTAGCAGTAAGAAGGGTCATTGGTTCGAATCCCAACCACGACACTACCTGCCTGGAGTTTGCATGTTCTCCCTGTGCCTGCGTGGGTTTCCTCCGGGTGCTCTGGTTTCCTCCCACACTCTAAAGACATGCTGGTAGGTTAATTGGATCCTGTCTAAATTGTCCCTAATATGTATGAATGTGAGTTAGGGACCTTAGATTGTAAGCTCCTTGAGGGTAGGGACTGATGTGAATGTACAATATATGTAAAGCGCTGCGTAAATTGATGGCGCTATATAAGTACCTGAAATAAATAATAAATAAATAAATAATAAGTGGGTTACTGTTGCACCTGTTGTGCCTTTTGCAATGACTGCCTGCCAGAATCTTAAGTAATGTGCCCCTGGTTATGCCAGGTGAATTGTACCTCTAAGCCTGCCACTTTATATGTGTGGTATACATTGTTATCCCGCGCTCAGTGCACTTGAGGCATTGGGACGGAGAGAGTGGAAGAACAGTGCTAGCTGCTGCAGCACTGGAAATGCATGTTCTCCTTCTAAAGACTGAATCTTCCCTGGACTGCCTGACTCCTAAAGACTGAATCTTCCCTGGACTACCTGACTCCTAAAGACTGAATCTTCCCTGGACTACCTGACTCCTAAAGACTGAATCTTCCCTGGACTGCCTGACTCCTAAAGACTGAATCTTCCCTGGACTACCTGACTCCTAAAGGCTGAATCTTCCCTGGACTACCTGACTCCTAAAGGCTGAATCTTCCCTGGACTACCTGACTCCTAAAAGCTGAATCTTCCCTGGACTACCTGACTCCTAAAGGCTGAATCTTCCCTGGACTACCTGACTCCTAAAGACTGAATCTTCCCTGGACTACCTGACTCCTAAAGACTGAATCTTCCCTGGACTACCTGACTCCTAAAGGCTGAATCTTCCCTGGACTACCTGACTCCTAAAGGCTGAATCTTCCCTGGACTACCTGACTCCTAAAGACTGGGCATTGGCGGACTCTAGTGCTCATGTAATGTACTGCAAGCTCAAACCTCCTGCTTCCCCTGTTTGCACGTTGTGCACTTTTACTTACATGCTTGCCTTTTCTGGACACACTGTTTTGCGAGCCTTGATCATTCTGCAGATGCTTTGAAAAGTTAAGTGCCTCTAATAAACAGGAGGGAACACAACCTGATAAGACATGGAACAGTCCGATAACTTTTATTGTTGGACCTTCAACTCCTACTTCCTATTGGCGGCGGAGCCTCTCATCACCTTACGTGGACGTTTTTCTCCACTGAGTGTCTGCACCCACTGGTCCACGCTCCCTGACCGTGGGGGGTTTTGATGTTTGGGGAACAAAGCATTCCTGTGTTGGGGTGGGGTGGGGGGTTTGGAGGGGTTGTTTTTGTCAGGTGCTTTTTTTTTGTTTCAGGTGCTTTAAATTGTCTACATTTTTGGAAGGTTTTAATGACATAATGATTTGCATAATGATGTGTGTGTTGCTGGGCTCGGATGCTGACCTCTTAGGATGGCTCATAACTGCATTTCCTCCTTACTCCACATTCAATGGCTGAGTTTAGGGTGATTTCATGGAACGTGCGGGGTCTCAATACTGCTGTGAAGCGTTCCCTAGTGTTCCGTTTCCTGCATAAACACAACCCGCAGATCTGTATCCTCCAGGAGACGCATATGCAGCACAGCAAGACGGTTTGCCTTAGGAAAGCTTGGGTTGGCCTAAATGATCATTCCACTTTTTCCTCGTATGCCCGTGGGGTCAGCGTCCAGGTTCACAAGACACTACCATTTAGGCTTATAGAGGTTAGAACTGACAAGGAGGGGAGATTTGTTATTGTACATGCCAATATATACGATAAAAATGTGGTACTGGTTGGTATTTATATTCCCCCGCCAGCTACTGGTAGAATCCTTCATGAGATTATGCAAATTGTGGTGCAATTTGACACCGCTTTAGTTTATCTCCTGGGTGATTTCAATAGGGTTCCCTCGGTGGAACTTGATTGGTTACATTGTTCGGCTCGGGACACTCTGGATCTCAGGCAGTGGGAGGACACGTTCGCCCTCACTGACGTTTGGAGGCACATTTACCCGAAGTTAAAGGTTTTCGCTTGCCATTCCGCTACACACAAAACTCTGTCGAGAATTGACCTAGTCTATGCCTCTGGCCCCGCACTACAGTATGTTCAAGATTTATCTGTGCTCCCCAGGGGAATGTCTGATCACGCACCATTGTGCCTGACATTGACAAAATAGGGAATAGTTTTATGGCATTTTTATTCTTTTTTATCAGTAATGGCGGCGATCTGGGATTTTTATCGTGACTGCGACATTAAGGCGGACACATCGGACACTTTTGACAATATTTTGGGACCATTATCATTTACACAGCGATCAGTGCTATAAAAATTCACTGATTTACTGTGTAAATGACACTGGCAGTGAAGGAGTTAACCACTGGGGGGGCGATGAAGGGGTTAAGTGTGTGTAGGGAGTGATTCTAACTGTGGGGGGGAGGGGCTTTAACACACATGACAGCGATCACTGCTCCCGATGACCGAGAGCAGTGATCTCTGTCATGTCGCTAGGCAGAACGGGGAAATGCCTTGTTTACAAAAGCATCTCCCCATTCTACGGCTCCGTGACACGATCGCGGGCACCTGGCGGACATCGAGTCCGCGGGTCCCATGGTCACGCCCGCAGTACAGCTTCTTAAAGGGGAGGTACCTGTATGCCCTTTTGCCCACCTGTGCCATTCAGCCGACGTATATCGTCGTGCAGCGGTAGGGAAGCGGTTAATATTGGATGATATGTAACCTCATGTATATGTTATGATATCCTTTCTAATAAAATGAGATTGAACTATAAATGGTATGACACTAGATGAAACATAATCAGCCTATGTTTACAGAAGGTGGGCATGCAGGATTAAACATTTCACTTTTTAATGCTTCATCAGAATCCATGCCAGCAATATGGAACAGCAAAACTGCTTATATTAGAATTAAAGAAATATCAGGCAAATGTATATAACAAAAATCCATCAAACAGACAAGATCTCAACACCTAGATACCCATTAGTTGAATTAGATTCGATTCACTAGCTGAATCTCTCCATACAAGGTGATTTTTACCTCCATCCATCAGTCCTATGAAGTTCACGGTCCCTTTAACTTAACGACAGAAGGCGGAGTCGGGGGCGGGGCTAGGAGGCTGAGCAGCTCCGCTATGGAGGCGTGTCATCTGTCGTTAAGATGATGGTGTTTCTAGCAACCAATAACTGCAAAGATGATGGGCGGGGTAGAAGTGAGGAAATCATGGTAGGCCGCTGCTGATAGGACTCCCCCATTTTTACGACACGCCCACCGAGTTGACACGAGCTTAGAGTTAATAGGAAGGCCAGCCTTTTCTAGCCAACAAGATGGCGGCGCCCACGCGGGGACAAAACCCCAAACATCCATGGTGTGGGGCTACGCATGCTCTAGGGATTGAAGCGTTAGAAAGCGACTAGGAAGTGACTGTTTCAACCCGGAAGCAGCTTTCATTTTTCACACAGCCACAGAATATAGAAGTCTCATATGTACCTGTGGAAGTTGTGGTCGCTAGAGGGGGCTGGCGTCTATGTTCAGAGCTGCACTGGAGAAGAATAGTAAGATCTGAGATCAGCAAGCTGCAAGTGAAGTCAGATTGAGATCTGCTCATCAGAACCCCCATACCCCTCCCCCTGTCCGCAGAGATGATTGTAAGTACTAAGTGTGCATGGTGGGTACTTTGTGGCCCCTGGGTGCTCAGTGTACACCAGATCACCCAGCCTGATCCTTTGTTACAGGGGATGGGAGATCCAGGGATATGGAGCACCAATCAGAATCTCTTATAGACTAAATCTACAGCTGTCATTACGTTACCAGACACTTCCTGTTGTGGAGTGTCAATGCTCTGACACTGGTTCTACCATGTTGTCATACAGGCTTCCAATAGGGTCAGTATAGTCCCCCCAGCACAGGGGCCCCATTCCAGCCCCCCTCCCACTACAGGGGCCCCAGTACACCCCCCCCCTCCTCCCACTACAGGGGCCCCAGTACACTCCCCCCCCTCCTCCCACTACAGGGGCCCCAGTACACTCCCCCCCCCTCCTCCCACTACAGGGGCCCCAGTACACTCCCCCCCCCTCCTCCCACTACAGGGGCCCCAGTACACTCCCCCCCCCCCTCCTCCCACTACAGGGGCCCCAGTACACTCCCACTACAGGGGCCCCAGTACACTCCCCCCCTCCTCCCACTACAGGGGCCCCAGTACACTCCCCCCCCCTCCTCCCACTACAGGGGCCCCAGTACACCCCCCCCTCCTCCCACTACAGGGGCCCCAGTACACCCCCCCCTCCTCCCACTACAGGGGCCCCAGTACACTCCCCCCCTCCTCCCACTACAGGGGCCCCAGTACACTCCCCCCCCCCCCTCCTCCCACTACAGGGGCCCCAGTACACTCCTCCCACTACAGGGGCCCCAGTACACTCCCCCCCTCCTCCCACTACAGGGACCCCAGTACACTCCCCCCCTCCTCCCACTACAGGGGCCCCAGTACACTCCTCCCACTACAGGGGCCCCAGTACACTCCCCCCCTCCTCCCACTACAGGGGCCCCAGTACACTCCCCCCCTCCTCCCACTACAGGGGCCCCAGTACACTCCCCCCCCCCCAGTGCAGGGGCCCCAGTACAGTTCCCCCCACCTCCCAGTGCAGGGGTCCTAGTACAGTCCCCCTCCCAGTGCAGGGGTCCTAGTCTAGTCCCCCCCCCCCCCCCCAGTAAAGGATGCCCCAGTACAATCCCCCCCTCCCAGTCTTAGCCCCCCCCCCCCAGTACGGCACCCTCGCGGCCTGTGTGAGCCCTTAATAACCTGACGCTGATTGGTTGCCAAGCAACAGGAAATTGCCCTGTTAGTTAGCATCACTAGTGTGATAAATGTGATGTCATGGCGTACACAAACACGGGTAGAGATGGCCGGGGCTGTTCAGCCTACACCCTCAGACTATTTCCCTCCTGACTTTTTCCCTTTCTTTCCCCCAGACGCCGCTCTCTTTGGCACTGCTCCTGCAGATGCCTTTGCTGCAGATGCCTTTGCTGCAGATGCCTTTGCTGCAGGCGCCTTTGCTGCAGGCGCCTTTGCTGCAGGCGCCTTTGCTGCTGGTTCCTTTGCTGCAGGCGCTTTTGCTGCAGGCTGCTTTGCTGCAGGCGCTTTTGCTGCAGGCTGCTTTGCTGCAGGTGCTTTTGCTGCAGGCAGCTTTGCTGCAGGCTCTTTTGCTGCAGGCTCTTTTGCTGCAGGCTCTTTTGCTGCAGGCGCCTTTGCTGCAGGCGCCTTTGCTGCAGGCGCCTTTGCTGCAGGCTCCTTTGCTGCAGGCTCCTTTGCTGCAGGCTCCTTTGTTGCAGGCTCCTTTGTTGCAGGCTCCTTTGTTGCAGGCTCCTTTGCTGCAGGCTCCTTTGCTGCAGGCGCCTTTGCTGCAGGCGCCTTTGCTGCAGGCGCCTTTGCTGCAGGCGCCTTTGCTGCAGGCGCCTTTGCTGCAGCCTCCTTTGCTGCAGCCTCCTTTGCTGCAGCCTCCTTTGCTGCAGGCTCCTTTGCTGCAGGTGCTTTTGCTCCAGGTTCTGCTGCTCCAGGCTGTGTTGCCCAAGGCTGTGTTGCTCCAGGCTGTGTTGCTCCAGGCTGTGTTGCTCCAGGCTGTGTTGCTCCAGGCTGTGTTGCTCCAGGCTGTGTTGCTCCAGGCTGTGTTGCTCCAGGCTCTGTTGCCCAAGGCTCTGTTGCCCAAGGCTCTGTTGCTCCTGGCTCTGTTGCCCAAGGCTGTGTTGCTCCTGGCTCTGTTGCCCAAGGCTGTGTTGCTCCTGGCTCTTCTCCCCCAGTCTCCTCATCGCCCAGCTTTTTTCTTTTTCTACAACGGCGGAACAGGAAGCATAAAACGATGGCTAGCGGCACACTTGCCCCAATTCCAACTCCAAGGATTATGTGGAACTGCTTTTTGGCGGTTAACAATTTCAGCTTTTCTTTGAGAAGTGCCGCTGTTCCCTGTTTCTGCCATTCTTCCTTCAGGGTAGGAATTTTGCTCCGCTGTAGGGGATAGAGTTCAGGGTCGATTACCCGAACGGCAAAGTAGATGACCTTCACCAGCTTGCCATTGGAGTCCTCTATCGTGCACCTATATGTGCCAGACTGACTCTCCTGGATATTGTAAAGCGGAATGGTGCGCTGATTGCTGATGATTTCATCTTCATCTTCAAAGCTGTCATCATCTATGGTGATTCCAGGAATATATTTCCAGTTGTAGGACATTGTTTGTTCTGCATGTTCAGGCAGAACTTCCGGCTGGCAGTCCAGTGTAGTGCTGGCACCGATGTTCAAGTAGTAATTTCTCGGTGCGCACTCCCGGATGCCGTGGCATACTACCTGTTTGTCTTCACATTCGGGTGCAACGTCCGGTCCGGAGGAAACCTCCGGCCCCACATAGCAATGGGTTTCTATTTTCATCCCTAAGCCGCAGTTTACATCACATTCCGTGGAATTGACAAGAATTTTCAACCTTTTGTAGGGTAACTGGTCGATTTCCTTTAACATCTGTACTAATCGGTGGCTGAAGGCTTTGACATTATCAGGAAAAAGCAGGAAAATCACTGCTAAAATCAGAAAAATTTTCATTCTCAGAGCTGTCAGTAAACAGGTGTGTACTCTGCACTGTCGGCTAGTCAAATGACACTGAGCTGTAGTTGCAGCTGCAACTTCAACTGACAGGTTGCCATGGAGACCGCCTGCTATGACATCATCAGGTAATAACTGCCAGTCTGCAAAGCAGGGAGACCTACAGAGTGACAGATCCACAGTGTAAACAACATTAAGATCTACTATATACAGACAGATATATTAATATCTAATATATAAAATACAGAGAAATCTAATGTATACAGAGGTATCTAATGTATACAGAGGTATCTAATGTATACAGAGGTATCTAATGTATACAGAGGTATCTAATGTATACAGAGATATCTAATGTATACAGAGCAATTGAATATATACAGAGACATCTAATGTACAGAGACATCTAATGTATACATATAAATCTAATATACACAGGGAGATCTACTGTATACATGGAAATATTAATACAGTATACAGATAAATCTAATATATACACAGATAAATCTAATATATACATAGATTTATCTGTGTATATATTAGATTTCAATGTATATATTAGATTTATCTGTGTATATATTAGATTTCAATGTATATATTAATTTCAATGTATATATTAGATTTATCTGTGTATATATTAGATTTCAATGTACCGTATTTATCGGCGTATAACACGCACATTAATTTTAAGAGGGAAGTTTCAGGAAAAAAAACTTACATTTTAAATAAGGAACTTTGAAGCAAAAAAAGGGTAAGTGCCCATCTGCAGCCTCACAAGTGCCATCAATGCAGTCTCATCAGTCCACATCAATGCAGCAGCCTTTACCATTGCCATCAATGCAGCAGCCTTTACCATTGCCATCAACGCAGCAGCCTTTACCATTGCCATCAACGCAGCAGCCTTTACCATTGCCATCAACGCAGCAGCCTTTACCATTGCCATCAACGCAGCAGCCTTTACCATTGCCATCAACGCAGCAGCCTTTACCATTGCCATCAACGCAGCAGCCTTTACCATTGCCATCAACGCAGCAGCCTTTACCATTGCCATCAACGCAGCAGCCTTTACCATTGCCATCAATGCAGCAGCCTTTACCATTGCCATCAATGCAGCAGCCTTTACCATTGCCATCAGTGCAGCCTGATTGATGCCCATCTGCAGCCTAGAGGGGACAGGGAGGGACGAGCGTCAACAGATTACATACAGTGAGAATCTCCTATGATAGACAGAACAGTGGTCCAATGGCGGCCCAGGAGTCAGGACTTCCTATTACAGAGGCCGCCAAGTAAACAGGAGATTCTCACTGTATGTAATGTGATGGCGCTCATCCTGCTCCCCTCCCTGTCCCCTCCCAGGCAGCTAAAATTGAAGTATTGGCGTATAACACGCACATGGTATTTGCACCCGGTTTTCATGGTGAAAAAGTGAGTGTTATACGCCAATAAATACAGTATATATTATTAGATTTATCTGTGTATATATTAGATTTCTAATATATACATTGAAATCTAACATATACATGGAACTCTAATATACACAGAGAACTCAAATGTATACAGAGACATCTAATATACACAGATAAATTAATATATACACAGAGATATATAATATATTTAATATATACACATTGAACCCTAATATTTACATAGAAATCTAATATACACAGAGAACTCAAATTTATACAGAGACATCTAATATATACATTGAAATCTAATATTTACGTAGAAATCAAATCTATACAGAGAGATCTAATATACAGTGAAATCTAATGTATACATAAAAATCTACTGTTTACAAAGAGGTCTAATATACGGTACACAGAGAAATCTACCGTATACAGAGAATACATTGGATATTTATAATGTTGGTTTCTTTTTTGACACGTATATGGAATGTTTCATAGCCATCTAACATATTTTGTTTTTGGTGGAGCAACTGAAAATTATGATTCATACAATGAAAATGTTTTATTTTTTATTTTTTTATGTGATCACATATAGTATACGAGGCATGTCCCAACCATTGTAATGTTTCCAGTTTTAGGATGGAGTAACCGAGAATCCTTATAATTTTGGGCGGAGCAACTGAAAATGATGACCGATTCCTTGGCAACTAAACATATTTATTCTTTTTTTTTTTTTTTTTTTTTTTTTTTTTTTTGTGACTCCTATATAGGAAGCCTCACAACCATTTCAACACTTTTAGTTTTGGGAGGAGCCACTGAAAATTCTTATTGATACCTTGGATAGTAATATTATTTCTAGAGGTCGACCGATATATCAACCGGCGATATATCGGCCGATATTTGGCGTTTTTTACTGCATCGGCTGATTGTGCTGATAAAAAAGGCCGATTGTAACTTCAGCCGTGATTTGCAAATTACTTCTGTAATAGAAGTCAATGCAAGTTGCTTATCTGTGGAGAGGATTCTCTCCTCCCTGGGCAGCCAAGTCTGATAAGAAGATACATTGTATCTCTTCAGGTTCTTTTTATCAATAGACTGAACTCTGTGTGTAGTAGTTCTCAGTTTAACCATTTAAAGACTAATTCTTTTCTGACACTTGTTGCTTACAGGTAAAAATCCTGTATTTTCTGCTAGAAAATCACTTAGAATCCCCAAACATTATATATGTTTTTTTTAGCAGAGACCCTAGGGAATACAATGGTGGTTGTTGCAATATTTTATGTCACACGGTATTTGCGCAGCGGTCTTTCAAACGCAATTTAAAAAAAAAAATACAGTAATGAATTAAAAAAAAAAAACTAAGCAGTAAAGTTAGCCCGTTTTTTTTTCGTCCAAAAGTTTTGATTACCTGTTTTTGTGTATTTAATATTTAAGATAGTGTGTGTTTTTTTTTTTTTTTTTTTTTTTTTTTTTCTAAATTATACATACAAGTGAACTGATTGGAGGTTTGTTTTGTTTAATGTTTAAATGTAAAAAAATGTCTGTATTACTTAAGGCTGCTTTCACACTGGAGCAGGCATGCGTTGATGGTAAAACGTTGCAGTTTTAGTGGCGCTTTACCGTCATTTTAGAGGCGCTATTCGGCTGCTAGCGGGGCGTTTATAACCCAGCTAGCGGCCGAGGAAGGGGTTAAATGCACCCCTGAAGCGCCGCTGCCAAAACGCTTTGCAGGCGCTTTGGCAGCGGTGCGCATTCATATCAATGGGCAGGAGTGGTGGAGCAGCGGTATACACCACTCCAAAGATGCCGTTTGCAGGACTTTTTTTTTACATCCTGTCAGTGCATCGCCTCAGTGTGACAGCACTCAGGATATCACACTGAGACTGCAGGGGAGCCGTTTTACAGGCACTTTACAGGCGCTCTTTTTAGCCCAAAAGCGCCTGAAAAACGCCCCAGTGTGAAAGGGGTCTAACTGTTAGATTTTATGAAATGAAGGGAAAAAAAAAAAAATCGGCCAAATATATCGGCCCAAAAAAATCGGCATCACATATCGGCCATCGGCCACTGCGATTTCTAAATATCGGCATCGGCCAGAGAAAAACCCATATCGGTCGACCTCTAATTATTTCTTTGAATGTTATGCATATATGGGTTGTGTCACAACCATTTTTTTATTTTTTCCGTTTTGGGAGGAGTGTCTTGAGAATTTTTACAATTTTGGGTGGAGCCGCTGGAAACGATTGATATGTTGGATATTCATGTTTTTGTCCCCTAATGTGTATTGTGTGTGTGTGTGTGTGTGTGTGGTGTGTTTTTTTTTTTTTTGCGACACATATATGGGACGTGTCACACATCCATTTTAAGGTGCTTAGACATATTTCTGCTCAGCCAGTTTCCCACCTCTGTCATGTATCTGTAGAGTTGGACATATAATCACATCCATGTATCTGGGCGGATCTTTCAGGAGAAACTGGGCTTTCATTTGCTGGTAAATGGTAATAGATATTTCCTAATTTTTTATTATCAAAGGGAAATGAGCAAAAAAAAATAGTAAAAAAAAATAATTTTAAATTAAAATGTAGTCCTACTGCCGAAGAGCAACCCAAAATAAATCCTGACAATCGCAGTGCTACCACCTATGTCAATGCCACTTGTTGTTTGTACCTGTAGTAGAGCCCAGAAACAATTTTTATATATATATATATATATATATATATATATATATATATATATATATATATATATATATATTACTGCTCTGTAATTGCTGAGGTCTCTGATCTCCTCTCCACAGGTGAAGGTATGGACAGGGATGTCGGTGGGTCCTCAGTAGCAGCCACAAAAAGTTTTTTTTCCTTCTCACATCTCCATATGGAGGGGTCAGAAATGGAAGTTTGGCCATTTGACTCCACCCCCAAACTGCCACTAGTGCAGGGAGACAGAAGCTTAGCTGTACACGTCCCCCTAAGGCAGGGGTCTTCAAACTATGGCCCTCCAGTTGTTCAGAAACTAAAATCATGGGATGATCACGTGTAGTTCAGCGACAGCTGGAGGGCCATAGTTTGAAGATCCCTGCCCTAAGGTCTGCTCCCTCACACGTCTATGTGTAGTAGGAGTTTTCCATAGGACCAGGATCCCCCAAAACCAGTCCCGTTCAGCATCCAGGCTTTGGTTCACTCTGATTTCGGAGCTCAGGTGCGCCCCCACCATCCCAGTGGTCAGCAGGTGTCTTAGCAGTCAGAGAATTGAACACCGATTCATTTTCCATTGTGTTAACTACCTTTTTCTGATCAATATTTTTCAGATTCCAGAGCTGGATAAGGACACGGTTCATATGAAAGATCCGCAGAGGGTTGAAGAACTGATCATGGCATTGCAAACTGGAGGGGATAACAAATTACAGGTCAGTTTGAGTCATTTACACTTTAAGACCCGGTTCACACTGGTGAGGAAAAGTAGCGATTCCTGTACGTTTCCTTCACTGCGTAGCAATCGAACTGTGTTAATGCGATCTGCTGCGGGTGTCAATTAAAAGTTAACAGCACCCCAAAAGCCGCTCACAAAATGCAGTGCGTTTGCCTGAATCGGATCGCATGGGTATGCACATGGTTCAAAATCAGAATCGCACAGGAATGCGGTGCGTTTCCTGCATGAATTACATGCACTGTGACAGTGTAAACCGACAGTCAAGAAGAAATTGTATTCATGTTTTTTGTTCTCCTTACATGTACTTTGTCCCATCTCCTTAGGTGCTGTATAAGGCTAGCTGTGAGGTTGGCCAGGGTACCCCTTCTGCTGCTATGGCCGTCTGATAACGCCGCTAGCAAGGAGACGGCTACATTGAAAGATGGTGCATTTCTAAGTCCCCAAGACAAGCTCTTCATAAGGAATGCAGGAGGACGGGGGGCTTGTCAGATAAAATGTTCCAGACCAATTCTGGGAGACTAAGAGAAGTTCCATTTGTCAAAGTAAGCATCTCCTTGCTAGCTGCGTTATTGGACAGTGGTGGGGGGGGTGGGGGGTGCACTCTGTCCAACCTGACAGCTTGGCTGGCCATACATTATACAATTTTCTTATTCAAGTTTCCTTTAGATTTACCTTTAAATATATAGTGCAAAAGCCTACCTGGTTGCATACATATGATATGGTTTTGGTAAATCTAAAGGAAAATTGTACAAAAAATTGTATAATGTATGGCTAGCCTTAGAGCGCTCCTAGGAAGCTGGGGCAAATTACTACATGTACATTTTTTTTTCTCTCTCTTAACTACTTCCCGCCCGCCCACCGTTGTTCTGGGGCGACGTCATATGATGGTGCCCAGTTTAGCCGCCTGGGACGCGGTGCGACCCGGATCTCCGCAAACAGCTGCCATGCCATTTACCCATGTGATCGTCTGTGTCCAATCGCAGCCTATCGCATGTAAATAAGGAAGTGCCGTTTATCGGTTCTCCTCGCAACACACTGACAGAGTGTGAGGAAAGCTATAAAAAAGCAGGATCTCCTCACAGAAAAAAATGTGTAATCGGGGCACTGATCATCGGTGCCCTGATTACAATGCAGCCTCAACAGTGCCCATCAGTGAGGCCAATCTGTGCTCATCAGTCCCGCCCATGAGTGCTGCATATTAATGGCGCCTTATCAATGCCCATCAGTGTAGGAGAAAAATTACTTATTTAAAAAATTTGCTTCCAGAAACTAAGAAACTTTTATATTTTCTTTTTTTTCCAAATTGGTGGTGATTAAATACCACCAAAAGAAAGCTCTATTCGTGGGAAGAAAATGATAAAAAATGTATTTGGGTACAGTGTTGCATGACCACGCAATTCTCATTCAAAGTGTGACAGCGCTGAAAGCTCAAAATTGGCCTGCGCTGGAAGGGGATGAAAGTATTGACGTGGTTTTAAGGTGAACTAAAACTTTAACTTGGGGTGCAGAGTTTGACAAACGACACCACTTATCAAGCTCATCCATTGAGTCCAATGGGGCATTAAAGGGTTAAATCTATTTAGATGGTAAGCACCCAGGAGCAGGGTCTTCCTGCACTGAATTGTTGCTGTATTGATTCCCTTTATATTGTAAAGCACTGCACAAACTGTTGGCACTATATAAATCCTGTATTATAATAATAAATCGGGCAGTGAGGAGGCAATACAACACCTCACCCACCACCTGTGAAAGTGATGCCAATGCAGATCGCTCTTCAGAGGAAACCCCACTCCATCACAAGTGTGGAAGAGCCCTTACAGTGCAATGAATGGTGCCGTATAGCAATAAGCAGGCTCTATTAAGAGGTGGGAAGTTATTAATTTATTTTATAGGTTTCAATTTTTGGTAGAACAATGTATTAGCAGAGTATGTGTGTTTACTGTAAACCTTTATAAAATGTGGTGCTGTAATAAACGGTAATAATGAATCTCAATTGGTTGGCTTCCAGGTGATTTCTGATTTTGATATGACACTCAGCCGCTTCAGGTTTAAGGGGGAAAGATGCCCCACCTGCTATAGTAAGTATATTGCTGTCGCCCCCCCCCTACTGGTCTCCTGTAACATTCTCCGGGTAATAACGCTGCTGGCCATCTCCTCCCCATCTCTCCTACACAGATATCATTGACAACAGCAACATAATTAGCGAGGACTGCAGGAAGAAGGTGAGTCATGGGATGGTCTTTAATGCCGAATATGGTTTAGTGAATCGGTCTGGTCGATCGACAAAACATATAAGGGAGCTGTTTAACCTAATGAATGATTAGTATTTCTATCTATCCAGTCCTGAGATTTACAAAACATACCAGAATGCACAGCCAGGCAGCTCAAACGTTCAGTACCTGTAGAAGGGGGTACAGTGGTGTCCACTCTCCAAACCCAGCTTGCTGATTGGACAGTGATAGAGCAGCAGCACACTGGTGTTGTGAAATCTCCGCTTGCTCTGCCCTCGTTTCCCATCAACATGTTCTTTGTCAGTATATTTGCATGCAGCTGAGTGTTGCTGTGCAAAGGAATGGAAGAAGAACCTGTTCTGTCAAATTTAGATACTGTATATACTCGAGTATAAGCCGAGTTTTTCTGCACATTTTTTTTGTGCTGAAAGTGCCCCCCACGGCTTATACTCGAGTCAAGCACTTTTCTGGTGCAACATTTTCCGAACCGACTTTGGGGCCCCGTATCTCGGGGCCACTTGATGCTAGGAAAAATGCAAACCCAGTGGAACTAGCACTACAACATATCCAAAGCTGGGGTTCCTAGCATTAAGTGGCCCCGAGATATGGGGCCCCAAAGTCGGTTCAGAAAATGTCATTCTCTGCTGCAGAAAAGTGCTTGACATTTTCCAAACAGACTTTGGGGCCCCGTATCTCGGGGCCACTTGGTGCTAGTTCCACTGGTTTTGCACAGCAAATTTGGGGTTCCTAGCACCAAGTGGCCCCGAGATACGGGGCCCCAAAGTCGGTCAACTGTGTCCACCTGCAGCAATGTCATTTCGGGACCCTTTGGGTTCAGAGACCCCAAATTTTGGTTGCAGCTAGGGGGCATCTAGGAACCCTTAACTACCCAGTTTGAAGTTCAGGGGACCTGTGGCTGCAAATGGGCACAGTGAGGCATGCAAATGGGCATTGTTGACACTCTTTTTCCACTTACAGTAGCTGTGCATTTCTCACCCTAGGCTTATATTCGAGTCTATACGTTTTCCCAGTTTTTTGTGGTAAAATTAGGTGCCACGGTTTATATTTGGGTCGACTTATACTCGAGTATATACGGTACTTACACTGATGGATTGTATATAAAAAATATATTTCATTGCTTATTAACCCCTTGGTGGGCCCCTAAGTGATCTCAAAAATATAAGGTGTGACTTATGCCTCGTACGCACGATCGGACTTTCCAACAACAAAACCGTGGAAATTTGTTCGAAGGGTGTTGGCTCAGACTTGTCTTGCATACACACGGTCACACAAATGTTGGCCAACAGTTACGAACGTAGTGACGTACTAGACGTACTACGTGGTTTTTAAGCTCTTTAGCGCCACCCTTTGGGCACCTTCTGCTAATTTTGTGTTAGTAGAAGTGTGGTGAGTGTTGATTCGCGCTTTTCTTTTCGTGCTTTTCAGTTGGTTTCTGAATGGCCGTTCATCAACCAGCCATGTTGCGGAATAGGAGGAGATAACATGTCTCCTCCAATTCCGCAACATGGCTGGTTGACGAACGGCCGTTCAGAAACCAACTGAAAAGCACGAAAAGAACCATTGGCCTTGGAGTTATTGCTTTGACATTATTTTTTTGGTTGAATAATGATTTTGATTTGGTATATTTTCTATATTTTTGGATACATAGAAAGAATGCACTTTTTGGTTAAGTTCTATTGGCAGATGGCATGTCTAAATTTTTTTTTTTTTTTTAATGCATAAATAAAAAAACAAAAAAACAAAAACATAATAATATTATTCTTTATCGCTAGAAAAAAAAAGCCTTTGAAAATTCGTTTGCAATAACTCCATCAGTATCACCAGCAAAGCAGCTTCATTATTATCCCATTAAAGAATAAGAGAATGTGTGCTGCATTTGGAGATTTCATAATTTGCCACGTCACAATTCTCCATTATAAACGCTAGTTTACAAGACCGTCCGCTTCTACTTCCGAGCATGCGTGTTTGTACTTTGGACTTTTGTTCGATGGACTTGTGTACACACGATCGGAAAGTCCGACAACACACATTTGTTGGCGGAAAATTTGAGAACATGCTAGCCAACATTTGTTGGCAGAAAGTCCGACAACAAATGTCCGATGGACCATACACATCATCGGACTTACCGCCAACAAGCTCACATCCAACATTTCCCGTCCGAAAGTCCAATTGTGTGTACAGGGCATTAGACCCGTGTATGTGCCAACATCCCTATATATGATGGTACAAGTATGAAAGGCCAAAGGTCTATGGGACTTTTTAGGCACATTACTGCAATTTTTCATTATTACAAAGCTAAAAACATCCATAAATGGGTTGATACATTTGTTATATTGCATATTGTTCTCCTCTCGTAGATCCAGCTCCAAAATTGGATTTTAAAGTGGCTCTAAAGACTGAAGGGTTTTTTTTTTTTACCTTCATACATGAAGGTTAAAAACACTCTGTGCAGAACCCCCCCCCCCTCCCCAACCCCTCTAAAATTTACCTGAGCCCCATCCTGATCCAGCAATGTGCATGAGAGCCTCGGCTCTCCAGGGACTCTCCCTCCTCGTTGGCTGACACAGCAGCCAGTGAGCCAATGAGGAGAGAGAGGGGTTGGGGCCATGCCATGGCTCTGTGTGTGTGAATGGACATGCAGAGCAGTGGCTTGGGTGCCCCCAGAGCAAGCTGTTTGCGCTGGGGGCCCTTGGCAGGAGGGAGGAGCCAGGAGCACTGGAAGGGGACCCCAGAGGAGGAGGATCAGGGCTGCTCTGTGGAAAACCACTACACAGAGCAGGCAAATATAGCATTTTTTTTTTGTTTGTTTTTTTTAACTTGCTTTTTAATATTACTTTAAATATTGGTTCTATGTGATCGTGTAGTCATGTTCTAAGCCCAATGCGTTTCGAACTGTTTATCATGGACAAAGCAATGCTGATAAATATTTAGCCCTGTCGTGTACTATATTCGCCATGTACAGGTAAAAACATTTCAACCTGTGGACCCGGAAAATGCCTGGAGAAGTACATGGAGGAAGAAATGCATGTAAGGACTCAGGGATAGTTCCCGTACATATACAGACACCGCAGTATACTGATGGCGGATACTCCCCAGAATCCTGACCAGCTGCACCACTCTTGCTGAGAGCGAATGAAGTGTTTACCTGTACATGGCTGATAAGCATTGAGTTCTCATGATATAAATCAGCATTGCTTACCTCTGATTAAGATCTGTTCGAAACACGATGAGATTAGACCTTTTTGTATGGACATGTCAATGGATATGACCACATAGGACTGATATTTAAAGGATAAGTTCACCTTTACAGAAAAAAATGTACATATATTTGCAGAAAAAAAAAGTGCATTTATTATTTTTTTTCTGCAAGAGCCTGGAAAGCATTGCACCTGCAATCACTGGATCATGGCTGCAATGTGGTCTCCTGCATGCATGTCCTCCAGCCTGTACCTCCTGTATAGGATTTCTGTTTGAAAATCAGAGGAGAGCCCCCGCCTGCTATTACAAGTAGGGGGGGATGGGGCAGGAGCTGGAACATGTTCCAATCCGAATACTGTCCAATATTAGCGTTGTATCTATGAGAAAAGAGCAATATTACATATGCATCAGTCGGTGCTTTAAGTGCCATCTTGCTGCTGGGAGGTGGAGTTTTCGGTCATGTGACCACTATGATTGATTTCACAGCACTCCCATGATGGTGATCCTGTCCCACCAGCTCCTGATTGTAAACTGGGATGAGCTCAGGCCTGTCTGGATTCTAGTCCGATCCCACTTGAGTGAGCCCGCCATGAAGCAGTCACTGTATTGGGCCAATCAACTGCGGCCAGTGCATTCCCTGTCCCAATGTCCCACATATACAAGTCATGCATATGTGTGGGGAACGTCTCTGCTGCTTATGATTGTACAGTACAAGTGACCACTTCCTGGTGGGCACTCTCAGGTGGGTTATAGACTAGGATCCAGACAGGCCGAAGCTCATCCCTAATCTAAATATGGTAACCAGGAGCTGTCAGTGATAGCTCGGTCATTATGCTGGGAGTGTGCAGTGAACAAGCTCTCAACTACAACAGCTGCGCTCCATGGACACATATACAGGTGCATCTCATAAAATTAGAATATCAGCACAAAGTAAATTTATTTCAGTAATTCAATTGAAAAAGTGAAACTCATATTTTTATAGATGTATTTCACACAGAGTGATATTTCAAGCATTTCTTTTAACCACCTCCGGACCGCCGCACGCTGATATACGTCCTTATTTTCACGGGGGATTTCGTTGTTATGGCAGCAGCTAGCTTCCATAACCCCGGTATCCTCTTGCTCGGCTGTTGGTCCGCTTGAAGATAAAAGTGTTCTCTGCGGCAGATTCGCCGCAAGATCACTTTTATCGGTGGCGGGAGAGGGCCCCCCCTCCTGCCGCGCTTCGGTGACCTCCGCTACTTACCGGAGCCTTCGGCGGAGGCGATCGGATGTTCCTCCTCCCTTGGCATGGAGACGAGTGAGGGGAAGATGGCCCCCACCCGTCTCCATGACATTGCAGGATGGAAGCGACGTCAAACTCTCACTTCCGCCCATAGCTCTTAAAGGGACATTATTTTTTTTTTTTTTTATTATTATTATTGCATTTTAGTTTAAATTTTTGACCCCAGAACTCAAATTTAAGAGGTCCTGTCATGCTTTTTTTCTATTACAAGGAATGTTTACATCCCTTGTAATAGGAATAAGAGTGACATGTTTTTTTTTTTTTTTTTTAAAACAGTGTAAAAATAAAAGGTAAAATAAATTAAACTCGCCCTGTCCCGCCAAGTTCGCATGCAAAAGCAAACGCATACGTGAGTAGTGCCCGCATACCAAAACGGTGTTCAAACCACACAAGTGAGGTATCGCCGCAATTTTTAATTAAAAAAAGTGTATTTTTTCCAAAAAAAACTGCGCTTGTAAGACCGCTGCGCAAATACGGTGTGACAGAAAGTATTGCAACGACCGCCATTTTATTCTCTAGGGTGTTTTTAACTTGTAAACAACACATCTAAAAAAGAGGCTCGGTCCTTAAGTGGTTAATTTTGATGATTATTATAATCCCACCACCCAGAAGGGGAAGCTCCGCTTGTTTGGCGCCCCCTCCCGAAAGGTGCCAAACGTGGCAGTGGAGGGGGGAGCGGATACCTGTCAAAACCAGGTACCCACTCTTACTTCCGCGTAAGATCACCACAATCGTGCGACGATCTACACAATTTCCAACCCCTTCTCCTTATCCCTTACCCCCCTTTTCCTCTGGAAGACACGTAGGTCCCAGAAGAGAACGGGACCATCCAGAAAGCACAGCGCGACTTGCGCATGCGCAGTAGGAAACAGACTGTGAAGCCGGGTGCAGGCCTTCCCCTTAGTAAGGCATGCACCTGGAGCCGATGGAAAGATCGGCTTGGGGTGCCGATATCGCGGGATTCCAGGACCGGTATATCTTATATCCTTATATTAAAAGTCAGCAGCTACAATATTTGTGGCTGCTGACATTTAATCATTTCTTTTTTTCCCCAGGCTGGAACTCCGCTTTAATAATGCACAAATAGGCCCCTATTGTTCATTTGAATGCTTTTCCACTTTGGTATGGCATCCTTTAATAGGCAGTTCTAAAAATCGAACACATTACTTGTTGTGTACACTTTTTTCATAACCTTGTATTGTCTTTTTTTTTTCAGTTAAAGGATCTTTGTAACTTCTACTACCCTCTTGAAATTGACCCTCATCGGACCATTGAGGAGAAGTACCCGCTAATGGTGGAATGGTGAGAATATGTAGAGAGCAGTCAAAGCGAAGCTCCAGGCAAATCTAAAACTGGCCATACATTTATCTACTTCCGTTAAACCAGTGGGTTGAACTAATTAAAAAATTGACCCAATTCCCCTACACTTGATGTGAATGGGGGAATCCTCCTCCCATTGAGCTGGGGAGACTTCCCCACCATCAGAACACACTTATTGGTGTTGCCAGATATAGCCGGCGGCACTAATCGTTTGGGGAAAAAAAAAAGACGGGCTGGTTATACCGAAGTCGATCAATAGACCGGCCGGCCAATTCATGGATCAGAATTTGTCTGATCCCTGCTGAACCAGCCAAATTTCGATCTTTGTATGGCGCCTTTAACCACTCGTCGCCCGCCATATAGCAATACGACGTCGGCAAAGTCATTGCGATATCCTGACCGGACCTCATATGACGTTGCCAGGATATCAAGCCCCCGGGGGGCGCGCATCTCGGCGATTGTTGTTGCGGTGTGTCACTCTGACACACCGCAACGCCAATCTAGGTAAAGAGTCGCTAATAGAGACTCTTTACCATGTGATCAGCCGTCTCCAATCACTGATCACGATGTAAACAGGAAGAGCCGTTGATCGGATTTTACTCACTCGCATCTGTCAGACGCTAGTAGAGGAGAACCGATCAGCTGCTCTTCTGACGGGGGGGGGGGGGGGTCTGTGCTGACTGATTGATATCAGCGCAGCCCTCCAGAGGATGCCCACACTGGACCACCAGGGACGCCACCAGGGATGCCCAACACTAGTCACCACCAGGTATGTGAATCAGTGCCCACAATGGATGGCAATCAGTGCCCACAATGGGCATCACTGATTGGCAGGCATTATTGTTTGGCACTGATTGGCATCCATCAGTATCATCCATTAATGTACATCAGTGCCCATCCGTGACGCCTATCAGTGCCCATCTGTACCGCCTTTCAGTGCCACCTATGTATACCCACCAGTGCCACATATTAGTGCCCATCATCAGTACCACCTCTTTGTTGCCACCTCATTGGTGCCCATCAGTGAAGGAGAAAACTTCCTTATTTACAAAGTTTTTTAACAGAAACAAACAAAAAAAGTTTTTTTTCAAAATTTTCTGCCTTTTTTTTTTTTGTTTATCAAGAAATGAACAAATTTGTGGGCATGACCGCGCAATTGTCATTCAAATTGCGACCGTGCTGAAAGCTGAAAATTGGTCTGGGCAGGAAGGTGTATAAGTGCCCTGTATTAAAGTGGTTAAAGCTCACCATACATAGTACAATCTTCTTTAGATCTACTAACCGCTATGTAGTGCAAGGGTCTGCCTGTTTGAATACAGATTGGTTGGATAGATTAGGTAGCTCATCATATATTACATAGTTTTGGTGGGTACAAAGATTCTACAGTCAGTTTGTAACATGTATGGTGCCCCTAAAGAGCGACCCTTCAATCCAGTTATGTTTCGCTTAGATGTCATTAACTGGTTCTGTTCTGTTTCAAATGGCGCTTTATTCATTGACCTACCTCATAAGACCCAGTCTGTCCAGACAGTAAGGTCACCTGCTGGCTTGGCACCATCCAACATAAGCGGCACAGAAATTGAATCCAACACAGTTTTTCTTCAGCTAATTGTAGTACAGAGGATGCAGTAGTAATAATAATAAATAATAACTGTAAAACTCCTTTTATTGAGACATCTTTGAGGGATTTACTAAAACTGGAGTACTCTGAATCTGTTACAGCTGTGCATGGTAGCCAATCGGCTTAAGCCTTGACAATAAAACCTGGAAGCTGATTGGTTTGTAGAGCTTCACCAGATTTTGCACGCTCCAATTTTATAAATCTGGTCCATAAGGTTAGAAATACATAAAAACAGACCTGCTTACATGGGTTTAGGACTGCGAAGCTGAAATGCGTAAGTAGGTCTGTTTTTATGGATTTGTGGGATTAAGGCCGCAAAGCTGAAACGTGTAAGCAGGTCTGTTATTATGGCTTTTCTAACCCTATATCTTAATCGTATATCTTTACATTCATTGTATTCAGCTGTAGTGCTGACTCTTCTGGATAACCCAACTTAAATCTATAAAAGAGGGACCTAAAATGAAATAGAGGGAGATCATGCAAATCATATAGAAACACAGGTGCAAAAATATCACATGAAAACTGGGATGATCTTGATGTTGCAGTCTTGATACCTGAAACAGTATTGTCTATGAGGCATCAAGTCACTTCTCGATAGGTGGCAAAGCATGTGTAACCACTTTGAGGTTTAGTAAAAGAAAAATACTTAACTGCATTCCATAAAAGTCACCCCACTAGGTTTAATGTCAATGTGGCTGACTTCCAACACGGTACTCACCCTAAGCCACTCCGCTCTTAGGGCAGGGAATGTGTTGAATGTCATCTTTTGCACTGAGGTGTAAATGGAAAAGTCTCTCTTGGTGTGAAGGAATTTTAGATGACTCTGTCCCCAGGAGATCCCGCTCTCAACCTGCAACTTGGAGGGCACTCCTGTTTGAAGACTGAGTTGGAAGATATGGATGAATCTTCTAGGCCACTGACTACTAGTAAGACTCTTAATGTGTGTTGCTCAAGCTGTCTACCATGCCAGCTTTGATCTTGGTAGATAGATGTGCAACTGAACTGCTGCTTAGGCCAGATCTCCTTTGCAGTGATGAGGAATCAAAGGCCTTGAGGCTCTTGCAAGGACTCCTGTGAAGTAGAGTCTTGTTTCAAAGGACCTACAGTAGGTGTAGGGCTGATACATGGCAGTTCCTGTCACATTCTGAGAACTTCGCAAGAGACCACAAGGTTATAGTTAACTGCTACATAGATGTACAACATCTGAAGTAAATGTTGCGGTTCTTTACAAACTCCTTGCACTCTTTGAAGAGTTTTCTCTTGGAGCGGTCAACATTTCCTTAGAGGTTGAGACCGTAGGAGTTTACTTCTTTTTGCCCTTCTTTGAGATCACTGTTGGTAGTGGGTGTAACTCTTGTCTGTCTAATGAAAACAACATTTTTACAGTCTCTCTCTGCACTTAGTGTTGAGGTTCCCTCTTTCTATTTGGAGGGCTAGGGATGCTCAAGTCAACAATTGAAAAGCTTGGATCGTTCTTGGCTCTGGTTAAAGTGGTTGTAAAGGCTGAAGGTGTTGTACATTCATGCATTCTATGCATAAGGGTAAAAAACCTTCTGTGTGCTCCTCCCCTAATACTCACCTGAGCCCCGTCTCGATTCAGCCATGTGCATGAGAGCCTTGGCTGTCCCGGCTCTCTCTCTCTCTTCATTGGCTGAGACACAGCAATGGCTTCCACTGCTGTCAGTCACAGCCAGTGAGCCATTGAGAGAGTGGGGAGGGCCAAGCCACGGCTTTATGTGTCTTATGAACACATAGAGCAAGGCTCGGGAGCAAGCATGCACCAGTCCCCACATAGAAAGCAGCTTGCTATTTGGGGCACTGGTCAAGGAGGAGGAGCCAGGAGCGCCGATGTGGGACCCAAGAAGAAGAGGATCGGGGCTGCTCTGTGCAAAACCATTCTACTCAACAGGTAGGTATGACATGTTTGTTATTTTTTTTAAAAAACAATGCCTTTAATATAACTTAGTCTTTTATGAACTTTGAAAAGAAGAAGCAATGTTGTAGGGCCCATGGCTTGACACACCTTGTCCAAGTGAACTTGCATATCGCAGAATTCTCCTATGTCCTGGGTGACCGTAGAGGCACAATTCTGGCTATGTTGTACAATGTAAAATGCATTCTCGTCTTTTGATATCTTTGATGCCTGCTGGAAGTCACTGGAGGAATGTTAGGGTTTTGTACGAAGTTAACATCAGGGACGATCAAAGGGTTAACTGTGATCCCTGGGAGTGCTTTCTTACTGTGTGGGGGACGATTTAACTGTAGGAAGACAGAGATCCGTGTGTCTGCTTAGCAGAAACCCAAGATCTCTTTCTTCCTTACTAGCAGAACGGCGATCTGCCTTGTTTACATAGGCAGACCGCCGTTCTGCCTCTCTTGGAACTATCACCGGGTTTCCAGCAGACATCGCGTCTGCCAGACCCGCTGATTGGCGGGCCCCAGAGGTCATTAAGTGGTTAATGACAATTGTATGTAATATCCTGGAATGCCGTATTTTCTTTAAGAAAACATGTTATTGATTTTTTTAAAAAGAAAAGGAGAAAGGTGGAAAGGAGACTTGATGCTGCTCACATAAAAGGTAAAAAATATGAAGTCCTGATGGTTGACAGGAGTTCCACTTTAAATGCGTTGCCTTTGGTAATACGAAGGTTTATTGATGATCAAAATTGACTTCTAAGCTGATAGCAACCAATCGATCCCTACAGCCATTTCTAAAGTACCCATCTAAAATTGAAAGGAAAAATCTGTATCCTTTGATCAACAGACACTTGAATCCTATGCTTTCACTTAACAATCTGCTGATGAAGAGCTTTGTATTGCAGAGGCTTTGTGCTTTTTGACCAGCTTCTTCTAATCTTTGTGTCAGGTGGAGTAAAGCGCACACATTGCTCTGTGAACAGAGGATCGAGAAGCAAAAGCTAGCTCAGATTGTGAAAGAGGCTCAGGCTAAGCTACGGTAAGAGAACAACCATATGTTGGCCCACCCACCATTGCTTTTTTTTTAATGAGGCCTTCAGATTTACAGTCCCCATCGTAGTAATAGTTGTGCATCTATAAATAAGGTTACCAAACGTTTTCATAGGAGACAATGACTGCTTCTGTGCAGTAGCCGCATTGCTCATCTGGGGAAAAAGCCACCAATGGATCAGCATTTCCTTTTCATTGGTGGGTAGATACTGCATGGTTGTATCACCTAATGGCTTTGTATGTCATCTTGGCACTCCAGTAACATGGTAGGTAAGTTTGAATAAAGACAACAGTCCATCCAGTTCAACGTGTGTGTGTGTGTAAATCATTTCCCATATCCCCGTATATTGTTTTAGCTAATATGCACGTCCAAGAGTCTTTTAACACTATCCATACTTTCTGCTGACACCACCAATTGTGGAAGAGAGTTCCACATGCTTACTGCCCTGACAGTGACAAATCCCTTATGCATTTTAAAGTGATTGTAAAGGCTCGTCTTTTTTTTTTTTTCTTTCTCTCTGCTTGGTGACACTAGACCTACATCAAAAAACTATCAATAATTGTTTTAGCTAATATACAAATGGTGTATTACATGCTGTTCATACTCAGTCACTATGAGATTCATTTTTCTGTATTCTGCAAAAAAACTGGTTGATCCTGCTGCTCATCTCCACCTTACCCAATTCAGCTAGGGATTTTACAGCTGTGGTGACAACTCTGCACATGCTCCGTTTTTTCGTTTTTTTTTCCTATGGGAAGCATTTCCTTCCTATCATGTCTGAGGAGCCCATGTGACTGTAGAGGAGTCACTCGTGGGCGTATACACACCATACCCACTAACCAGCTAAACACAATGGGTGTGGGATAAGGGGCATAGCTACCACGAGGCAAATAAGACGTTTGCTTTGGGTGGCATTTAACAAGGGGGTGGTACGGCCCCCCAGGCAGAAAAGACACTAGCGAGGACTGCAGAGAACAGGGGTGGATTGGGCTGCTGATTTGATGCGCCAAAAAGGCCACTGCAGACAGACTGACCACCTCGCTTGCTCCACCTCCGCTGCTGGCTCTACTGCCCACTGGTTGCTAGGGCTTTCATGCCTAGCAACCAGTGACATCACTAATGCAGAGTGAGGCTGAGGCCCCAGCATTCAAAGCGGAGGAGGATTTAACTTCCTCCGCCAATCCGCTCCTAGTGCTTTAGCTTCACCCACCTCCCTCTTCTCGCATGGCATACTCAGAGGGAAGGGAAAGGGAAAGGGAACTGCCAGAACTCAGTTGAGAGCAACTCTAAAAACTCTGAGGTGAGGTCAGGTGCTAGGGATGGATTGGAACCGTGTGTGTCATGAGGGAGCCGGGCACTGCAGAGACCAATACAAAGAGGAGGGGTTCATTCTGGGACTTGCAGCCCTTCACTTTTGGGTGATGTGACACCCCCCACCCCAAAAGCAAAGGACAACAGGTCCCAGCATGAGCCCCTCAGAGCTGAGGATGTGAACCCCCCAACTAGTAAAGGACTACAGGTCCCAGCATGAACATGTGAGATCTAAGGGGTCACATCCTTAGATCTCAGGGGTTCATGCTGGGACCCTCACAAAAGTGAAGGGCTGCAAGTCCCGGCGTGAACCCCTCAAAGCTGAGGTCCTGACCCCCCCCTCCCCCCAACTAGCGCTCCAATGAGAAGAGGTGGAGCCTAAAGAGGAAAGGGTGGGGTTTACAAAGAATGGGGTAAGGCAAATTTAGATAGGGTGGGCTCCCAATTTTAGTGTTGCCTAGGGCACAAATCCAAAATACACCACAGGGCGGGATATTGCATGTAGATTGATGGAGCCTTCACCTCCCTCTTATTCTAAGACACAGGTTGGAGGGGCATGACACAGTTTGGCTGGCAAAAATCTGCGCACACCGTGTTATTGCCAAAAAAATAATAAAGATTTAATTTCAAATATATATTTGTATGCCATTTTAAAATACTTTATTGATATTAACAATTTATTTTAACTCTGTATTCCAAAGGCTGTTTTTTTAATTTTGAGCATGTGACCAGGGGCAGAGGACTAGCAGCTTCTCCTGCTTATGTGTCCCTGCAGACAGGCTGGGAAAGATCTGGTTCGTGTGACAGCTGTATATCTTAAGGTACTTGGATGTTTGGGTTTTTTTTAATTAAAATAATTACAGTGCCTTCATTCACATACAGAAATAGAAGGGAGAATGTAAATTGAACAGTGTGTGTTCAGTATCACTTTTATGGTCAGTTTCTTTTTTCCTAATCCCACATTCAATATGATTTTCATCCTTGCATTATCTATACAAAGCTAGTTTGTTTGGTTTTTTTGTTTTTTTTGTTTTTTTTTTTTTTTCAGGGATGGTTTTGAGAATTTTTTTGGCACTCTATACCAGAATGAGATCCCTCTGTTTATTTTCTCTGCTGGTATTGGAGATATTCTGGAAGAGATTATCCGCCAGGCTGGAGTTTATCATCCCAATATTAAGGTGGTCTCAAACTACATGGACTTTGATGATCAGGTAAGTGAAATGCCAAATCCACCGACCTGTGGGGCAGCCCTGCTGAAAACTGGTGCTGTGCACTGTTATAGGGGACCAAGTGGGGTTTACTTGACAAGGGAGACCAAGTGAGATCTAACCATGCAACAGGGTGGTCAGGGTGTCCTAGTAACACTTATAAGGGCACTATCAAGTGACAGTGGAAGAGTCCTGTTACACCAAAAGAGAATAGAAGGGTTCATAATACTGGACAGAGATTGAGGAAAAGGTGAAGTTTTGCTGCAGATGGGTCAGAAAAAAAAAGGAACGATGGGTTAGTTGAGGCAAGGCCAGTCCCAAGTGGTCCCTAGCAATTACCTTTCAGAGAGTGTCATTGAAGGAGGCTGTGTGGGCAGCATGGCTACCTACAATGATGAAAGTATGACCATATAGCACACTAACCTGGGGGATCAAAAAGATTCTGCTATACAGTGACTGGAACATCATGTGTCCAGATGGGCAAAAAGAGGTCAAGCAGCAGTCCCTGTGAATTCCAATGATTTCCCTGAGAGGTGACTACGTCTCTTCCCCTTTTTTTTTTTTTTTTTTTTTCTATTATTATAGTATCTGTTTATTCATTTTCAAAAATATAGTGGTAACAGGCACTTTTCAAAGTAGCATTGAGTACACACTGAGTTTATAGAACATATGGCCAAACATGGCCAGCATAGTAGTAAAATCATAACATAACCCATAGACCCAGATGGAGGAGAATTACATAGAATAACATAGCAAAATTGCCTTAGAAGGACCACACTGGGCCCAAAGTACTACCATCTCTTAAAATGGGATCTTTCTCTACCATAGACATTGCAATGTAGCTTGCTGAACGCTTAAAATGTGCTAGGGTTGTCAGTCATGGTATATATGCAACATAGGGTAGTCTTGCCATTTGGTAACCAACAGCTAAAACTAATTGTAGTAATTGAAGTAGAGACTAAAGCAGGATGGGGTTATGTGTAGATACACGGTTGCACTTCCGGGTCTGGGTGTGCATGCGTGCGGCCGGTGGCCCGCTCCTGCTGTGATTAGACAAAGTGTGAGCTGATTTGTGGGTACCGCGGACTCGATGTTCGCCGGTACCAGCCGATCGTTAGACTTAGAGCCAGAACGGTGATCTGCCTATGTAAACAAGGCAGACTGCTGTCAGTAAGAAAGGCGTTGATCCTGTGTTCCTCCAAAGCAGGAACTTGGATCAATGTCCTCCTATAGTAAAAGCAGCTCACACACTCAGTGGGAAAACACAATGTTAGGCACACAGTTAACCTTTTGATTGCCCCTGATGGTAACCCTGTCCCAGCCAGTGTCATTAATACAGTAACTGCATATTTTTAGCACTGATCACTGTATTGGTGTCACTGGTCCCCAAAAAGTGTCAGTGTCCTGATTTGTCCGCTGCAATATCGCAGTCCCTCTAAGTCACTGATCACCACCATTACTAGTATGAAAAATAAATAAATAAAAATTCCAGTGTATATATCCCATAGTTTGTAGACGCTATAACGTTCACGCAAACCAATCAATATATGCTTGTTGGGAATTGTTTTACCATAAATATGTAGCAGAATACATATTGGCCTAAATTAAGAAATTTTTTTTTTTTTTTTTTTTTTTTTTCAAAATTTTCAGTCCTTTTTTTTTTTTTTTTCTCATTTTATAGCGCAAAAAATAAAAAATGCAGCGATTTGATCAAATACCACCAAAAGAAAGCTCTGTGTATTATGTTGCATGATTGTGCAATTGTCAGTTAAATTAACGTAGGGCCAAAAAGCAAACAATGGCCTGGTCATGAATGGTGGTAAATCTTTCAGAGGTCAAGTGGATATAAATCCCAATTAATGATACCAAGATCAAAAGAAACTTCAAATATGCATCAAAGTGATTTAACCACTTCAGCTCTGGAATTTTTGCCCCCCTCCCTGACCAGGCCATTTTTTGCGATACGACACTGTGTTACTTTAATGATTACGCAGTCATGTGACACCGTACCCAAATAGAATGCATGTCCTTTTTTTTTTTTCCCACAAAAAGAGCTTTCTTTTGGTGGTATTTGATCACCTCTGCAGTTTTTATTTTTTGCCCTAGAAAAAAAATTTTGACAATTTTGAAAAGAAATTAATATGTTCTTTTTTTTTTTTTTTTTTCTTTTTTTTTTTTTTTTTCTTCTTCTTAGGGTATTCTTACTAATTTTAAGGGTAAGCTTATACACACGTACAACAAGAACAATTCCGTCCTGATGGATGCTGAATATTTCCAGCAGATGAGCCATCGCAGTAACATCATTCTTCTTGGAGATACGCTGGGCGACCTCACAATGGCCGAAGGAGTCACAAAATTGGACAACATTCTTAGGATTGGCTACCTCAATGACAAGGTGAGGCTCCAACTCGGTGGCGTAATCTTCATGTGCGCTGTGTGTGCTGTGCACAGGGGCCCCGGGGGTGGTGAGGTCCACTGTACTGTGCACATATGGAGAAGAATATTCCTTATGAAAAACATACTGTTTCATTGTCAACACTGTTTCTTTGCCAGGTAGCGGGTGCACTGCCAATGCTGCTAGTGTATTCTTGATAACAACATACTCGCAGGACTCCTGTGAGTATGTTGTTAAGGGCCACCAGGGAGCTAGGGGCAGACGTCAATGTTACCCTGGGGATGGGGGACGGGTACCAATGTTACCCTGGGGATGGGGGCAGGCGCTATTATTACCCTGGGGATCAGGGCAGGTGCCAGTGTCATACTGTGGGGGCGAGCACCAATTTTACCTTTGGGGTTGCAGGTGGGCACCGATGTTATGCTGGGGTGCAACAGGATGTTCCACGGTTGTGGACAGAAGTAGCAATTTAGCTGCCCACAAACCCGAAGGCTGCATTCACGTCTAAGTGTTCTATAAGTGTGCACGAAAGCTCATGTTTTCACAGGCCACATTGTCGCGCTTGTGGTGCCATTCATTGTTAATGGCACCCAAAATGCCGCAAGCAGACGTTTGAAATGCATCAGCTGCTCTATGTGAGTAGTGCAAAAATGTGTGTTGATGAGACACTGGGCTTGAACCTAGCCTAAGGGTAGGCTCATGTATGAGTGTTGGGAACATTTGCAAAATCGCACGCTTTTTCGACATGCAGAGAAACGCACTGCCTTTTAAAAAACGTGCAGCACAGACATTAATTGTTAAAGCTCAACTCCATCTTTTGATATACTTTACATAGTTCAGCTTGGCCCAAACATACTTTGTCCCTCACTAACATACTGCACTGTGTTCTGGGTTTCATCTGAGACTTCAAATCTCATATGTGGAACACAATAGAGCCTATCTGATTGGCGCTCAGCCATTCAGAGAAAGCGATTTATGTTCTTCATTGAATACAAAGCTTCCACTGATTTGGCTGAGTCAGAGGTTCTGACATCATCAGACTGCCTCTCTGACCCAGTTAGAGGAAGCTTTGTATTCCGTGATATAATACAATCCCTTTCTCTGAATGGCTGAGCGCTGCTGTAATAGACTCTGATGTTCTGGGTATGAGACAGGAAGTCTAGCCTGGGACCTGGAACACAGTGCAGTATGTTGTATGTAGCCGCAGCTACGCACAGTTTATACCGCACATCCAGCGGCTTCACACGTTAGTGAGGGACGTAGTTTGTTTGGGCCAAGATGTAAAGTATATCAAAAGAAGAAGTTCAGCTTCAGTGGCACCCCACGCATCTGCAAATGTGCGTGTCACACCACATAGTGCCATGGTACCATGCAGATTGGTGCAGCGCATTTTTGGAAAGGAGTCGGAGAGTAGGGCAGCCCGTTGAAATGAATGGGCTGCCCTACATGTGATATGCAGAAACATGTCTGCACTTGGTCCAACCTGAAGGTGTGAACCAAGCCCAAAGCCACCATCTGTTTTAGTGAAGCTTATATTATATAATTAATTTGGACCAAGCTTATGGGTAAGATTATTATTTTGGACTAATGCCCCGTTATTGGTGTGGCCCTGGACTTCCCCATAATTATGTCTCTTTTGCAGGTGGAGGAGCTGATGGAGCAGTTTCTACAGTCTTATGACATAGTGCTGGTGAGAGATGAAACTCTGGATGTGGCGAACGGCATTCTTAATTGCATTACCGCCAAGAACTAATCATCTTCTTATAGTCTATCACCAAACTACTCTCCAATCATGCAACCTGCCAAGATACTTCCTGACTCTACGGACAGGACAGACCTCACACAAGACAGACCGATGTCTTCTACAACTAATATAATTCCAAAACTGACATACTTCCCCCAACCTTTTTTAGTTGATTAATTACACTTCCTTAACTCCTTGAAACATAATTAAAATTAACATTTACTTTGTCGCTATGGGCAACATAAATTTTTAGGGTTGTCCTGATACTGATTGCAGGAGTACTTGTACTGTGCGGGGAAGTTATAATCACCGATCTCCCTGTGTGGCTTTCAATCAAGCAGCTGACAGCCGCTTCTCCTGTCCCCTGCGCAGCTTTCAGCTGCTTTATCGAAACCAGACAGGGAGATTGGTGGTTATAACTTCCCCCGCCGCCACACCGATTTGTTCCCGAGTGTCCCCTGTATGCTCCTCCGATTTCACCCCCCCCCCCCCCCCGTCCTCCTCCTCCCATTCTCGACCCCCCTAAAACCGCGCCCGTCCTCCGATTTCCGCTCCCCCCTCCATGTGCTCCTCCACAAGAAAAGGAAACCTTGTAATAAGTATTCTAAAGTAAAAATAATAATAAATTAAATAAAATAAACACTGACTGTCCACTTCCCCGAAAAAAAGGACACATTGTATATAATATATATAATGATAAAAAAAATAAATTGTAAAAATAAAATAAAAAGCTACTGACCCAGTCCACGCCTCATCAGTGCCACATTAAAAAAAAGTATTGGTAATCAGTATCGGCGAGTACTTGAAAAGAGTATCGGTACTTGTACTCGGTCATAAAGTGGTATCGGGACAACCCTATTAATTTTTCAGCTTTTTTATTCTTTGTTTACGAAGCCGAGGATAGCTGAGTAAAAGGAGATGACTTCTAGTGGGGGTTATGTACTGAAAAGTGCAAAATCTGGTGCAACTCTGCATAGTAACCAATCGGCTTCCATGCTTTATTGCCAAAGCTTAACCACTTGACCTCCGGAAGGTTTACCCCCCCCCCCCCTCTTCATGACAAGGCCATTTTTTGTGATACGGCACTGCGTTAATTTAAGTTAATTTAAATTGCGCAGTCATGTGACACTGTACCCACATTTTTTTTTCCCACAAATAGAGCTTTCTTTTGATGTTATGTGATCACCTCTGTTTTTTTCTTTTTGTGCTATAAACAAAAAAGTCTGACAATTTGGGTAAAAAAAAATCTACATTTTTTTTTTTTTTTTTTTACTTTCTGCTGTAAAACCTATCCAATAATTAAAAAAAAAAAAAATCGAATTTCTTCATAAATTTAGGCCAATATGTATTCTGCTACATATTTTTGGTAAATAATCCCAATGAGTGTATATTGATTAGGACCAGTGAACACTAAGTCAGTGATCAATGCTAAAGAATATGCACTGTCACTGTACGAATAGGGCTGCCACCTCATCCCTATAAACCCAAACACATATTAATTACACAGGTTCTGTGGCTAATTTAATGCAGATAAGGCACTAAGTGAGTTTAATTACTAATCTGCATTAAATCGGCCACAGAACCTGTGTAAATAATATGTGTTTGGGTTTAAAGGGATGAGGTGGCAACCCTATGTACTAATGACACTGGCTGGGAAGGGGTTAATGTCAGGGGGCGATTAAAGGTTTAACTGTGTGCCTAGCCTGTGTTTTACTGTACTGTGTGAGGTGCTTTTACAAGGGGAAGAGATGGAGTTAAGGGACACAAACTTCATCCCTTCCCCCATCAGAACAGCGGTCTGCCTAACCATTCACCCGCTGATCGGCTATGAATCACAGTGGAAGCGAGCCGCCGATGGCCCCCTAGCCGGAAGTGTTAGATCATGTGTGTGTGTGTGTGTGTGTGTGTGTATATATGTGTATGTATATGTATATATATATATATATATATATATATATATATATATATATATATATATATATATATATATATATATACCTGATCTTGCGTGCAGGATTGAACAAGCTGAATTAGAAGCTGATTGATTACCATGCACAGCTGCACCAGATTCTGAGTGCTCCGGTTTTAGTAAATCTACAGTGTTTTTTTAAGTAACTTCCTTTTTTGTTTTTGTAATTGGCTTAACGGAAGACAGAGGCTATATTTTATGTGGTTAGACAGGTTCCCTTTTAATACATTTTTCCGTTCACTTTTTAAACTATGTCTTTGTGATGATTAAATGTGGTTGTTTTATACAAGAAAATGAGAAGGCTGTCTTTTCTGGGAAGAATGTACATAGGTTTATACGTGTCTGCCTTATTCAACTCGTTGTTTATGGCAATCCTGTGCTTTTCTCTAGCAGGGCAAAGCTATAGATTTCCTTTATTGCTCCCCAACAGCACAAAGTCCTATTTCCTCAGCTCCCTTAAAGAGTTCTCAGTCCTGTGTAAGCTCCAGTTATTTGGAATTGTAGGATACACAGAGCATCTTCTTCCCTTCCAGCATCTGAATGGAGCAGCAGGAGAGTGAAGTATACAATGAAGGAAAAAAGTATTTGATCCCTTGCTGATTTTGGACGTTTGCCCACTGACACAGAAATGATCAGTCTATAATTTGACTGAATTCTCATATAAGCACTGCGCTATTGAACTGAATATAAATATACAGTATCTCATGAAAGTGAGTACACCCCTCACATTTTTGTAAATATTTTATTCTACCTTTTCATGTGACAACACTGAAGAAATGACACTTTACTACAATGTAAAGTAGTGAGTGTACAGCTTGTATAACAGTGTCAATTTGCTGTCCCCTCAAAATAACTCAACACACAGCTATTAATGTCTAAACCACTGGTAACAAAAGTGAGTACACCCCTAAGTGAAAATGTCAATATTTTTTGTGGCCACCATTATTTTCCAGCACTGCCTTAAACCTCTTGGGCATGTAGTTCACCAGAGCTTCACAGGTTGTCACTGGAGTCCTCTTCTACTCCTCCATGGCGACATCACAGAGCTGGTGGATGTTAGAGACTTTGCGCTCCTCCACCTTCCGTTTGAGGTTGCTCAATAGGGTTCACCTTTGTCCTCAGCCTCTTTAGCAAGGCAGTGGTCGTCTTGGAGGTGTGTTTGGGGTCGTTATTATGTTGGAATACTGCCCTGCGGCCCAGTCTCCAAAGGGAGGGGATCATGTTCTGCTTCAGTATGTCACAGTAAATGTTGGCATTCATGGTTCCCTCAATGAACTGTAGCACCCCAGTGCCGACAGCACTCATGCAGCCACAGACCATGACACTCCCACCACCATGCTTGACTGTAGGCAAGACACAATTGTTTTTGTACTCCTCACCTGGTTCCCGCCACATGAGCTTGACACCATCTGAACCAAATAAGTTTATCTTGGTCTCATCAGACCACAGGACATGGTACCAGTAATCCATGTCCTTAGTCTGCTTGTCTTTAGCAAGCTGTTTGCGGACTTTCTTGTGCATCATCTTTAGAAGAGGCTTCCTTCTGGGATGACAGCCATGCAGACCAATTTGATGTAGTGTGCGGCGTATGGTCTGAGCACTGACAAGCTGACCCCCCCCCCCCCACCCCTTCAACCTCTGCAGCAATGCTGGCAGCACTCATACGTCTATTTCCCAAGGACAACCTCTGGATATGACGCTGAGCACATGCACTCAACTGCTTTGGTCGACCATAGCGAGGCCTGTTCTGAGTGGAACTTGTCCTGTTAAACCACTGTATGGTCTTGGCCACCGTGCTGAAGCTCAGTTTCAGGGTCTTGGCAATCTTCTTATAGGCTAGGCCAAGGGTCTTCAAACTACGGCCCTCCAGTTGTTCAAGAACTACAATTCCCATCATGCCTAGCCATGTCTGTGAATATCAGAGATTTACAATGCCTCATGGGATGTGTAGTTCTGCAACAGCTGGAGGGCCGTAGTTTGAGGATCCCTGGCCTAGGTCATCTTTATGTAGAGCAACAATTCTTTTTTTTCAGATCCTCAGAGAGTTCTTTGCCATGAGGTGCCATGTTGAACTTCCAGTGACCAGTATGAGAGAGTGAGAGCGATAACACCAAATTTAACACACCTGCTCCCCATTTACATCTGAGACCTTGTAACACTAACGAGTCACATGACACCGGGGAGGGAAAATGGCTAATTGGGTCCAATTTGGACATTTTCACTTAGGGGTGTACTCACTTTTGTTGCCAGCGGTTTAGACATTAATGGCTGTGTGTTGAGTTATTTTGAGGGGACAGCAAATTTACACTGTTATACAAGCTGTACACTCACTACTTTACGTTTTAGCAAAGTGTCATTTCATCAGTGTTGTCACATGAAAAGATATAATAAAATAATTACAAAAATGTGAGGGGTGTATTCACTTTTGTGAGATACTGTAGGTGCTGCTACTTAAAATGCAAATAATAAAACAAAGGGTGAAAAACAATGTAGTGTCAATCTACACAATCACAGTAGTGCAAAAGAACAATAAAAATTATTCAAAACTGTCCATAATAAAATCAAAAATAATTGTCCATCATAAATTAATTATTTCAAATATCAAAAAAGAATCAATTGTGAAAATAGTGCAACTCTTCATAAAGTGGAAAATTTTAGAACACCGTAGATCCTTCACCAAAGTGCAAGATTGTAGATTTCAGTCGCATGTGTGATTAAATCACTTTAAGCTTTATGCAGGTGATCAACCCAATCTCCACTCTGATCTCCTCAGATTCAAATGGATGACAGCTCTCTCCACATGTAGGGATAAAATCAACACAAAGCCTCCAATAGTGTAAAAACCTCTTGGGTAACAATTTTATTGAAAATGTAATGCACTTACATCACAAATAAAAACAAATCCCCTTTGGTATATGTTAGTTACATGCCGGATTCCTGCGTGCTGCGTCTCCAACACCTCCTCGCTCGCACTCACAGATGACACTGTGTGTCAAGATTCAGTTGCTGTGTAGCCACGCCCCTAACATGTTTCGTTACTTCCAACTTGATCCCCTGCGGCTCTCCTCGCCTCGCACTGACAAACGACACTTCCTTTATTTACATGTGACCCGCTGTATACACAGCCAATCACATGGTTAAAGAGCCACGTCAGTACCTCTTTACTGAGATCGGGGTAGCGCCATGTCCTAGCAACACAGCGTGGCCGCAATCGCCGTGTTGCGTGCCATCATATGACGTCCACCTAGAATGGCAGCAGCACCGCCCCTCCGTCATTTTACGGTGGGCGGGCGGCAAGTGGATAATGAGTGAAATTAAGTATTTGACCCCTTGACAAAAAATGACTTGGTGGCAGTGTTGCCAACCTAACAGACTGAAATTTACTGACACAACACCCACAATTTACTGGCGCAGCCACGTTTTTACTGCCATTTCCAAAAGTTACAAAATTACAGTTTTAAGTACAAAATTCACTATTTAGGCTACAAACAAGTACAATATATAATTAGCAATGTGATTTAAGGTAGATAATAAGGCAAAATACATATTTATTTTTTTATTTTCAATATAATAAGTAAGTAGCTTAGGGACTGGACTCAGGAGGGCAAGAAATTAGAATGGGCAGCACACACATGAAATAGACTCTCACAGTGAGCAGCAGTACAGATTACAGATACGACATGTCCCCTCCAGAGTCACAGTGACAGTCTCTCTCCAAGCCAGGTGGTCCCTCCAGTCCAAACAGCACTGATGGTCCTGCTACTGGCCTGCCTTGCTCCCATCCCGCAGACCCACACACAAGGCTCTGGTCGCTCTGTTTGGCTCCCTTGCACCATGACATCACTGGACATGCTCAGGCACCGCCTCCACCAGAGCCATTCGAACACACTGTAGCAGGCACTCGTATGGTCTCGGCTGGCTCCGGGCTGAGCCTCACAGCCATATTTTTTACTGGCAACCATTTCTTTTTACTGGCAGGAGAAACTTGCCTGTTTTTTACTGGCTGCCAGTAAAAATACTGACGGTTGGCAACACTGCTTGGTGGCAAAACCCTTGTTGGCAATCAGAGGTCAGATGTTTCTTGTAGTTGGCCACCAGATTTGCACACATCTCAGGAGGGATTTTTTCCCACTCCTCTTTGCAAATCCTCTCCAAGGCATTAAGGTTTTGAAGCTGACGTTTGGTAACTCGAACCTTCAGCTCCCTCCACATATTTTCTTTGGCACCTTAATGTGCTTCTTCTTAAGCCACTCTTTTGTTGCCTTGGCCGTAATGTTTTGGGTCATTGTCATGCTGGAATACCCATCCACGACCCGTTTTTAATGCCCTGATTGAGGGAAGAAGGTACTCACCCAAGATTTGACAGTACATGGCCCTGTCCATCGTCCCTTTGATGCTGTAAAGTTGTCCTGTCCCCTTAGCAGAAAAACACCTCCAAAGCATAATTTGTCCACCTCCATGTTTGACAGTGGGGATGGTTTTCTTGGGTTCATAAGCAGTATTCCTGCTCCTCCAAACACGGCGAGTAGTTGATGCCAAAGTATAAAAATGCAATCAGCACAAAATAAAATAATCAAAATGGCACGCAGCTGAACACTAACAGATCTCCACAAAATCTATGTATAACTGCAATAAAAATAACAGTGCAAATATGTTCAATCAAGATAGAAGGTAAATAAAAAGTCCATAACTCAATAGGTGAAACTACAAGGCCCAGAAAGCAATAAAAGTGATTTTCCACGTGATGAAAAAAAAGTCCAAGAGCCACAGCTTCAAGTGACAATTCCTCCACCTCCAAAGCACTCGCTTCGCTCACCTCAATTACTGGACCTCTGACCTAACAGGTGGTCATAATTGCATGTCCCATCAATGGGTAAAATACAGCAGATAATGGAAATCCAAGGCAATGTAAATAATAGAACAAATCTAAGTGCTCTCCGTTAAAATTAATTCAGCGCTTTATTTAAGATAAAATCCTACTCTCATAGAGCTGGTCAAAATATGCATGAAACATGAGAAATGTTCATTCAGGATGGCAGCGGGTGATGCCAGATGTACCCCCCCCCCCCATACGTGTTACATTCACAAGAACTTCGTCAGCGGGGTGGAGCCACGGCGTCACCCTGCCTGTCTTAAATACACCCATTGCCATAACAACATACAATGATAGAAATGCAACCCCAGAGAATTGATAATAAATATAAAAGCTTTGTCATCGTTTCTAGCGTCGGACAAACTTACTTAAAAAGCCATTTTTAATACAATGTATACATCTCACTCAAATGCTAACATACCCAGATAGGGAACTGTCTCAAAAAGATGTATATTAAAAAGAAAAGAAATAGGACCAATAGGGGCCCCTGCTGCTCAATACAAAAAGAAAACGGAGAAAGATATCCAAAATACTTGAGAAACACATTTTGGATATCAAGTCTAAAATGGTACCTCTTTAAACTACATCTGAATTCCCTAAATTATCAGGAGAATTAAAAACTAAGTTAACCAAATAGGATAAGGAAGGATAAAAAGAAGGGTACATTTATTAGGGATTCTGGGTATTTCTCTCTTAAGGAGGTGTTTAAATGGCAGGCCAATGTCTCCTTGAATAACCAAATACCCAATTCTCACCCTCCTAAGTCTGTAGCAAAACCAGTTGCCACTCCTACATCTCACACTCCATGGGTTTTGTCCCTCCCCCATCTTCGGCCCCTTATCCACCTAACTGGAATGATGATCAAAGTTACGATTGACTTTCCAGGGGTGGAACATATAATAATATTAGACCTAGAGGGGGTTTTCACCCCAACCCTGGTTGGAAATCTCAATATCACGGGACGTTCCTATTGTCTCTAATCACTTCACTCCTTTATATGATAGAAAGGAATTTGATGAGGGTTTTTTTAGGGAACCCCAACCCCCAATGGTGGGGGCCATCCACTCATACACCCATGGGAAACAGAATGGAGGGAAAAAGAATAAAACGCGAGGAAGGAGAGCAGGGAGGAGAAAATAAACAGAAAAGACCCCATTAGGAACTGGCATTTATAATATCGGTGGCTCTAGTTGATCTGAGGATGAACTTCGGGTCCTTGATAAGGGACTAAAATTAGCTCCAGTAGGTAACTTCAATAAATTCCAGACCTATGTGAATTTACAAAAATTTGTTAGAAGCCTTAATATTAATAAGTATTTTTTTTTTTTTTTTGTCAAAACCTGCTGAGAGCTGTCTTGGACCCTGTAGGTACACATTCTAATTTAGGGAATAGGTCTGTGTTTAATCCTCCTAATATAGATACCAAACACATTGAAGTGTTTAAAAACATGATATTAAGTGATTTAGACAGTATGAAGATTAAAAAAGCCAGAGATCCTGCATATATTAAAAAGGGTATTTCTTCCTTTAGAATCCAAAAAAAAGTTGGTGGTGATGAATAAATCTTTTTTATAGGGGGGAAATGGATCGATTGTTGGGGGACCGTAATACATATGAAGTGTTAAAAAGTGACCCCATCTTTTAATGTAAGGATGAGTTATCGTTTTTGGTTAAAAAAAGGTTTGAAACCAAAGGTTCTGACCTAAAAGGAAGCTATTTTTTTGGATTCCAGTTTATGCAGGACACCGTTTTTATATACTTTTTGCCGGAAATGCATAAGGATTCTCAGTCCGTGCACAGCTTGGACATTATATTGATTTTTTTTTTTTTTTTTCTTAAACCTCTAGTGTCTCAGACCACAGCCTTTCTTAGAGACACTAAGCACATTATCCAGATTTTGGAAGATCTTCCCTGCAATAGTAATAGTATACTTGTCTCGGCTGATGTCAGCTCTCTATACACTATCATTGGTCATCAGGATGCTATAACATCAGTCAGATGGGCTCTAGATAAATCTGACCTTACCAATAGACCTAAAAAGTTTTTTTACAATGTCTTGAGTTTTGCCTCACTAGGGATTACTTCTGGTACGATGGACAGTTCATCCTTCAGATCATGGGTGTTGCCATGGGGGCTAGGTTCGCTCCCAGTGTGGCAAATTTGTTTATGGCATTGATCTCCTGCGGCTCTCCTCGCCTCCCATTGACAAACGGCACTTCCTGTATTTACATGTGGCCCGCTGTAGACACAGCTAATCACATTCAGGAGGAGGAAACTGTCTTTGGGGACTGCCCTAGTCAATTAGCATGTTATAAAAGATCCATCGATGATCTCATTATGATCTGGGAAGTTGATATGCTGAGCCTTGAGGCATTCATGATAAGGCTAAATAGTAAGAACATAAATATCTCCTTCTCTTGGAACATCAATTACTCAAAGTATGGTGTTACTCGACTTGGAGGTATTTAAGGAAGGAGTTCATTACAGGACCTATAACTATTTCAAGCCCACAGATAGGAATGGGTACATTTCCCTTGATAGTCACAAAACCTGACTGTGCAATATTCCGAGGGGGCAGTTTATTCGCCTTAGATGAAACTGTTCTTCCTTGTCTATCAGTCCCAGTCTCAGGTTTTGGCAGAGAGATTTCTGCAGAAGGGTTATCAAAAAGATCAGATTACCAACGAGATCCATTCTATTGGCAATTGTGACAGGAAACAATTGGTATCCAACTCCAATAACAGTTAACAAACTACGCATGGAAAGTAGATTATACGTTTTCCAATAACATTGTTCACACCAGTACAGTCAGTTCCAGCAAAAAAAAAGTAGAACATGCTGCATTTTTCCTGTACTGGTATGGGAAAAATGGCTGCAAAATGCACTGGAAAGCATCAAAAACACACCAGACCCCAGTACAGTGAAAAAAAGATCATGAAAAAAAAACATCTGGAATGCATCCGGAAATGCAACAAAAAACGCACCGGAACGCATTAAAAACACGCATGCAGAAATGGATCTGTAATGCGTTTTAGTGGTGTGAATCAGCCCTTAAAGAATGTTACCCCAACATTTCATACTCCCTAATATGTGCATGATGTACTTGTATTAAAAAGTCATCAAATTCTCTTTGTATTCCTTCCTTTGTATAAAATATCTGGTGTTCCTTCCTGCCAGTCTTCTGCATTCCTATTTTAAATTGACCATACTAGGCATGAAAGCACCTTCCGTGTAAAAATTGTGTAGTGCTATTTTAGACCATATAAATAATGTACTCAAAATGTGACCATTAAAAGTAGTGTGATACTTGCGGAGTAGGTCTCCACAATATAAGTGCTAAAATTATCTAAAAAGTGCTAAAGATACATATATATTGTATAAATGCCACCATGGGCGTCCGCACCATAGGGCAAGGGGGGGTCAATTGCCCCCCCCCCCCGGAATCGTAAGAGTGTTGAAGTCAGAGTGAACACACTTGCCCCTCTGTTGCAGTGGCCACCGCGGCCATCTCCGCGGCAGCCGTGGACTTTTTTTTTCAAAGTCTGCTGCTGGCCTGGGGGCTGGGGCTTCTCTCAGTCTTTTCCGACTACACATCCGTCCCTCCCTCCTCACCCCCGGCCCGAGCATCAGATTGGCTCTGCCGCTTGGGCCTCTGCTTAACATCACTGTGACCCGGCTGTTCCCTGATTGACTGCTGCCTCAGCCTGCCACTGCCTGTGTAAATGTATGTTGTGCCTATGCCGATCCGGCCGGCGCGGCGCCGGCTCCTCCCACAGGTCACAGGTGCGTGGCGTGCAGTGGCCGAGACGACAGAGAATACATTGCCTGGCTGCCAGTGCCTGTCCTGGGCCTATCGCTGAAGAACCGCAGGTAACAACAGTGCCTGTACAACGACACCACTGTGTACATCTTTTTGTATTGCAAATTGCAATGCATGACCTTAAAATGATGCCCCTCCCCCCCCCCCCCCCCCCGAAAAAAGTTCAGCGGACGTCCATGAATGCCACTATGACATGTGTATGCTAAATAAATGTGACAAAATAAGATAAAAAAGTGATATTACCACAATTAAACAAATGAAAAAATGTAAATGAATATAAATGAAAACAAATCTAGTATTCAGACACAAAACATCTTTGGAGGGCAAAGTCCAAAATATAACTGGCAGGTATGTCTGTGATTGGCAAAGTCCAATGATGGAAATGATGATGAAAAACACACTTGGACAGGCATTCATCAGACGTTGACACCCCAAAAAGAACCGATAAAGTGAATGAGCCACCACCAGTGAACAGAAGGAGGCTTACTAGATGTCAATGACTTGGAGAGGCTTATACCACCCAAGTCATATAAGCTTTAAAATCAGCTGGCTTGAGGGATACATCTGGCTGAACAGGCACAACGGATCTTGAGTCAAACCATCACCTTGGCACAAACGTTCTCAGACACCAGCATAAGGGCTCTTTCACACGGGGGATCCGTATGTCCATTTTTCATCCTTCCGTTTTCGGATGAAAAACGGACATACATGTATCCCTATGGAGCGTAACTCTACGGT